>VZSR01000920.1:1570441-1732468 GCA_013398615.1 Brachypodius melanocephalos
TTACACATTTCATTTTTATGGATGTAGAACACTTGTATCTCAGTATAAAATATGAATGGCAATAAATCTATTGTTTTCTCAAAGTATTTAGCAGGCATACAAGACTTTAATGAAAATATGAATAAAAATTTCACAGCCAAAGTCTTGTGATTATATTTTCTCAGCTTTCACTTGTCTCTTCATCTGAGGAACATGTTTCAGGAACTTTCTGAAAGTTTATCCTTATTGCTAAAGTGTCTTGCATTTTTTCCTAAGTATGTTTGTGTGAAGGAAGACAATCTTTTCCTAATTCTGAGCTATTAAAAGAAAAATGAAAATGAAAAGTCTGTTTGGTTTTGTAGCTCTGTATCTACAGTAAACAATAAGACCCATAATTTTTCAATGGAAGAACATGCCCTTTCTGAACAGATCTGGCTAGGAATCAAATTATGAGGGCATAGTTTATTCTTACAGAGAACAAATATGTGGAAAGAAAAAAGTAAATGAAAAATTAGATACAGGGATCTCTTATCTATGGATTTGTTTGAGGTTTTTCTCTTGATTTTTAGACTGGGATAGGTTAACAATTAATGTTCTTCAAGGCCACCTTTTTATTTTTTGAAGAGGTGGTGATAATTGGCTAGTCCAACAGTACTACCTACCTGAATGAAACCTGTGTGATGAGACTAATGCTTTTTTTTTTCCATGAGAATTTCAACTATATTTGGAATAACTAATTTATTCATATGCTGACTTTTAAAAAATTATTATTTATTACCATATATCCAGACCTACTGCTATATAATTTTATACTGCAATGCTGTGAAGTTTTTTTTAAAAAAAATCACACCCAGAATCATGTTATGATGAAACCAAGTTAGATTTAGCACATTCAAGCACAAATGCTAGTCAACAAACTGCTATTGGAACTATTGTTTACTCTCTGTACCACCAGAAGGCTTGCTACTATATCAGTTTACAAAGGACAGAAGGCACCCTTCCTCTGAGGAAGCTTTGTTTTCCATGTCTGCATCTAGTTTAGACCGAGTACTGCAATAAAGCTCCAAGCTTACTTGTACAGGTTTAGCTTTTGGATCTTTGTAGTAATCTTAAGTCAAATCTGAAGTAGGAATCCTATTATTAAACATTAATGAGAAATTTTGCTAAGTGAAAGGTTCAAAACCTTTACTTCACAAAGAATCATAAAGCTTTTCCAATTGTTACTTTTTCTTTCACCTCTGTTTATCTTTGTAGTGCCTTGGAACTGAGAGAATTATGGCTCTAGGATGTCAGTATATGACATGCATTCTAAATCCATAATTTTCTTATGAAAACCTCACATGTTAAATATTTGAGCTCTTGTCCAAGGATCTGATCTGAAGCATTCTTCTGGAAGCTTAATATAAGAAGAAAAGAGAAATACTTCTAATGTGGCCTTATTTGCAAGTTATTTAAAGTTTTATTCATCTCAGGTAGTAGCTTTAATTATACCAGAGAAAGGAAATGCAAAGCTCATAGCAGGGATGTTTATAGCTTCATGAAGATCCTCACTAGTGAACATGTACTTTATTCCTTAATATGCAGGTGAAGGAAGAAGGATGAGCTTCAGAAATTCTGGTCTTCCTGCTAGCTGTGCCAGATTGCTTTGTGGGATGTGAGAATTGACGCTGCAGTTACGTTGGCAATGGAGATGTTCTTGCTTCAGTAGCACAGTTTAGAATACTTTATTTGTGTTTCTAGCATGTTAATTACAAATATAATCCAGTGGACTGTGATGATCTTTATGTAGCAATGCAACTCAAAGAATAATGATCCAGAGAAAGTGATATCCCTGAGGTTACTAGTATTGATCAGATTTGGAAATATACCTTAAAAACATGTGCATGCATATAAGTTTGTGCATGCAAAAATAAAACATACAGACAGAAGGCCTGCAAAGTTAAGTAACTTGGGTGGAATTAATCTCACCCACTGTTTCCATTGCCTAGGTCTTGCATAACCAATCTCCCTCGTTTATATAAGTTGAGAGAGTCCAAAATCCAGAAAGCAGCTCTTACCATCTGGAAATTATTAAAATCAGTAACCTTCTGGCCAGATCTTTTCTCCCTCCACTGCTTTTAGTAACTATGGAGAAAGCCTCAACAATTCACACTGATTATCTAACTCATAGCTGGCTAAAGCTCAATGAGATAGACTCTACCTTAGGAAGTATTTGGCATTTTATGTAGATTCATTGAGTCTTTTAAAACACAGAATGTAATTGTTCTCAGTTTAAATTTAGCCTTGGAGGTTGCTGTTTCTATTTTAGGCCTGGAGAAGGGCTTCAGTTTCTTTTGCATACACCACTATTTCTAATGAAAGAATGCTACCTTTTCCCCTCAAATACTGCCTTGCTTGTATACACTGTGATAAACTTACTTTTTTTTTCCCCCCATAATTTTCTAGACTTCTCAAATACAAAATTCATCATGGAACACCATATGGAAACCCACGCAGTTGTCACACAGCTGTCAGCTTCTCGTGTTTGAGATGGCATAGCTAGTAACCTGTTGCCTTCATCCCCCGTGCATACCAGAACACCGTGGAATGAGACTCATCTGTGGTTTTAGTGGGTTTGCAGCTATTTCTGAATTCTCACCATTCCTCTGCTTTCAGTTAAATTGGGTTCCACTAAAATTTTAATGTTCACACATTCATTTATTTGTTATGCTGGTTTTAACGCTAACTTCTGAGTCAAGGTGCCTTACCCCAGTTCTCTTTTCCAATCTGTTTTCAGGCTGCATTTGTCTGCCTTCTTTTCCCAGTTTCTTTAGCCTGTGTATTCCCTGGGCCTTAGCTCTTCACTCTGCACTTTTTTATCCTCTCTTCCCACACAGTGTTTCCAGTGTTTGTGATAATAAACTCGGTGAGATTACTTTTCATTCCCCTTTTTCCAAGAATTATTTGTTTGTCGTGCTTGCGCAAACTTTCACAGTGAACTTAAATTCCGTGTGGTTATCCTTTCTTTTTTTTCTCCTGGCTCAAAAGTACATGTATTGTGTGTAAGATCTAAAAGTGCAAAATGTTAGTCTTATTGGTAGGGGCAGTTTTTGCTGGAAGAGCTTTTTTTAATCTTCCCAGAATTTCTGTGATGCTTAGACTTTTTTTTTTTTCCTTACTGAAATATAAGGGAAAATACACTGATCTAGCCACGACTTTTCAGTTGCTGAAGAAACTATCTGGAATAAGTCCACAAACTCTCTTTCTCAATTTAGCTCCAAAGTTGAAATTTCATTTACAGAAAATGCTATTTTTATGAAAACTTAGCTGCCATTTCTTCTTCATCTGTTAGTAGTAGCAGAAGTCTTCCTTGGCTGCAGATTCCTTTATTTCCACATGTATTTTGGCTTCTCAAGTTAGCTAAATTACCATGCAACTTCTGTAGAGGCAGCCCTCCTGTTCCTCTGACCTCTGCAGCAGTGATCAGGAGGTGTTTGAGGAATGAATTTTGCCTGCTGTCATTCTTTTAAGCAGTTTGAATAAATTTTCATCATAATGCTATTCTGTGAAGGAGAGAAAATCTCTAAAATGAATTCACTTTTAAATGCTTCACAAAGAAAAACAGCAGTTTTCTTGGGCAGCGTGAATTTCTCCCTTATCATCCAGAGAGTGGACTTTCTGTATAATCCCAGACAAGAAAAGCCTTTTTTTTCTCTGCAAACCTGAGTGTAGAAACCTTGAGAAGAAGTGGAGGTCTCTCCTGAAGTACACATCAATATACAGATTGGTAAAAAACTTCTGAAATTTAATTTGCTTTGGTAAGAGCATAATGTCAGCAAAAATATTTCTTGGTGACAAAGACCTAGAGAACAAAAATATGTCTTGTAAACGTCACAAAATCATTAGGGGCAGAGGAGGGTGATGTTTTCTTCCTGTAATACTGTTGTCTAATGTGAACTGAGGCTTGAAAATACAAGTGGCATTTCTTGTTCAAATTTATCCTTCCCTGGGGAACAACACCAAAAATATTCTCATTAAAGATCTGGAATAAGTGAAAGGGAATGACAGATTCCTAGGGTTAATGCAGACATCTATGAAATGTTCCATAGCCAAATGTAACAATGAGCTGACACTAGAATGCAAAAGGTGATGGTTACATTAGGTAACATCTTTTACATACCAAATTGCATGAAGATGAGTGTTACAGTGTTACACTATTTGCCCAAAATGGGAGGAGGAAAAGTTTTCAGTTTAAAACTTTTTTTTATTAATTGCATCACTAAACATAAAAGTTCTCATCTTTGGGATTCTAGACAGGAAGACCATTGTAGCTGAGGCTTTCCCCTAGATGTGGAGAATTTACCATTGCTAACTAATTAATGTGTTAAAACCAAAAATAACCTCTACCTTGGCTCTTGCTTTTGCTTCAGAACAGATCTGGAAAGGCTGCTTGGTATCTGAGTAGGCAGTTGCCAACTCTGATTGTTTAAGGCACACTGCAGAATACAGAGGAGTTGTTGCTGCCATTTGCATGAGAGGTGTTAAAATTAGGACAAACCTTGTCTTTACATCTGCAGCATGGAGATGACAGTAGCTGCTGCTGTGTTTAGGTGGTTTTCCTTCAGCACTGAGAGACAATTTTTTTTCTAAGATAGTGTTAAGCTGAGTAAACTGAGTTTGAGAAAGCCTGTTGTACCTTGCACACTAAAATGAAAATTTAGTTGGTATATAAAAATTGTTGACATAGAATTAATAATGGTACTTTGTGATGAATGGGTGGATGAATACAGCTATTTCAGAAAAGATGGGCTCAAAAGAGAGAGGAGTGAAGTTTCTCTTTGTGGGAAAGAGTGTCTCAGATATATGGTGGTATTTTCTGGGATGGTGTGATGGCCCACTCCTAAAGGAAAAGTGGGTCATAGCAAATGGATGACAGTATGATTGAGACCCTGTGGTTCAGAGTTAGAGGTGAGACCAGAATCTGTGGCATTATATTGAGTCTTCATTGTAGACCACCTGATCAAACTGAAAAAATGGGCAAAGCCTTGCTTACACAGCTGATGATGTTTCTGAAACACTTGTTTTTCAGGGTGGTGGGGCGGGGGAACTCTGACCTTTTTTTCAGGGGGGACTTTGACTTCCCTGGTATTTCCTGGACAGGCAGCATGGTGGGATGTAAGCAGTCCCAGAGATTTCTGGAGGGTATCAGGACTTGATACGGGTGATGGAAAGACCAGCCAGATTATTAGAATAATTTGCTACAGTGTTTGCAAAACAGTGGAGTTCAAGATCGTGGGTATATTGAGGAGAAAATGTTAGAAAGTACAGACCTTGAATAGAGAGTATTCAAAAAACTGATAGGTGGAGATTTCAGGGGAGGCAGCTCTAAAAGGCCTCTCTGACAATCCCACTTGGGTATTGTAGATACCTCAGCAATCTTAAATGCTACTAGATGCCCATGTTTGGGCTGCTGAATCATGACTGGAGTGACTGATCAATGTAGAGCTCTCAGAAGTTTGAACACACAACTCATATACAGGGATCTGAATATAGATGTCTTAACCTGGAACTGAATTCCATCTGAAGAGTCTCAGTCTCAGAACCTGCTTGACAAGTTTGCCTTTGGTTCACAGTAGGTCTTGTTTTACAATTTAAAGAAAATGCCTGTTAGATTGCTGATGAGAAAAAAGACAACTCCCAAAAATTTAAAATGTGGAAGATAAAAATAAAAAGTGTACACTGCAGAAATAAAGATTTCAAAACTAAAGCTTGAGATATAATAAACTTCAGAATTTCAGCCAATCATGCTGAAACTATTTTGACTCTGAGACTTAGGATAACAACACTGAGGATTTTGGCACTGATATATTTTTTTGAAACCAACCAACCAACCAACCAAAGTAACTAATTTTAATTACCTAACTTTTCAAGTAAGTAGAACCTACTCTTGAGTTACAAGGTGCCCAGGAAAGGAGCATTGCATTATAATAACAAAAAAATTAGGAAATACAATGTAATTATTAATGTCTTGTTGACTTCTGAATTTGTGGAGTCAGAGATAACTTAAAGGAAGCCAGTACAGTTTGCCTTTCTACATTTTCTACTTAGTTATCACTTGTGTTACAAGTGTCAAGATCATGCTATAAAAAGTAATGAAATAATACTGGTATCTGCCAATGCAGTATTAGGCTATTTATAAATAGCTTTCACTTTCACAATTTCCAATATTAACAGACCAAAAAAACCCAAAAGCCTGAACAAATAGAACTGGAAGAAGACTGAGGTTTGAAACTGAAATTAATATTATTGACATTACAGCTTCAGAAGAATTTAATAGGCGTTTATGGAATTTGGTTTCTGTTTTACATCCATGGTTTGGATTAAACAATACTGTCAAATTGTAAAATTATATGGATTACTGCTACAACAGAATGAAATTAAACACAGATTATTTTTAAAATTGCTACAATAGTACTAGTTTATCATGAGAAACTAGAATAGCTACATTTATAGTGTTTAAAGCTGGTTTTATTCCAGATCCTTTTCATTACATTATTGTACACCTTCTTTGGAGATGCATATTTACATTTTTGCTTGGAGAAAATTCTGAATAAATATGAAAAATCCACTTGGAACAATGGAAGTTTTGATGCTAAGCACTATCATCAGCCCAATAGTTAGTAGAAAATACTGAGTGGGTTCACTTCGTTTCGAGTGTTTTTTCAGGGTAGTATTTACACCCTAAGTTAGTAGACTGCGAGTTCTTGAAGAATGTAAAATACATGCTTTGTAGTGCACTCCTTAGGATTCAGGTGTGCTTCTTCACAGCTGCTCAAAGCAGAATCAGCTACAGCACATTGCTCCAAATCTCATCCTGGTGGATTTTGAATGCCTTGAAGGCTATTCAGAATATCCCTGGAAATGGGGACATTCAGAGTTGGCAGAAGTGCCTTCCAGCCCCAACTGTCCTGTGAGCCTGTAAACGTCCTGCAGTCTGGAGAGTCCATTAGCATCACTGTCACTCGAGGCTGCCACTGCGGCTGGAGCCCCAATCTGGGAGTCCATGAACACAGATGGGCCATTCATTTGCTTATGCATTCATCTGATAACTGGATGAGAAATGCCTGCTGTTCAGGACTTTCTTATACTACACTTGATTTAAAACAAGTAAGTAAGATTGGTAATGCAAGCATTTGCTCATGACATCTGAACAAACAGTAAGGTTGTTGCAAGTATTTCTGAAGGATGTAGATAAAGAAAACAGAGAAACTATTTCAATGTGCATGCATTTTTTTAAAAAGTCTCTTTCCATCATTACCTGCACTTAATGGTAATTTCCTATCAAACTTGTAGCTCCAGGTTTCAGCTTTTTCTTGTGCTTCTTTCCCCAGTGGAATAGCTGAGCTTATATGGCTGTTTCCCCTGAAAATCTTTCAGAGTTGTTTAAGCTTTCCCCAGTCCTCTTGTTCTTTCTCAGGAGACAATGTGACCATCTTCCCTAAAATGCACATCAAATATAGAACTCTGTTCTGTTAGGAGTCTTCCCCTGCACCTAGGTGGTTAGTAAATAACATTCTGCTTTCAAGAGATAAAAAATTGATTTGTGATGATTCACTCTAGGTGCTTCTTCTCAAGTAAACTCTCACATACATGCGTTGGAAAAATTCTAAGAAATTTTCCAGTAAATAAAGGCATTGTGATAACTCAGACATACTGTTCTGTCATCCAAACACTCGGTCTCTTCCTAAAAATAAATAGGACTTTTAGATTAGGAAGTAATTTCCTGAAAGTTCTCCTATGCTAAGAGTTATATTGCTTAGATAAACCAAGTGTGGGGGTCTTAGCTGATAAACAGAAGAATTGCAATTTTCTAAAGGGAGAAATACAAGGTTGAAACAGTGAAGCATCTCTTGAGGAAAATTCTCTTAAGTTGTTTAGGTGTAGAAGAAGACACAGTATGCTGTGACTTACAGTTCATATTGTCAAACTGTGCATCATCTTGCACATCTCTCTTTCTCTACAGAGAATATTTTAAGGTATTCCACTAGATTTTGAAAGTAATTGCCAGCAAAATTGGCAGCATGTAATATCAGAAGTGTTGAGACAACAGGAAGCTGTGTTCTAGCCTTAGTACTGACTAGAGGCAGTAGTGGTTTAAGGCAGAATGGGAATAGAATCAAGAGTGTCTGGGCAATGACTTAAGGACCTGACAGAATTGCAGGTAGCAATGCCTGTGACCTCTCAGAATGTGCATTTCTTGGCTTAGTTTAAAAACTTTGGTAATTACAAATGTCACATTCATGATACATTGATCTGACTAAAATGCTAATAGTTTATGTTCTTGTTTTAAGAGTAGATTTGAAAAAATTACTTGGTTGGGTTGGTGTTTTTTTTAAGCTTCATTTTAAGCAGCTCTTGAAAAATGCTTTACCATCTTGTAATAATGGTTTTCTGGGCTTTTGTTGCCTTGCGGCTGACTGCCTAATGTTCTGTGATTTTGCTAGAATCATGATTATTGAACAATCTGTTCTAAATATTTTAATGTTGTAGAACATATTAATGTTTATGCAAGTCAAAGTATAACTGTATTACTTTGTTTTGAAAGTCCATATAGCCATTGGATATGTTTGGCTGAATTTTGTTAATTTTTTTTCAATGTGTGTCTTTGTTGTGGCAAACTAAATTGTATAAATGTAATAATGGAGTGATGAGGATCAAACCAGATTATTTCTCACTTCTAAATAGTTTTTGTGACATGTAAATGTTCTCTGTGAGTAGAGAATGCAATTGGTTTAACTTTTTCTAACAGAAATTGAGTTTGGGCCAAAACAGCCTCACATTTGTACAAATGGAAATGATGACCCAATCACAGAACATGCCATATCATATTTTATTGTTTCACTTAATTTATCAGTGTAAAACCCTGATGCGATGTACTAAATAGTGCTGGAGCAGCACCACCTGAGTGAAGGCAGCAATATGCTGCTTGTGCATGGGATGTGCTCAGTATTGACTACTGCTATCTCTGCTCACATTTGTTGATATTTAGAAACATTTGTTCTTTCAGTTGCTTAAAAATTCCATGCTCGAAAAATTTTTGTACTCATACAGGGTGAGGCAGTAAAATTATAGGTGAATGATGTAACTTTCAGAAGGTCAAAATCTTATCTGTTTTTCAAGTATCTTGTTTACCCATGCTTTGTGTCATATTTTCCATGATACGCAAAAGATAAAGGAAGAGAAGTCCTAACAGAAATCTTTGAAATCAAATAGGGACAAATATTTAAAGAGGCTTTTTTTTTGTAACATGACATTTTCAAGAATAGGATATGCTTTATCTTTCCAGACAATAATGGTTGTAGTTCTGAGATCTTTATTTATTCTAAGCAGCATCTTTTTCCTTGAGTACTCCCATCAAGGATGTTTCAAGAAAACAACAGAGATCAGTACTCTGCTGTTCTGACACTTGTGTCTTGTGCTGTATATAATTACATATAATAGAAGTTACTTCTGTCATATGAATTTTGCAGAGACAGTGGAAAAATAGGGGACCTCTGTCCTTTAAATGAGATAAAATTAAATGGTTTGGAATTAGGAACTCTTCTAGTTTGATAGTGGTGACAGGAAACACCAGCTATGACAATCTTGTGAGGAAACCTCAGAGAGAAATTTGTGGGTGGCAAGGAGCACAGCAGGGAAAATGCTCAGCTCTCATAGCCATACTCTCATCTGTGGTTAAATGGGCAGACAGTAAAGCATGTGTTTCCTCCAGAGGCAATTCCCACACATATTTAGAAGTACAGGAAAGGAGTGAGCCCTCATATGAAGTGATTCATCTCTCCAGGGTGGAGATACCCCTTTCCCATGAACAGGTACCTCCTTCCTCCTCTCTGTCACTATATTTATTTGTGAAGGAAATAGAACAGAAATTTTTGTCTTAGCCTTATTAAAAGACACTTACAGGTTTGTAAATGAAGGGACATATTTTGCCCCAATTTAGACACGTGTAATCATGTAATCTGAATAACCGATTTCTGTACATCCTTGACTTTTACACAAAGTCTTTTCAGTAATATTCCTCTGTTGTTGTATGTTTAATTGTAAAATGGTGTTCTTCCTATAGTTTTATAACATAGAATGTTTATAATATATGTGCTCAATAATCAGAGGTAATGCCAGCATTGAGATTTGATTTCTGTGTTTACTGTTGTTGCAGTCAAATATTGAGGCCAAAAATTTTTATTAGAACATGGTAATGAGGTGCTTAGTACTAAATGTAGCTGAGTGAAGCAAAATTACAACTAAGCAAAATCAAATTTTCCTACTTTGTGATATAAGCTGGTAGTAGTAAGTAGTAGAGATCAGAAAGGATTATGTGAGTTTTTTCTTTCTTTGACATTCACTGATGTCAGAGACTGAATCGATTAGTACCAGCTTATCTACCTAGGTGATACGTTTAATTGTCAATGACAATTTTCATGCTAGGAGTTTGATACTGAGCTATTATATAAGTAGGTTTCCACAATCAGACTGAACATTGTTTTCAATATTGTTCTGTGTCATAGTACAGTCTTGAAAAAACACCCCTTGAAATGCAAAAATACACATTTTAGTGAATGACAATTTTGTTTTGGAGAATTCCAATTTATTCTGTTTTTGAAGAGCAGAAAACCAGATCCACCAAAGAGCTCAGATCTCCAAAATGTCTTTAAAGTAGACATTTAAGTAACAAAGTCTAAATTCAATCTGTGAAGAACCTTTCAGATTTGCCTAGAGGTCTGAATTACCACTATTGAATTTCTTCATTCCTCAAAGCTCTGCTTTTCTTTGTATCCCCATTCTGTCCATCTTCTCAGGGCTCAGCAATGTGGTGTCTGCTTGCTTTGCACCAAGTGCTTGTCAATACTTGTTTGAAACTTCAGGTTTCTGACCATGTCTCTCCTGATCCAGGAAGTGTATTTTTACCACCTCTATGATATGCCTGCTGCATTTGTCCATATACAAAATTTATTCCATGTTTTCAATTCTATATTAGTTTATATTGATGAAAATCATGTACCATGGCTGATTGCATTGCACAGTCTACATATGCTGCTGACCTGCAACACCATACAAGGTACAGGAGACTGAGTTCGTGCTGCTTCCTTCCTCCAAGGAAGGATATTCTGTATATGGATGACAAATTTGAGACAATTTTTTGAAAATTTCCTCTTTTTATAACTTGCATTTCTTTTTAAAATTTGGTGGAAACCAGACATCTAGTTCAAAAGTATTAGGAATAATGAAAGTAGAGGAACAGGGCATTTCAGATGGTTTCTTTCATTTGAAACTAGTTTAAAATTATGAGGGTCTCCTATTTTTTATGTCAGTTCATATAAACCATTTATTTGTTTTAGAGCATGTGAGCAAGAACTGAGAAATGTGTGCTTGGCTGCAATTTTCTCTCCTGTCAGATGGAGCACCCCAGCTCTTTTGGAGGTGTTCTGCATCATAGGGAAGCTATAGACTTTTTGTCAAGCAGGTGCAATGTATTTAAAAATCTATGAATCTTCAGTGTCCTTGTGTCCATTTTAGCCGTGGCTTGACTGCTTCACTAGTAGCACATTCCTGAAGAATATCATTTACATAAGGTGAAATTCTCCAAGAAACCTTATGTTCCTTCTTTTATACTGTTACTAGGGCAGCTCCTTAAAGCACCTATTGTCTAGTCTCATTCTGCTGTTGTTTCACTCCAGGTTATTTAAATAATATTTGTTGGTTTTTTTCAAAGATAGGGAATGTGTCGTGTATAACTTGTTAATTGCTTATGACACCATGAATGATCACTTCGTTGGTTTAATTAAATAATACAAGTGACAAAGCTTTTTAAATAAAAATTTCTTAAATGTTATATTTTTTTAACTGTTCAGGTAACTTCTTCATCCCTAAGTGGGTTCCTGAGGTTTTTCTGTTCCTGTTATTCCTAGAACCACTCATACTTTAAGTACTATAAATAGTTAGAATCTTCCAGGATGTTTGATAGCATATCTTACCCAAGTCTTTGAAAGACCTTGACCTAAGAGCTTTTAAAACTTAATTTCCAAAGTAATCACATTCACTATAAACACCAGGATATGGCAGAGAAGCTACGTGGACTAGTTTTCTTGAATGAATCAGAATTGCTGTTTGTGTGAGGATACATATTTAAACTCCTATATTTCTTTCAGTGTACTTAGCTATTACTTTGAGAATAAAAACAGCTTTTTTGTGGTAGCTGAAACATCTAGAAATATTTATTTTACCTCATGTGAAATAGGCATGTAATACTAATGGATAAATTTGATTTATCTGCAAAGGGGTGTATGCATGCTGTCTAAACACGCATATTACAGTCATCAGAGGCTTTTAAGGGCAATTACAGTGTTCCTTTTCTGAAAAATCTTTCAGTGGCTTAATTAGCCAGGGCACCTACCAGTAGATACCTAAAGGCAAATTAACTACATTTGCTCACCCTCTTAATGTTCCTTCATAGTCCTAGTAACTATTACTATTATTACTAGAATTAGAATTAATAAATATATCAATACTAAAACTCAGTAGTAAAAATATAATTAGTAAAATAGGTTGTTCAGTTTATTTCAAACCATTCTTTCCAGGGGCCTTTATTTTAATTGGGATCAGGTATTTTACAGGTTCATGTCTTACGATTTGAAATGAAAAATGGAATAAAGGTTTGTGTTACTCAATAATTGGTTATGCACATGTCTTCAGGTATTCCAGAATGGTTTCATTTTTATATCCAATGTGGCCTTTGTGTACTGTGAACAGTGGGATATTGCTGATTGTGCTTTTTAAACACTGATGTTGGGTAAAGGTGTGTAAGGTAGATCTAGCTCATGGTGTACTCAGGTAGCCTCCTGCCCGTCTAACCACAAGCCCTCACCCTGTGACTTTAAGGCTTCCACCAGGTCCTGTTGCTAAGCTTCAGCTGCTGCATCATTTTATGAACAGACCTGGACTGGGCTAGGTTTGTTGGCTAAATGTCACGTGCTAAATGCATTCCTGTTGCACAACAAGAGGGAAACTTGAGAGAAAAATGTGACCTATGATTTGGTGAGTAGAGAATGCTAGAGGAATGCAAAGGCAAGTGGACATCAGGAAGTTATCACAACTGTACAGTAAGCATGGTTGAACACCGCCAAATGCAATTACTGATGCTTGTTTTGGATAGGTTTCCTTTAAGGTGACAATTGTTTTAAAAGGAGGCACAGGGAACCTACTTTCCTAATACTATGTTCTTTGGGGATGTTGGAACTTTGAAGCCCAAAAACTTTTGGCAGCCAAAATCACAGGTCTAACTATAAGCCTTAGCCACATACTGGCCCAAAATTTTCAGTTCACCTTATGAAGATAAGCACTCATATTCATACTGTGGGTAGATAAAAGATTGCTAGAGCTTCAGAATAACTAAGAAGCAGTAGTCACAGGAAAAACACTTCTGAAAATTTCACTCGTATATATTACAAGGCATTTAAATATGAACTTTGGCATTTAACTCTATTGCTTTTGTACTGGGGATCCTAAATATGACATACTGCTGCGTGTGGGTTTGTACTGTATTACTTGGCCTGATCAATGAGGTATTTAACAGATTTTTGATAATTATTTTTGTATGGTGAAATTCCTTTTGGGATTTCTTTTTCTCTTCCTCTGATGCTCAGGGGGAAAAAACAGGGAAGAGAAAAAGCGCAACAAATCTTGCTCATTTTCATTTCTTTGCTTTTATTTTACAGGAGACACATGAAATTGTGGCTATCAAGAAATTCAAAGACAGTGAAGGTAATCTTTTTTGCTGCATGATCTTTAATGTCAGTAACTACATTGTTAATATCTATCCAGTTAAAATGAGAAGTCTCATATAGCAAAATATGATTTTAAAAAGACAATGATTTATTAGCTCTGTAAATATTCAAGGCACTTGATCTTTTATACCTTCTTACCTTCTTACAGACTGCATTATACACTCTAATTAGGTAACTACATTTCTTTCTTGATGCATCTGTCTTAATATGGATGGGATTGTGGTGCTGTACAGGGCAGTAAGATCTACCATTTGGAGATTGGATGTGACCAGAAAATGTAAGAAGTCCTCTTGTAATAGTGGCTTGCAGAGTCCTTGGGCTTTATCACCCATCATCTGTGAGAGGAGATCTAAATGTCAGGGCAACTTGAAGTTGTAAATGGAGGAGACTGAGAGAAGTTGTTGAGAAGTTCAGTCACAAGAAGATAAATCTGGGAACTCCTAAGGATCTGTGGAGGGAGCTGGGTGGTGAGGCAGCAGCTCTGACCTCATTTCAGTGGGCTTCAGTCTCCTCAGGGAACTTGCTCTTTGCCCCTTCACAGCAGACCCTGTCTATTCTGCAGCATTGCTGAGTTTGCTGAGAGGGAGGAAGAGCCAATTTCTGCAAAGACTAGTCTTGCTGGCAAAGAGGGTGGTGCAAGGCAGGATACATGGAAATGACTCTGAGTGCTCCACACACACGTTCCTCACCCAACAGTGAAAAACCCAAAGAACTGTACGAGACACGGCTGGCTCTCTGACCCGTGCTTGTTGAGGGACAGGGAATCTCTGTATCCTATCATGGGCAACACTGGCAATCAGCCAGGAGAGCATCTGTTGTACCCTGTGTGCATCACAGGTCAGCCGTGAGCCCCAAAGGTCTGCACAAACAGAAGGAGGAGTATGAAGTGTGGCAGGAGCCATCCTGCTGTGATGCAATGCTGCCGTGGTTTGCCACGTGCCGAGGTTTTGGCCAAAAGTTAGCGATGTTATTTAAAGAAACAGCAGTCACTTTATTTTAGCAAACTTACTTTTTTGCTATCCTACATGATTGCTGGTGGCCGTGAAGGTGGTGTTGGTTACAAGGGCTGTATTTTTCAGAGTCAGTCAGACACAGCAGAGTCTGATTTGCATCTTGTTTTGCTCAGTGCAATCTCTGCTTGGCACATCATTTTCCCAGACATTTGAAGAGTGTATTTGATAAATGTTTTAGTTCTGCTGTTCAGAAATCTGTTTTAAATCTCTGTAAAGGGTGTAAAAGGTAGTTTATTTGTGGTGACCATCTTGACCAGGTCATGAGTGTATCTCAGAATTGCTTTTTGGAATTTGCTGTGGCTATTCAGTACAGATCCTAGGAAGTAAATCTCAGTACTAAACCCTGAACAGGATTATTGTATTAGCTGGTCTACCAAAAAATGGAAACAAAAAATACAACATTGCCATTAGGTCTGGCTTTCCAAGGGTATTACATAGTATCAGTTTACATTACTGATGACTGCTTTTCAGATTTGTAGCTAGTTGTTTACGAGTTTTTGGAAGTATGACAGAAGCTCTTTTGATGGATTTGATTCAGCCCATTTCACATCTGTCTTGTTATTATGGTAGTTCATTAGAAGTTTGAATATTCTGTAATTGTTTCTATTGACATTTTTGTTTCACTGAATTTTTGCCGTTGTTTGACATATGAATACTAAATGTGCTGGAAAGTGACTGTCTTGTTATAGATGAGATTATGCAATCAGGCTGATGCAAGCCAATATCAAGCACTCAGTTTTAAAATGAAAAGATTTAGATTGCTCTAAATTATATATTTTTAATCAAAACATTTGTGATTATAGTGTTTTGTTTTCCTTTTCCCTCCTGCTGCACTTCAATTTTTATTTTTCTCCTCTCTCTTCTGATGATGATTAGTGCGTTTGCATGACCAGTGTTATTTGCTCTCCCCTACAAACATCTTCTTGCCTTTGACATGGAAAAACAATTTCTCTTCCTTGTTTCTTCTTCCTCTGTCTTTGTGGTACATGACCTGCAAATGTGATAAGGCTTTGAATTTATGCAAGCATTTCCCATTTAATAACTCTGTTGTGGATAACAGTTCTAAGAGGTTAAGTATGCTGTTTCTATATGTGCATGAGCAAATTTACTGAATTAATGGATTTCATTTTACTAAATGAAAAATAAAACCCAATATAGTCAGGTTTACTTTGCATATTGCTGGTATCCTTTAGAACATACTTAGTTCAGGGCCCCTTAATGATGAGCAGTGTATGAAGCATTAGTGAAGCACTCCTCCTTTCTTGAACACCTTTCAGACAATTAAATAGTCAAATCAGTTAAATTAAAATTAAATTTAATTGACAAAGCAGTTAAATTTCATGACTCCTCTGAATTGGATTCAAGACTGTTCCATCAGTACTTATTCTACTGCCTTCTGTGGCTGCTACACTGGTCTGGCATTGCTGAGTTTCTTTTAAAAGCCATGTGGGGAACATCGAAAAATCTGTGCTTCAGTCTTAAAATCTGTCATGGCATTTGGAAAATAAAATTATATCAGAATCAAATACATTTGTTTGGTATTGTTCAAAGATGAGCTTTGCATTCCAGTGTTTCTGCTGAGGACAGCCTTCCCAGTGGTTTCTCTGTGTGATGTGTATTTGTGGGGTATAGCAGGTACACACAGATGACTGTTTTTTGGAGCATATTAGTTCCCTTCCTAATTAAAAAAGATAGAAATGCAAAGAGTTTGTTTCTTATGACTTTCTCTGCCACGGAAAACCTTTATGGTAGTGATGGGAAATCTGTGAGGGTTGCATAATAAGCACAGTCATCACTGACCTCTCTTCCAGTGCAGAGGTATGCAGACAACAGAGAGCCCACACTGGAAAATAAGCTTTTTTTTTCTCTGTAATGTCTAAAACCAGAGAATTTAATCAAAGGTTCAAAATAAATCTTTATAACACTTTTTACTTGGAGAGTTTGTTTTGTTTTTAATCAGCTTACTCTGTCACTTTTACTTTACACTCTAGAAAATGAAGAAGTCAAAGAAACCACTTTACGAGAGCTTAAAATGCTTCGCACTTTGAAACAGGAGAACATTGTGGAGCTGAAGGAAGCCTTCAGAAGAAGAGGAAAATTATACTTAGTTTTTGAATATGTGGAAAAAGTGAGTTGAGTTTGTAGTATCCTTGCCACAGTTAAATAATCAGCTTACTGAAAATGTCTTTCAAATTGCTTTTATTTTTAAAAATTAAGCTATCCTAATCTCTAAGGAGAAGCAGCAGAAACTTTATTGCGATATGAGTTGTAATTAGGTATCTGTTGTGAGACAGCAACACTTATTACTGTTGTTTTTACATCATGTGTTTGTGTTTTTTAAAAAAATTCTTCCATTTCTGAACGCCAACATGTTAAAAATTATGCAGACTGGAATACATATGATTTGAGGAAAAAATTCCATCTGAGCTCTTTAATCCAGTTTAATTGTAAAGCTGGATAACTGTCCTGTGTTATGTTGTGTAATGAGTCTTGATGTAGTCTTTCAAAACAAGATCATAGACTTTTGACCTTGGAATCTCTTTCAACTTTCTCCACCCTTCTCTGTTAAAAATAGGATTTGTTTGTGCATTTCTGTAACAAGGCCACTATCAATAGTTGCTTAGAGGGATTTGGCAAAGACCACTGTCATTAACTCCTATCCTGACCTTGTTTTGAAACTATTCCAAAATTTCCTTACATTGGCCTACTACTGCCAAGCATCCTAATCTGTTTCCAGGGAGAAACAACCTAGAACAGATTGGTCTTTTGTCATTTCTGCAACCTTCTTGATGAAGATAGCCCTTCCCTCTGAATTCTATCCATTTAGCATTTCTTCATGGAAGCAGTTAGATGGTATTCAGATACACAGAGTAAAATAAAATGCAGGTTTAAATATGTCTATAGCCTTCATGAGATACTGTTCTTTTGACTGAAATTTTCATTTAATTTCCTGCCAGTGTGGTGTTACAGGCTAGCTGAGTGCTAGTCCTCTGCAGTCAATGTTCTCTCACCTAGTGATTTCTCACCCTAAATGCTGTCTCCTTTACATCAAGTTGACAGCTGATTTTGTCAAATAACTTGATTACGTAATGTTAGGTGACCTATATTAACCCAGAGTTTGGTAGGAATCAGTTTTGGTTTTCGCCAGCAGATCAGTAACTTCTAATATGGTGACACTTACTTGGATCTAACATTCAAAGCTTGGCTTGTTTCACCCATGTTCCTTGTAATTGTTGCAGACACATGAGATGTCTTTGATCACGCACCAACTTAGAACATACATTTCATTTTCTGTTATAGTTGACTTGGCTAAGCTATCTGGAGAAGTGGGTTGAAAGAGCAGCATAAGCAAAAGATATTTAATTGATCTGATAAGGGGTATATATTTAAAAACTGGTTAATACTGGTAAAAAACACCAGGCTGCAATATCTAATGTTATTTACATCAGAATATAAGAATTTTGCGATAAAGGTAGGCATCATGGATATTTTCTACATAATGTAATTTCTCTATTAATGTTCACCTTTCTTTTCGCTGAAACTTTGAAGTAAATGAATATTTCTTATTTTCAGATATCTTAAGTAGTGTCACCCAAAGTTTCTTTGAAGGCCAGGATGTTTATATATTCTTTGGATGAGGGGAGAGTAGAAAGAATTAAATAAAATGTTATGGAATAGACTAATTTTTTGTTTAACTGGTAATGAGCACTTCATGTCCTTTGGGGAATGTTAACTCTGCAATACTGAAAATCCAGATTACTTAAATTCACATTTAGTCTAATCTCCTTTATTCATCATCCCCTTAGTTAATGTCTTTATACAGGATTATGTCTTCCTGTGTTGGTGCTGTTATTTTGTTTTGTATTTGTAACACTAACTTCTTGACTTACTTATCCAGCTCCACAGCCTTCTGTGTGGACAAGAATCTAACTAAAATCGATGAGATTTCTTAATAGAAAATTCCTTTCCTCAGATCTGAAGTGTGTTTGTAAGAAAACTTACACTCAAACACATAAGTTCCAGTATTTGCTCCCAAACTGCAAAACTTAGAAATGTTTTCAAATACCACCAAAATCTCTACTGTTCATTAAAACATCTTTCAAGAGAAACATCAAAAAATTTACTGTACAGCTAAAGCAAATGTTTGTCAAAGACAAGGTAAATTTACTTTTAATGAAAAATCTACAAATGCTCAAATCCATAATTAAATTAGTTGTGTAAGGCAATATGGCCAAAATACTCCTGTTTTGGTGTTCAGTAAATACGACTTTTTTTTCTCTCTCTTCAAGTGGGCTGCTGCTGCCCATTATTATTTCAGAAATCAGCATACAAACTTCATTGTACTTCTAATTGTGCAAAATTAGAGACATTTGCTAACATAATTGGAATTTAAGTGTTCTTTTTCAAAGAGGAAATGTACTAGTATAAACAGTAAGTTTATTTTCTTTCCTATTTATATCCACAAAAATACTTGATATGTAGTGCTGTGATGGCTGCAGTGTAGTTGCTGTAGTGCCAAGATGTCCAAGATCACTATAGCTGATCTGTAGCTATAGGATACTCCCTAGGTTTCTATTTATGCCCCTGTGAGGCATTTTTATATCTGGTATTTCATGAGCACTAAGAGGGTTGTGTTGTTTTATACCTATCCATATGCAGATACAGTTGGTGATTCATCATGGCCCTGCAGTGTCAAAGTGGCAGAAATGACTTATTGAAGAGAACAGTATGTTAAGGCATTGTTGAATATTTACAAAATGCTTTGATTTGCTAAACTTTTTGTATGGCCACGCACCTGACCTGTTTAAGCAACATTTTGTAATGAAATGACTTTTTAAGTGTTTTAGGGAAAGTGGTTTGATGAAGTCTTTTAGAGACTTGTGCTTCACTTTTTAAAATTATTGTCTTCACAAGTGTTTTCTCCAGAATGAAAACAGCTAGGAGAATGCTTATGATTAAAATTCACTTACTGCATGTTACACTACTGATTTTCCATAGCTGAGCTCTGTAGCCCAAGTATGCTGCTTCAGGAGGCTGAAGGCATGTTATCTTCCAGCAGCTGGAGTATAGCTCTTTTCAATAATGTGTCTTTTAAACATTTAGAATATGCTTGAATTGCTAGAAGAAATGCCAAATGGAGTCCCACCAGAAAAAGTGAAAAGCTACATCTACCAGCTAATTAAAGCAATTCATTGGTGCCATAAGAATGATATTGTTCATAGAGGTAAGTGTGTACTTCTCCACATGGAATAAAGGCCCTTTCTAAAGGGAAACATGTTACAGCTTGAAGTAATTTGCATTTAACAAAAATATAAGCAATTGCTTTATATGAACAGAAAAAAAAAAAAGTAAATTTGGCTGTGTCTTAAGTCTGTTGCATGGCTCCAGATTGTTTTAAAATGAAATTCATCTACATAAAAGGTTTGGTGTCCACTGTCTTTGGGAAGTGATAAGCACAGCAAACTGTAACTTCAGGAACAGACATTGTCTGAGATAAAGTACTTTTTAAAAACATTTCACAGTGCTCAGTCATTTCACTTTTGAATCTGATAATAGAATATTAGAAGAAAAATAACCTAAAACTTAAAACTTGGTCCCCCATGTTTTATTTCTTAAGTCAGTTCCTCCCAGCTCCCTTGAGTTTCAGCTCTGTACATTTACTTTCTTCTGAAGCTTTCAAGCACTTAAAATATGTATCTTGAAGTATGATCTAGTTTTATGTATTTTATCCTGATTCAGTAAAATTGTATTTTGCTTTGTGACTTTGCAAGAGTCATATTTTTAATTAATGTTTCCAATAAGATAAAATGCTGACATAGTGTGGTTTTTATATTTAAGATCAGCATGATTCTGAAAATATTTTAAAAATGTAATTTGGAAAATGTACCATGTGTATAACATAGGAATGAAAAAAGGGCTTAAAACTGGGCAAGACATTTTTTCTAAACAAATTACAAGAGGTGACCAGATGGTCATTATAATGGAAAATTTTGAGCACAACGTACTTAATATTTTATTGGTTAACTGGGTAATTGAATATTAGTCCTTTCTTTTATTTTTCAATATGAAGTATGGAAATTAATTTTCTGCCCAGGAATATGTAAGCACATTTTATCTTTCCATATTTTGTTGAAAAACACTTCAAAAGACTTCAAAAGGCAGAAAAATAATTCTGCCTTTCACAAACTGAATTGCTGGAAGCTGTTTCAGCAGTTGCTCTTGTAATGCTTCATTTATGATTGCATAAATATCTCTAAATAAGTTATAATGAAATAATATTTGTTGACAAAGTCCAAAATTAAGAGAAGTTAACAGCTTTTTTTTTTTTCCCACCCACTCTCATACTTCAGATATCAAGCCAGAGAATCTCTTAATAAGCCACAATGATGTTCTGAAGTTGTGTGACTTCGGTAAGTTTGGAAGATAACCTGCTGCTGATAGTTTTAAAGAAAATCTCTTGCATGCAGTTTTGCCTTGTTTTTTTAAAGTGTTCTACTGTTTAAAAGTCTTCTAGCAGTCAGAGTTGATTACTGCTTCATGTGTGGGGCTAGTATTTTAATTTGAAAGATTTCTGGTCTTAATTTGCATACCCTATGAAATACCTGTGTTAACATGTCTATGGAAAGACTGCATTTCTCTCTTCCTGTATTAGACAAGGTTTCTGCTTTTGATGTTGCTGACACTCATCTGAGAAGAGCACAAATGATGAGCTGATTAGGAGGCTGGCAAAAGTATAGGTTTATCTGGCTTGTGTATTAAAAGAAAAGATAATTACTGCTTTGTTAGTAAAGACACAGTAAACTTGTGCTTTTTGTATTTTTTGAACCAGTGGCTTTTGTGGAGTGTTATGTGTGTAGTTGTAGCTCCTATAGGAATAGAAATTATATAATTAAGGAATATATACTTAACTATATTCCTGTAGTTGAGGAATATATATAAGTATATATTCCTTAATTAATGTAACAAACGGATTTTGTTGCCTTAATTAAGGAATCATATGTCCAGCTGTGATTAATGACTGAATGACTGGAGGTCAGAGTCAGAGCTGTACGTGTTAGGTTAACTCTGAGGTTTCCTGACCTACCAACGCCTGTTTAATGTCAGCTTTAAGGCTTTGAAGAATCATCACCCAAGTACAGGGTGAACTTTGCCCATGTGAGTAATCCAAGAAGACAACCGGGCAGAACGGTCCAGCAATCTGTATTTTTATTCTATACGCTGCATAAACACAGAATAAAATATTGTTCCCTCTTAAAAGCTTACAGTTTGGCTTGGTAAATAAAAGCCAAATCCATAGTGTTACCCCAGGGGCACTTTTCAGTGAGAATAGTTTGAAAGCTGTCATTTCAAACCTCTGCAATTTTGAATGAAAAGAACTGCTAACAAAATAAATCAAAACAGTTTTTAAGGAAGACAAGAAAGGTGTTTGTCATTTGCAGTGCTTCTTATTTCTTTTAATCCTAAAGGCATTTTTGCTTAAACATTCAGAAACAGTAACTGTTCTAGGAAAAACCTTAGAATATTTGGTCCATGTAAGTTCTTTTGAATTCAGTGCCATTTTTTTGCAGTGTAAGGTACTGCACAGCTCTGACAGAACATCAGGGTACTCTTGTGTGGTGCCTCCCCTTGGAGCCTTTGCCTTTTTGGCACCCACAGGCCTGCTGTCTGCACTGCTGTAGCTGCCCTCCCTCCCCTTACACTGATTATCAGTCCTTGCCAAGCAAACTCCACTGAGGGACCAGCCACTGCCCTGTGCAGAGCTGAGCAACCAATACAGGAGCGCCTGTCCCTGCACAGTGCACACCCCAGTCTGGGATAACATCATCACAAGCAGGAGCAGCCAGTGGGAGCATGGAGCATGAGTGTGTCCTCATGGGAGCTGTGCACCCCACACATCCTTCCCTGGCCCTCCCTCCCTGCTTTTGTTTGGGTGAGGGATGTCCCCGCTTGAAAGTAATGCCATTAGAGTTGTCACATGACATCAGCTGACGTATCTTTGCATGTGAACTCTGTGGAGGAGAATTGCAGGAAAATAAAAAGCCAGACAAATGGTATGGTGGTGTTTTGGACATCAGTTTTCACACCAGATAGAGATGATGTGAGTTCTGCCAGCAGTGTTCTGTGTGCTCTGTTGGCTTGCTCACGCTGTGTGCTCCAGCCATGATCTCTTTCTGCTGTTGGAAAAGATGTGCAGTCACTGTACTCAGAGTGATCAGCACAATATCAAGGAAGGGAAACTGTTACAGGTATTTCTGTAGCTCTTAATGTTCATGTGGGTTAGTTTTAATTTTAAATGGTCTTTCAGTTTTAGTTGAATTTAAAATTATGAGCAATTCTTGTAAGATGGAATCAGTTTTAATTTTTTAGTGTTGTTGCTAATTGACATAATTGCTAGTAGCTTAAGCTATTACTGTAAAATACATGTCAGGATGGTGTTAACCACAAGTGTTTCCTGAATGTGCAGAGGTTAGAATATGAGAATTTGCCTTGTAGAATGGTTTAACATATGCTGTCTGACTACCTTGCTTAATTCATGTTTTGAAACATGGGTACTTGCCACATACAACATCATGTTCCTCATGTGATTACAAGTACAAAGAAAAGGATAGTGCATCCATTTCCACTAGCCCAGTGGACAAAACCAGTTGGAACAGAAAAGTTCATAAATTTTTAATGAAATAATGCTTCATAATCCTTGTGCCATGTGTTCTGTACATACCGTGCTAAATAATATCGAGATTGGTTGTTGTGCTTGCTTGGACACATGTTGTGTGGGTGTCATTTCTGCCAATAGAAGTGGAAAAAGAGAACGGTACAAAGTGCCGATTACAGCAGATGCATCTGACTGTTGGAAGTAATTTGGTTTTCTGACTAGTGTGTTTGCTGTTTCAACACCAGGGCTTCAAAATTGCTTGTTTTAGCAACCTCTTAATTTCTGCATGGTGTGTAAGCATAGAAATCGTGAAACGTGGGACTGGAAAAGACCTCGAGAAATCCCCTAGTTTTCCACCTACTTGAAGAAAGGATTAAGAATGTCTGTGTCATTCTTGACAGGTGTTTGCGTAGTATATTCTTAAAATTTTGAATAATAGAGGTTCCCTAGTGTTAACATGTCATTAAGACTAGAATGCTTTATCTTATGTCTAACTTAAATGTGCCCCGTTTCTCTGTAAGAAACTGACAACCTCCTCCTTGTTTTTCTTACATCTTTTTCCTTGACATTTCTCCAACCATGTTCTGAGATGTTTAAAAGTCCTTCCCTGAAATTTCTGATTTTACTTATTACTTTCTGCAGCATGATGCCTTTGCAAATGCTATTGTTTTTGTAGTTGCTCTAACCCAAATCTCCTCCTATCTTCATCTTCTAATCTGTTCCTTCTCACTGTTTAGAGTTTGTCTAATCTCCCCAGCTTCCTCCTCTTATTTCTACATTCCTGATACCTCAGCACAATTTGGAAGAAGTAACAATAAGCAAACTCCATCATAACCAAAAATAATTGTTCCCTTAGAAAGATACACTTTCCTGAAGTGTTATTTCTGTCCATCCTCTTTCTGCATGGTGTCATAAGGTCAGAGCAATATTGGATCTATAAAATGCATCACCCAACAGTATAGAGGTGACACTGAAGCCCATGATGATAACTTTGCTTTCTGTCTTGCCACATCAAATCCATGCTGCACCTGGCCTGTAAAGTTAGGGGTTGATTTTTCAGGCTACATTAGCCAGTTTCTGGACATAATAGCTCCTGTCTGTGGCCAAGTTCTGATAGACCGGCCTGGAGGGAGGAGGATGAAACTTTGACCTGTTGATTCTTCTGATGTGCAGGAGCTCATGTGCTGCCACGCTCATGTGTTACATCAGCACCTGTTTATTTCTATTATGTGACAACTTTTTTTCATTTTTTCCCCCCCTCCCTTTCAGTCTGGGGTTTTCCACGTTTTGACTGTCCCATTTCTTTGGTGTAGCTCCTGATTATCTTCCCTCTGTTCTTTAAACACATGAATGAAAGATTTTCCACTGCCAAGATTAATCAGATAGCTCATGATTTGAAACAGAAATGGGGCTGCCTAAGCAGTTCTAAATATAGTAATATTTCAAAATTCACTCAATCTCCATGTTAGAACTCAAAAAAAAAAAATAATCCTTTCCAGCTTTTCTGCATCAGCATCAGTAATGTTCATTAGATTTTATGGGAACAGATATGAATTCGTATGTTCAGACAGCTTTGAAATATCCATTCCTCATCATACTCATCCTATTTTTTTTAGTTTACTAACATTTGAAATTAGAGGGATCTTGCAAAAAGTGACAGCTGTAACCTATGTCATTAACAAATGTATAATTGTTTTCTATGATGATGATGATGATAATAGTAATAATAATAATAATAATAATAATAATAATAATAATAATAATAATCTGCATCCAAATTTTTACTTCAAGTTGTAGTAAATTAGTATTCCACAGGAGTGAGTGGGACTTCTTCACACTAAGCATCACACTTTCAGAATACTAAAAAAAATTTCTAAATCTTTAAATTTACAATTTTACAAAACACATTTGAATGGGAAAGGCAATTTTGGAAGCTTCTGCAAAGGAACTCAGATATAAAGAAAAACATCTATTGCACTTAAGTAGCACTTAGTGATTCAGGAAATAAAGTTATGCCTTAGTCTTCTGCAACACTTAGGAATTTTTACTGTTTCTTTAGTGTTCATGCAATAATGGAAACACTTATAGTGATTTCACTGAAGGGAGTTTTAAACTGTGTTTTAGTGCCACATCCCACTAAGAAAGCATTTTGGAAATGCTGTTTCTGCATTTCAGTCCCAAAATTTGTCTCAGTTGCAGCTTTAGTAAGGAGCCGACACATGTGGAATCTTGCTGCTGAGATCTGTCTGTCCTGTCTCACCTAATTGTTAATTAATTATCTGAAAACAGTAAGACTTGATACTTTTTGAAAATAGTGCCAACATATGTCTGGGGCTACTTCTACATGAAAAATCCAGTAACATTATTGTGGTGGTTTTAATGAATGGAGGAGAATGGAAATAAAAGTTCAAAATATTCCTACAAATGGATTTTTGAGTATAGGCACTCATCTCTCAGCCAGTGGGCATAATTGCTGTGCCTTAGTACTGTAGGGAAGTTTTGTTACAATTGCAAATAAGTCTACATTTTAAATTTTTTTGTTTTATTCTTTAAAAAAGTGATGTGGATAAACAAGTTAATTTGGACATGCTTTCTGATCCTAATTCATGAAGAACCTTGTTGTGAATGTGATGCAAAGGCAGTTGGGAAGCCAAAACACGTGGAGTGAGCCAAGTGCAGATATAAACAGTTTTCCTGACTTTCCTATACTCCTGCATTTTATAGTTTTCAGGAGATGACCTTTTTCCTAGCAAAGCCTGGGAGAGAGAGTGCTTAGATGAGAATACACTGTAGTTTTTTGACCAGTTTGAAAAATCAAAGACTGTTGTAGTTAGGATCAATGACCAGAAGAGCCTAGTACACATGCATGTGTAATGTTTCTAAAGTTAGGAATCTTCTTCTGCAAACAGCACCTCAGTGAAATTTAGTGTAATATTTCACAATGGCATAGTGAGAGTTAACTTTTATCAGTCTGTTTTGATTACATAATAGCATACAGAGTAGTAGCAAAACCCCACTGACTCCTGAGGATAGTACTCAAGTAAGGGAGTCATTAAAGCAGACATGCTGACTTTCACTGCTGCATCAATAAAAGCTTGCATTTCAGTAGACAAGCAGTTGTTGGAGACATCATTCTGCAGCAGAGGTTGTAAACAATTTGCTTCTATATAAATAGACATGACCTCTTACTGCCAAAATCAGTGGTGATCCACATATTGTTTTTAAAATGGGATATAATCTTTCCCACTGTTTCTCTGACAGGCTTTGCTCGTAATCTGTCTGAAGGAAGCAATGCTAACTATACAGAATACGTGGCTACCCGATGGTACCGCTCACCTGAACTCTTGCTTGGGTAAGTACAGTTTGAGAGCTCCCATAATAAATCTTTACTGATTCTGGTTTTTCAGCACCTTTTGTAAGCTTTGCCTGTGGAGAATCATTGATTTAAAGGCAGTGTTTCAGGAGATTTCCAGATTTTCATTCATTTTTGTTCATTTCCAGTAAGTCAGTATGAATCACTGACATATTGACCTGACTTGAGCTGAGCGATGTTCAACTGATTAAAATATTAGGCTGAATTATAGCAGATGTACTTCCAGCTCCTGCACCCCCATCCCTAGTTCTTTCAGAAGAGATTTCCATGGTAGTCCTCTAGCCTGGAATGTTCCATCAGCCCTCTGTGGACAGCACATAGCAATGGCAGTACAGCTTTCACAGTGCAACATTCCTAGTTATCTTCATCCTTTGGGTCAGAACTATATTAGGGAGAAATTTTCGCTCAGAGATGTTGAGACTCTAGAACAGTTTGCCCAAAGAAACTGTGGATGCCCCATCCCTGGCAGTGTCAAGACCAGGTTGAATGGGGCTCTGAGCATCTAGTGGAAGGTGTCCTGCCCAGCTGAGGGGGATTGGAATGAGATGATCTTCAAAGGTGCTTTCCAACCCAAAACTTTCTATGATTCTGTGCTTTGATTTTCATTTGCCTTTTGCCAGCACTGCTGAAGTCACTCAAATGGTTTTACTAGTTAGGAAGAATTTATTGAAGGAGGCTGTAAAAATAATTTTAATTAAGCACTGAGAGGTTAGCATTGCATTGACTGCAAAAGTTTTAGTTACATGAGTAGCCTAAGCCAGAAAATTAAGTTTTACTCCTTTATTCCTCTGTAAAATGAGCATTTTACTACCTCACAAGTTAAAATAGATTTTGAGGTACTAAATGAACAAATTCATAGGACCCAAAAGGGCAAAGGAAGAGGAAAAAAAAAGTGGAGATCTATGATATGTGATCTTCCCATTACAGTCAAGTTATCAGAGTATTAATCTAAATTATGTGAATGCTCTCATGGAATACAATTCTAATATACTGTGCATGTGTATTTATATATACATATTCTTAAAATAAGGAACTATTATTAGTTGAACTAATATTCAACTATTAGGATGAATCAAAAAAATTTCTGGTCACTCCTGAGGGTCTTTAAGCACCATGTTAAATGCTTCTGGGAAACAAGTCATTGTTGGAATCTTTGATTAATACTGAACTAGATTTTTTTTGAACATGTAAATAATTAAGTAATAATTATTCTGTCAATAAAAGCATCCTAGTATTCCCAGAACTGTGCTAATCTTATTCAAATTTGTTTTCTTATGTACGTAATAGCATTTTAAAATTGCCATTAAAAAACTGAAAGCTCAATTTTTCATGTTTTGGAGAAAACAGTAAAACTTCCAGTGAAGTGTGTATGTACATATATAAGTATAAAAAAAAAAGACGTCAAAAAATAGCATCAATTGTTACCTTTGTAGATACAAACCATTTTTCTGTCTCTGGTAGTAATGAGGATTTTGGAAGAAAGACATGAAAAGCTTGACAGACATAGTATTAATCTGCAGTTTTTGAAACTGTTTTGTTGGCAGAGGAAATTTAGCAGGAATTATGTGTCTGTTGTAGTTGGCTAAATCTGTTTGTTTAGCTTCTAGAGAAAGGGAGGGGATTTGTGTATTTAATGTTTCAATTGTGCTGATACCTGTTTTTAAAGCCAAGTTTTTCTGGCTAAGTGATGCCTGTTTCTTGGCAATCCTGTTCTGTTTCCAGGCATTCCTCTTTCCCATTCCTCCATTTCCTTACATCTGCTGTGGTAGTGCATTTTTATAAGCATCTAATATTCAAAAATCTTCACAGGTTTATTAAATACATTCAATTTAACAAATACAGTTTTGCTTTTTAAATTTTTAAAATGTGTCCCAGAGAGGTTTTTGTTTAGTGATAACATTCAAGACTTAAATTTCAGGAAAGGAAAGAAATTGCTCCTTAATTATTCACAGAACATCTAAAATCTACTCACTTTGGAGAGCCTCAGGTAACTACTGTTAGTGGAGTACTCTGTACCCTTTGATGACAAAATATTGCTAAAAGCCAGTAGATTTTAAAGCATGCTAAATTACTAGGTAGGAAATATGTTTTGGAGAATCTAGTATGTGCAGGCATAGACTGTAGTGCTTCTGAGGTATGGTCTGTCTATCCTATAGGAGTTATAGGAGTTACTTCAAATGAAATAACTCCTGTAGGACAGATCTGACAAGACTGATCCTGACAATCAGCAGAAAAGAAGTCTGGAGTTCACTTTTTCAAACAACGTTACAGTTTATGCTGTCTTAAGAAATGACTATTTTCTGATTTTATTCTGTTTGACTACGGAGTAAATAGTGAACAATTCTTAACTGTGGTTCAGTTTCCTTTATTCTTGAGAGCAAGGAAAGGCAATGGTCCATGCCTCAAAGGAGTTTTAACCCATCCCTCAGTTATAACCCTAGCTTGTTCTACAGAACTCTTGTCTACAACAGCCTTTTCCCCATTTCACATTTTAGTGGAGAAAATTGTGTATTAAAGGCGCTGCAAATAAAGATTTATTTGGGTTTCTGTCATAATAAAAGGGTAGGATTTTTACCTGCACTCTCACTGTTTTGCCTACAGAGCCTCAGTTTCCCAGCAGAGGCACAGAAAGAGCAGATCCTTGGTTTTGGAGTCCATTCTTGCCTGAGTTGCCTTGAGCACTGAGAGAAAAAACTAGTCCTTACTTGTCATTCTTACCTGATGGGTGGGTTGGACTAGCAGCATCCTAGAAAGGTCAAACACTGAGTCTCTCAGCAAATCCACAGGGAGCCACTATGCAGGATTAGAAAGCAAATTATGAACCCCATTGAATAGCAGTGGCACTTGAAGGATTGTGACATGGTCTGCTTTGGCTCTGGTGGCTCCCTGTCAGCAGTCTCTTCCAGTGGGGCGAACTTTTGATTTTTGGGATGGTTTTTGGGAGAGGACTACAGTGTCTCATGGCACATTCTCTAAGCCAAGTGGTTTTTGATGTTTTGATGCCCTACTTCAGCTTTCCTAGCTACCAGATTCCTGCAGCAGTCAGCTCAGGGAGCCGGTGGTTTCACTCAGGCTGTTGTCCAGCTAGAAATGCTTTCTCACCTTCACCCAGCCAAATCACCATAAGGGTTTACTGTTCCTCCCCCCAAGTGAAGTAAATAATCATGAGTAATCAATGGGGAGGAGTCAAACTTTTTTTTTTTTTTTTTTTTTTTTTTTTTTTTTTTAGTTTGAGAATGTTCTTTCTCTAAACATCATTAATCAGCACCATTAGGAAGGAGTGAAGAAGACAGATTTAGGATAGGATTTGCCACCTGCAACTCTTGGTGCTGTCTTATTCCAGAAAGCTGTAACTTAAATCTCTTGAAACAGAGTTTGAGTTACTGGATTACAAGTTTCAAAAGAAGAGACTCAGTGAAATGTGTTTTCAGTTCAATCTTTATTCCAATCTTTATTATTTTTATATGCTTCTCTTTTTTTACATGAAAAGAGTTCTCCAGTCATTCTGTTCAAAATCTAAACATTGGAAAGACATTATTGGAATAATATGAGTGTTTCCAAAAATTTTTTTACAAAGTCCACAAGCAAGAATCTGGGTGTATAAAAAGTGTTATCCTCAAACCCCAACCTGTGTCTTTGCTCCCAAACAGGAATTACTTCATGATGCTTTCACTGCTTCCTCATTTGGTTTTTTCTAAAGAATAGTTTTCAGAAGCACTTGCTGTGCTCTTGCTAATTCAAATTTTTGTGTATAATTTTTTTATGTATTTTTTTTTCCATTCTCACTAATTAATTTTTTTTTTGTGTATAAATGCTGAAATAAAGATTTCTCAGAATTTCTGTTCTCCCAGTGGCCAGACCCAGTATGCCCATCTACCTATTAAACAAATCAAACAAGAAATGCAATGCAGGAACAGAGTGCAGGCATGAGCTCTAGAGAGAAGGGAAGTTACTGGTAGTTTAATTGTGAGTGGAGAATGCTTTGCAGTCAAAAAGATTTTTCAAAAAGAACAAGGTCCCTGGAGGCACTTGAGAATTCCTCTCATGCCTTTTCAAGCAGTGATAGATACATCAGGAAATCTAGGGCAAAAACTGAGGGCTTGGTCTTTGAGGCAGTTTGCTTAATAGCAAAGTTTATTTTTTTGTGTTGTGAGGAAGTGTGCCATGGGAAATACGCCCAATAAATTGAAGCAGCTCAGTAAGAAGGCAGTGGCAGTGGGTGACAAACATTTCCTTTTCTCTTCACAGAGCCCCTTATGGCAAGGCTGTGGATATGTGGTCTGTGGGCTGTATCCTGGGGGAGCTGAGTGATGGGCAGCCCCTGTTCCCTGGTGAGAGTGAGATTGACCAGCTCTTCACCATTCAGAAGGTGCTGGGCCCACTGCCAGCCGAGCAGATGAAGCTCTTCTACAGCAACCCACGCTTCCACGGCTTGCGCGTAAGGGAAAGCTTTGTTCTTTTTTCTTACTGACTTGTGCAATGTGCTGCAAAGGTTCTTTTCATTTACATTATGCATTATCTACTGCCTACATTTCTGAGGAAGTATAGGATATATAGATTATAAGGCATTCATAAGTGAAAGTAAAATTCTGATTACCTCAGAAGTGACTATTATAAATACTTTTTTTTTCTTGTTAAAAGTTGTGTAAAGATTGCATTTCGTTTCTTTGATATTTTTGGCATGCAATTTACCACTGATACCCAATCTAACATTGCCCTACCAGGTTTGCACTGTAAAGTTTAGTAACAAAGCTCTGTAAGGTCAAGTTGTGGAAAATTCAGGACTGCTGTCTTCAAGCTAGTTTGTTGGGAAAATCTGAGCTATAGGTGCTACTCTCATGGCAGAAGAGCTTTCTGCCTTTTGACTTAGATTCTTGGGGAGTTTATGTAAGTCTCATCAGTAAAAAAGCTCTTCCTACTGACAGCATTGTTCTTTTCAAGGGTTTACCAATGTAATGTAGTGACAGAGACTCACTAGTGTGAAGATCTACACAAGCTGGGACATGCAATATGACAAAATACCAGAATCAGTAAATAAGTAATAGCTCTGTTACTTTTAACAATACCTGGTCAGTGATTGTACTCATGTTTCCTTGTAATTCAGTTTTGGTTGTCCTTTCTGTATTGATATATGTTGCCTCGAAAGGTGAGTTTATGATCTTGATAATATTTTGAATTCATTTGTAAATCATAGAAAGAGACATATGGAGGTTTTAGAAGACCTGATCTGTGCTAAAGACTCAACATTTGAGTTTTATTCCGAGAAAGAGAAAATGTGAGAATGTGAAAGGGAAGGAGTGGGGACCCAGTTCTGTTAAAACATGTTCAAATTTGCCATAAATTTGGTTTAGCTGACACTGATAAAAGAAAAAAGTTGGCTTAAAGTAATTATTTGAGATATAAGGATAACTAAGAGTTTTTGTTGAAGTTTGTGGACTCTTAAAGAGTGGAGAGTTTAAAAAAAAAATATTAGACAAGCACTTCTTGCAAGGTCCCATTTGTATTTCATCCTGTTTAGAACAGTGGACTGGATGGGGGTTTTGTATGAGAAATTTATAACCTCTCGTCAGGAAAGTAATGCTTCAAAAACTGTAAGCAAAATAAATCACTGCCTCTTCAATGTTATTTTACAGCATTTCTGGTTGTGCAGTGTAATCTTGTTTGGATAAATGCTCTGTGATGTCTTAAGATGAGGATGAAGTATCTTTGTTTTGTAGCTTTAAAATACAGTAATTCAAGAAGACAGCATGGACCTAATGTGATTAGCACAGGGTTCAGAGTTATGAGTCTCTGTTCTCATCCTGGATCAGTGGTTTATTGCTTGGCCTCAGACGTGTTCCTGCCTTCTTAGTCCCATCTCTAAAGTCAGGATACTGCTGATGGGGACAGGGCCATATGGCTCCTCATAGAGAGTATTTCTTAGAACTGAAGTAAAGTCTGAATAATGGCTTAAATATCAAAAATACAACAAAAATTATTTGTTTGAAATATGACTTCATTAGTTAATTCACGAGAAGAAAATTATCCTGTGCTATTAGACAACCTTAAAAGTACACTTTTTCTGAATGTAGTGTAGTGCTTAATAGTGAAAGGTTTTCTGTTGCACAGCAGATAGTAAGTATGCTGTAATCAAGCCAGTTATTACTTGCAGGCTGGATTTGGTGCTGGATATTCTCAAGATAGCAACTAGCCCATGATGTAAAATTTTTTATCCATATGCTTAGACTCTGTGAATTTCTATATTACTCTAAGTGAATACTACCATATTGTAAAACAGGATTTAAAAAAATCTCTTCAAACACTTCAGCATGGATCCAAATTTGCAAATTTGTCTTTTCTTTCTACTCATATCCTCCATATATGTGTATGTAACACAGTTTTCCTCACTCCTGTGCTTTAGGGAATATTTAGTGATCTTACTTCAATTCTTTTGAGGAGGAAAACATCTAGGGTATGTGAAAGACATAAAGAAGTAAAATAATATGGGATCAGCAATTACCAGTAGGTTCATGACTTTACAGAAAAGTGTGAGTGGCAATGTAGGGCTATAAATATTTGTTCTACCAATAAGTTACATGAAGAATCTGAACAATTACAGTGAAAAGCCACTGGTGCTTTGCATGGCTTCAGCACATTTTCCTGTTTTCCTAATCATTCTAGATATAAAAGCCTCTTTATGATTGTCACTCTCCACAGGAACACAGGAACGTTTTAAAATTTGGTTTATGTTAAAATTGGAGGAAGAGTGGAAGCCTTGGTTTACCTAAGTTTCTGTTTAAGATCAATATAGCAGACTTGGACTTTAAAAAACTTTCAATTTTTAGTCGCCCACTTCAAAATAAAGCAAAGTCAAAAGAAAAATACAGGACTGTTTAGGAATAAAAGCATTCAAACTAATGTTATTCCATTTTTCTTCAAAGTTCAAATAGTGTAATTTATGAAAAGCAATACTAGTACAACTAATGGATGCCCCCAGCAGTGTGCACTGCTTCTCATGGTGTTGCCAGCAGCATGACCACAGCAGTAACCCTGAAATTTAAACCTTTGAGCTTTTGCCTTTTTTCACTAAAAACACTTGGGAATTGTTAGTTACTGTTTAGTATTTAATTAGTACTATATTTGCACTCTCAAATTCTCTCTGAGCTATTTTTAACCCTTTTAAAAATAAATGTTACTTATGCTAGTTCTGAATATATTTTAAACCTCCTGTCAATCATAATGCCACAAAAAAATAAATTGATTATTTTTCACTTGAGAGTGGTTTCTTGGCTGCCCTAATAATCAAGAATACTTTCTTTGGTTGACTAGATGCTTACCACATATCAAGAGTTATTTGTTTCACTATAATATTTGGTGGTTTTCATAAACCACTAACTTTTTCAGTGTTTATGATTCCCATTAATTACATGCCTTGGTTCACTAGTTTCTATTTTTGAAACATTGTATTCATGTTTCACTGGTTTACATGATCAGTATATTTACACTGTATTTTTTACAGTTCCCAGCAGTCAATCATCCACAGTCTTTAGAGAGAAGATACTTGGGAATTTTAAGCGGTGTATTGCTTGATCTTATGAAGGTAGGAAAATGTCTTTTATTTTCTGTCTGTAATATGTAATATTACAGGAAATATATGAGTGACTTTTAACCTTTTTTCTGTAATATGATGCATCTTAGAAGGACTTGGGAACTCCCTTTTGAGGGATTTTGATTCCACCATTGTTTGTAGTAAGGCTTTGTATTTCCTGGGAATCATGAAAATATCCCTTGCAAATGCCAGGAGAGTCTGTTCAATATAAACTGATTTGATAAAGAATACGTAGCCCAGACAAAGCATCATCACCATCCATTGCAGGCTGTGCATCCACAATGACATCCATGCAGAGGCACTGACTGCTGCAGTGTGAGCTCTCCACCCATCACATTTAGATACATCCACAGAGTATTGGGCTAACCCGAGTTGTTTTTCCTTTGTTGTTGGGTAAGTGTGAGGATGTGGACAGTTGCCAAAGACAGGGTTGACACATGGGAGTTTTGGGTTTTTATCCAAACTCTTAATCTGCTTGCTGTCATCTGTACATTGTCTCTGTTAGGGTATTCTTCAATCATGTTTTGTAACAAGTCAGGTAGTTACACATGGCCAGACTAGGCTATGATCCTGAGAGTTCTTATGGGGAATCAGGAGAATCAGGAGAAGCTCATTCCCCATGGAAACATTGTGCTATGCATTTGTGCCGTGTTCCTGGGTATGGAACGTGTATTGTTGTCCTTACTACTGTACTATAAAAACACTCCCATGGTAAGCTACAGTACAACCCTCACATCATTTCATCCCCAGTAAGCTGAAGAAAGAAGTCATAGTATCCAAAATTAAGTTTAGAATCACAGAACCACCTAAGAATTAAAGGCAAAATGGGACGAATATGAAGCGTGGATATGGCTAATCAACTCTGAATGAATTGTGTGATCCCAAACCCCTCTGCACCAGTTGTCTTGGAAAACAAAGATGCTTTGGGGTATATTTGGGTGTTTACTTGCTTCTAATAGTATTATTTTAGGCAGCAGAAATCCACCAAATTTGCTCTACTCTTCTTCAACACAGATGGTTCAAATCCCTTTGATCTCCTTGCCTTATGAAGAGAGTCAGCATGGCTTTTATCTTGGTTTCAAGGAGTCTGCAACATGACATACTCTAGTGCATATAATTACTATTTTTCTCTATGTTCTAATTCATAGAAACTTCTTTTCATAGTTAGCTGTAGCTCAAGCTCTGGTAGCATATATTGCAGAATGGAAACTTCAAGATCCGTCTTAAGACCATTGTTACATGTACTGAGGGAGGGTTTATTTTCATTTTATCCTAGATTTTATGTTGTATCTCAGTGTATTTTAGGTTCTTTTAATACGATTTAAAAGCTTCAAAGTTATGAAATGAAGCACTTGAGTTTTAGGGAAACACAGGTTTCCAAATAATTTCATTCTTTTCATTGTTTCTGTCCATGTTTCTGCCTACAAGGTGAAAAAGGTCAGGAATTCTGTAAAGGGGATATTTTGTGTTTGACCTGCATTTCTTAATTCAGGAATTGGAACCTTAAGCAATGAGCAGAAGCCTACAAGGAGAGAACAGAAGGGACTTGTGGTCAAACTGGATGTTGCAAATGCTGCACATACTTTGTTGTGTGCCTGTCTCTTCTGAAGACAATGGACAGTCTGAGACATGTCCACACTTGTTGTGCTCCTCATTATCTGCATTCCCAGGCCCTCAGGTTGGATTACTAGATTACTGAATAACCCATGCTTCAATTTATGCCAACTGAAGTAGGCAGTTATTAATATATATCTATTTAGAGAGCATTTCTGGAGTAGATTAATGAAGAGGCACCGATTTGACCTTGTTGCTTTGTTGTTGCTCCAGTCCTCCACTCTCCTTCACAAGTCATGCTGGTTTGCAAGCATTAGGGAGTTGGGAACTGGTTTTTCGTGTTATGACTTGGGAATAAAAGACATTGAGGCTCTTTTTTATATCACTGACCATTCAGTTGTCTCTGCCATTCTGTACCAGACATGCATTTCCTCTGATCCTCTGCTTGCTAAAGAGAATACTTGTTGAACCCTTTCTTTTTACCCTTGGTTTTCTTCACTTGCCTTAGCTGGACTTTGGCCTTCTGAGGTGGCCTAACCTTTTTGCTAATACACTGCTTTTATAGTCCACCTTTGTATCCTGTCCTTCACCCTGGTTCTCAGACACTTCTGTTTTGCATTTTTGTTCATTAGAAAACCCCCTGTTCAGCCAACCTGAACCTATGAAAAAGGTTCTGGTCTTATATACAGTAACATGCTTTGTTCCTGGACTCTCAATAAATTTTCCATAAAAATCATTGGCTGTCCTGGACACCTTTCCTCTTATGGTAGTTTTTCAGGAGATTCTGCCCAGCGGTTCCTTACAGAAAATGGAATTTGCTCTTCTGAAGTCCTGGGTCTTATCTCTGATGTTTATCTTCCCTCCTCTTTTTCAGTCTCAACTGTAATCATCTCATGGTTGCTACAGCTCAGAGTATCCTCTCTGATCAGATTTCTCACCAGTACTTTACTGTTGTTGAGCAGCAGCTCAAGTAAACCGAAGTCCCCCCCCCAGCTAATTTTCCTCTCCTGCAGCTGCACTAGGAAATTTCTACCAACAGAGTCTAGAAATCTCCTGGAACACGTACACAGGCTGGATGTCAGGATAGCTGAAGTCTGCTGTGAGGATCTGTGACCAGGAGATTTTTTTTGTTGTTGTAGAGAGTTTTCCTCTTCATCACCTTCATGCTCTTCAGTGCATTGTTGGTAACAAACTCCCACCATAACATACCAAATGCTGCTTTCCCTTCTAATCCTAATTTAGAGATTGTCAATGGATAAACCTTTTATTCCATGCTGAAGTTGGATATGATCCAGGAAGACAATTATATGGAGTGCTACTCTTCTCCCTCTCCATCCCCTTCCTTCTGAGACCAGTTGTACCCATCGGTGACCATGCCTCAGCCATGAGCCCTGTCCCACAACTTCTCTGTGATTCCAGGCAGATTCCCAGCCTTGTGATAACCTATGGACTTCAGTTCTCCTTGCTTGTCATCCAGCCTGTGTAAGGTACTGTACAGGCACTTGTGAGAGGCCTTGGAACATCCTGTCTTCTGAGGGGTATTGTAGGACTCACTTCTGGCCTTCTCATGTTTGTTTGGCCTGTAGTGATGAGCACCAGAAAAAAAAAGGGGAAATAATAATCATTCAGTACAGTTTGTCACTTGAGCAAGAAAGATGCAGCATACTGTGTGACCCAACTGCACAGGAGTTTGGTTTGCCACTTGCTTTGTTTCCTGAGCCTTTTCCATCTTGAAGTGCAGGGATCCTGTGAAGGGAAAACCAATTTGTGGTCAAGTAGCTGAATATGGTGTTAATGTAGTGTGTGTGTGTGAATGCATGTCCATAGACACACACAGATTTCTTCTCTTCTTAAACATATACAACCCTTAAGAAATAGCTGGGTTTTTTTACTTAATAGCCATTCAAACTTTTAACCTTGCTAACAGTCATGCATGTTTGAATATTCCAATGTAAGCTTTGTATTGCTCTTTTCCTGCAAGAAACCTTTCAACCTTCCCAAAATACCCAAGCTCCTGTTTTCAGTTTTGTGAGTAAATATTTTCTACATGTCAGGAAGTGTCTTTGTTTAGAATCACAACTCATCTAACAAAATTAAAAGGCAAGTGTTATTCTGAATGCATTGTAAACAGCTTCAAGATTTCTTTGAAAATATGGATGGACTTGAACCCTATAAGCTAAAAACCAGAACTCTTACATTTGTGTATTTTTAAAAATACTAACTTTAAAATAATGTTTGTTTTTGCATAAGAATGTTCCCATATAGTTGTTTTGTTTGTTTGTAAAGCCTGTTTCACTGTAGCATTTTATTACTGGTAAATGTAATATTTTTGATTCAAAACAATATTGTAAAGTATATTCTGAAAAATACGTTTAAAATACATATATTTAAAACACATATAGATATATATAAAACATGTTTTAAAAGTTTTAGATATCTTTGTATTTTAAACATACATATATGTGTGCATAACATCATACACATATAACACGTATGTGTATTTCTTTTGTATCATATGTAGTTTAATGCACCATGAAATTATTCTAGCAGTGACATCTGATCCCAGAAACTCTTGAGATTAAAAAAATTATCCAGATAATTTTTCTTTATTTTGTTGGGTTTTTGAGGTGTTTTCTTTGGGTTTTTTGGGGCTTTTTGTTGTTGTTGGTTTGTTTGTTTTGTGGGGTTTTTTTGGCTTTTTTGTTGTTTGTTTGTTGGTTTGGTTTTAGTTTTTGGGTGGTTTATTTGCTAACGTAAATGCAGATACTAATGTTTAAACTTTGGGATTTGTTTTTCAAAGAACTTACTGAAGTTAGATCCAGCAGATAGATATTTGACAGAACAATGTTTGAACCACCCTTCGTTTCAAACCCAAAGACTCTTGGATCGCTGTGGAAGTTCACCTTCACGGTCAGCTAAGAGAAAACCTTACCATGCAGACAGCAACACTTTATCTAACAGGTAAATATAGTCCTGTCGCTGTTACCACTGACACTTGCTCTGCCAGTGAGTGAGTTGTGGTGGTGCTCACATGCAGCATCACCTACAAGAAAAGTGGTTGTTTGACAGCGTAGGCACACTGAGACGTGTTGTGTGCTGATCTATGTCACCTCACTGAATAAAGGGAACAGACATAGTATTTACAGCTACACAAGCTGAAATTTTTGCTAACTTTCTGCATCAGGCTGAATGCATCCTAAAAAAACCCCAAGACAATGTTGAAACCATTTCTGAGTATGACAAAGAAAAATAATTGGCTGGTCCACCTTAAAAAAATGTTAGCCTTTTTCTTGAACAATAGGAATTTTGTGGCTTGGAAGAACCCCAAGATTCCAAAGGAATGCTCTTTTCTTTGGAATGCTACCATTGCTGTATATGTACGAATCTGTCCAAGATTTTGGTATTTAAGAAAAGCTTAAAGTTCACACAGATTTGTAGCAGCTAAATGTCCTGAAAATTGTGCGCATTGATTGCTTTCCAAGTTGGAGATGAACAGGATTTTGTCTGCCATTGCAGTTGTGGATGAAGTCTAGGTTATTTGACCTCAGACTCAAAGCAGGATATATTTGTTCAGTGACTCCCTTGCTGGACCCACGTAGCTTGAGAGAAGCCACTTAATGCCTCAATGAACCAGGTTTACTGGTAGATAAAATACTTTAGTACAAAAAGCTTCATGTTATTGCTCTGATAAATGCATTCATAAAGGTCATCTTCTGAATTATGCAGAATATTTTAATATTCTGTATGCAGGCTTTTAATCCTGGCCATGTTTTTCATTAGTTTACTTTTTGAGATTCAAGAACTTGCTCCTCTATTTTAAGACTTGGGATGATGACATTCACAATCTATACTTTTTCAAGGATAGACACCAAAAATCTTTAGCTGCCTTTGCAGATTCTTAGAGTAGAAGTTTTGCTATTAGATATATGGCATCAGAAAGGAAAATCTACATCCACTGGAAACTTGTCCAAAAGGCTTGCCTAGTAAAACTACTAGGTTCCTCATATCTCTAAGTTTTTAAAAAATATACTTTCTGTTAACTGAAAAACATTTTAAACTGGCATTAAAATTGCTAAAGTTTTAGAAACTGTAATGAAATAGACTATGAGATCACTGGAACTGTTTAATACAAAAATCCTAGGTATAAAAACAGCTAGCATTATCTAATTATAATTAACAAAAAGATTAACAAAAATACAGTGAGTTCCAACTTCAACCCTCAGTGATATATCTGAGTTACATCATAGATTTGTTACAGAAATAGGTTAATTGCTTATAGCCTGCCTATGTCCATCAAGGCAAACAAGCACAGCTCCAGCACTGCTCAGTCTTGGCTAGTTTGCAGTGCCAGCCTAAGTCCAGAAACAGAACTGGTTTAATGCCAGAAAACCTGAGATAATAAATCCTGTTCCAAAAAATCAGGCTCAGGGTTTGCAGGACCAACTAATATCTCAGTCCTGTAATCCCAAAAGCAGAAGAGCTAGCAAGTAGACTTGAGGCTAAGGACACAGCTAAGTAGCTCTGCACCAACTCGGTCTGATTGCAGATCCTTTCAGGTGCAGCTTTGGAATGAGTTAATGTACCAAAAAGTGGGATAGTGCCAAGTTCCACAAAAGCTGTCTTCCTGTGGTAGACCTGGTTTTGGGTTTGGTGTTACAGGGCTTGCTCAGGCTCACTCCATCTGAGCAATAACCTCTTTTCCCCTCCTTTCCTCTCCCCTCCTCCTCCAAACCAGAAATATACTAGATAGCCTGGAGCATTGATTATATCAGGCTTTTTTGACAGTGCTAACATACTTGATTGTTCTGCCTTCCTTTGATATGCCAGGTGTATTTAAGATTTTTTTAATTGATATACAGCTAATTTTCATAATGTAATGCTTTACTCAGTGATGTACTCACAAAGTACACACATACATACATAAATGTGCCAATATATATTGGAACTTCTGAGATTAGATTTGATATCTGCAGGGTTTTTGTCAGCAAAATCATTAACCAAAGCAGAGCTTGCTATCAGATTATAACCAGAAACAACAATGTATGAACGCTTGCAAATCTGTTATTTTAGTGAAGCTTCTGGTGCCTCATTGGCAATATTTGATCTTACTGCAGTTAAATTTTGTGGTTTTAAATGGCAACGGAAATGGCTGTACTTTTTTGAAGTTATTAATACATGAATAAGTAATCTGGTATACTAATGCTTCTTTATGCATTTTAATATAGAAATCAAGCCAGCAAAAGTTCTGCTTTGCAGTCACACCACAGATCAAACAGCAAGGATTTGCAGACACTAGGGGCTGGCGGGCCAAGAGAAGAGGGGCTTCCAGCAAATGAAAGCTTTTTAAATGGGAACCTTCCTGGACCTGCACCTGCACCTAGTCCAATGCACGCAAAAAAATCGAGCAACACACCTGGATCTGGCAACAAGGATATAGCCAATAATAACATGCCACATCTTCTCAGCCCAAAGGAACCAAAGGGAAAAACAGAGTTTGATTTTAACGTGGACACCAAAAGTTCTGATGGTTCAGGCACAAAGTACCTGAAGTCTAACAGCAGATCCCAGCAGAACCGACACTCCTTTATGGAAACTTCTCAAAGCAAAACTGGGACGCTGCAGCCCAGTGACAAGCACAGCCGCCACAGCTACATCGACACCATCCCACAGTCTTCTAAGAGTCCCTCCTATCGGACAAAGTCCAAGAGCCATGGAGTTCTGACAGACTCAAAATCCGTGGGCAACCTTTCTGAGGCCAGGGCCCAAGCTGCAGAACCAAACACCAGTAGGTATTTTCCATCCAGCTGTATGGACTTGAACTCTCCTACCAGTCCAAGCGCTCCCCGGCACAGCGATAACAGAACTATGCTCAGTCCATCCGCGAGGAACAACCGCAGCGAGGGTACCCTGGACACCCGAAGACCACCAACAAGACACTCCAAAACAATGGAGGAGTTAAAACTGCCAGATCACATGGATGGAAGCCATTCCCACTCTCTGTCTGCTCCACATGAATCTTTTTCCTATGGTCTAGGTTATACCAGTCCTTTTTCTTCACAGCAGCGCCCTCATAGACACTCTATGTATGTGAGCCGGGACAGAGTGAGGTCAAAGGGCTCAGAGGGTGGCTTAAGCATAGGGCAAGGGATGGCAGCCAGAGCAAACAGCCTGCAACTGTTATCTCCACAGGTGCAGCATAAGTCACTCACAAGGTCTGTTGGCTCATCACGAGAAGACTGTACGGATGATTCTAATAGGGTTAGTCCAAAATATTGCCTCTTATTTGAAGGTTTACCTTCCTCTTTTTAACTCAATGTGGGGGCAGTGGCCTGCTTTCTGTCTTCTGTTTGTTTCTTTGCAGTTACTCATTTATTTGTCTTGTAAGGCATGGGGATGTTGTTCGGGGCTTTTTTTCAGAAGGGCTGAATATTTCAAGGTACTTTTGAAAAATGGACTATGAATTCCATTATCTTAAATTACTAAAATGTGAGAACAGAAAAATTGTCTCTGAAGTTAAAATTTCATTAGTTGTTTTTAGTCCTTGGTTACATGGTCTGATGTCATTCTTACTGTATCATTTTGCTTAAATAACTTTCTCATGTGTTTTTATTTAGCTTTTCCTATATGTATTTCTGTTATGAATGCTGATGTTAATTTTTGAAGCCAGTATTTCATTCAGGTATAGCAGGACATTATGGCTGAAATACCCTAATTTACTAGAGAAATATCAAAACCTGCAGTATATCTTTAGGTTGGTATGATAAGTAACTGGGATATTTTAGAGGTTTCATGATGTGGTTCCCACTGGTAAATTGACTCCTCACAGTGGTTACTGTCAGTGGATACCTGGTTGTGTTTTTCTGTGAGCATTAATTAAAGAGTGGAGGACGGGATGGTTCTGGTGTTGATTTACATTCGTTACACAGCACTTCTGAATTATCTCATGTTTTACATATCAGATATGTAAAGATGACTGTATTTGCCCTCAGAGTTTTAAATTCCTCTATTAACAAAATGGTGCAGAGACAAATACAAAAATGAGTGTTTCTCTATGCCTACACCTGTGATAAAACTGATTTCTAAGGCGAGAACATCTAGTTCAGATTTGCTGACAAATTGAAGAAAGTCAAAGAGCTGCAAATAATATTTAAGGTCCAAAGATTATGGTTTGCTCTGAGAAACTAAAGTACTTTGCCTACTTAGTAGTTCATCTAAGAAATATGTGTAGCTGACCTAATAGGGATCTACTACCATAAAGAGAAGTTTCAGGTAGTGGTTGTCTCCTCAGTCCAATAGAAAAAAAAAAAAAGACGTTATGTGTTTTTTCATTTGTAGCTCATCTACATTCAAGATTATGTGTAGTCAAACATGAAAAAATACCAAAATAGAAGTGCAATGGAATAATAATTTTTAAAAAGCTACCTAGAAAGGATTACAGCAGCTCCATTTCAAAACCAGTGTTTTCCTGTGTACTTATTTCTCTGTCTCTATCATTTCAGTCAAATTAAATGTTACTTATTCTTCAGGATATTATTTGGAAGGGCAGTAATATCGGCATTTCAGGTTTTGATAATAAAAGGTCACACTACCTTGTATTCTTTAGTTCATTTCCTGCATTATGCAGCAGATAGTAATTTGAAATAATTTTAATTTTATTTCCTACTGTTTAGAGGCCAGTTTGGTTTTTTTTTAATTGGATCATTGCCTTTGAAAATTGGTTGACAGATTTTTATTTTAAGTAGCAAAATTGATGTGTATTGTAATGCTCATGCTTTGTTCATTTTCTTTTGCTTTGGAAAGTCTTTTCATTCAAGATAAAGAACTTGCCTTTATGTCTTATGGTCAGTATTTTTAAAACTTCAGCCTTCACTTAGTGCTTTTAAATCTGTATTTCAGCCATTAGAAGTGTGAAAGGAAAATGACTTTTCTGAAATGGATGTGAAGTCTGTGAATTAACAAAGCTGGTTTTTATTTGTTTATACTGCTTTCAGTAACAAATCAGAATCAAATCTTATTTGTCATAAAGGCATTTTCACAAAGAAGTCATTCTTTGGCTCTTTCCTATCCACGTTTTTTCCCCCCTTTTCTACATTATGCATTAGGAATCAGAAAATTTCACTCTCCTCAGAATTAGTGAACTAAAAAACTCATTAATAATGTGTGTTCTCATAGATTCTTTACTGGTTTCATACTTATTTTTTCTGATCAGTTCTCCTGTTTTTTTTTTCTCTGCTCATATTTTGTGAAGTTTCCTCACTTCCATGTTTCTAGTTTCTCATTGATTTTCTTTTTAGCTCTACCAAGTCTTTTTAAAGAAAAACATTCATTGTTTGCCAAGCTTTAAATCTTATTAAAAAAAAAATAAAGAAAAACCTGTCATCCAGTCTTAGTTTTAGGACTTTTCAAGTCTCAACACAACAGTTTTAAGGGTTTTTTTTTTTTTAACATTTAAATTAAATGTACACAAAAAGGGTTAAGCAGAAGAAAATCAAATACAAGTCTCTGTTACTATCTCATGTTTGAAATTTAACTGCTGATAAAGAACAGTTATCTAATACAAGTAATAATTAATCAAATGCTTCAGCCTCTGGTAATTTTTAGAAGAATCCAACTGGGATTTGAAGCATTGTTTTAGCTGCAGTTCTGGTCTTGGTTTCAAGGTTTGTTTTCACTGTGACAGTGAGACCAGATCTTCTTCTGCAAAAAGCAAAGCAGATTCTGCAAATCACTTGTGCAGTGAATTGAAATCCCATTTTAAGTTTTGGTTAGGGGTTTTTTGTGGCTTTGGTTTTTAACCTTTGTCCTTCTTGGAGATTGTAGACTGTAGTTCGTACAGGGGTTTCAGTAGTTTCCTCTGGGGTCTTGGAGAGAGCATTAAATTTCATGTGGTCAGTCCATACTGAGGGAAAGATGGTAGCTTCTGATTCATTTCAGAGCGGAATTAAGTCCTATTTGGTGGTAAATTATGTGTGTAAGGATGTTTCTAAGGGCTCACCTAAACTTTTACTTGAAGTACTTCTGGGAAGTTCAGTTTTCAGGAAAACAGAATAAATTAGAGGTAGTGATATGCTTTTTGCTCTCCTGTCTGACTGAAGTACCTTGTCTATAGAATTCTTAGTTCAGAGACTTTCTATTATTTTGCATACAGTAGATTTTGTGACTGTTGGCACCTCTAGGTAATGATGTTGAGATGATGGTACTTCGGTGTTGCAATTATCACAAATTAGATGCATTCCTGCATCCTGGTTTTTAAAGTTTGCCAGTAGCAGAGTGACCAGATAACATGAGAAATTAATTTAACAAACCTCCAGTAAAAGATTCCCCTGGAGATGTTACAGCTGCATTTCACTGAGGTTGAAAATCTGAGGGCCTGAATCAGATTCATGTCTTTAAAGTTACAACTTAGAGGCAAAATTTCATTAATGCCAGTTTTGTCATTCTGGAAAGAAGCAAGGAAGTAGCAAAACCAAATAATTATTGACTACATAGTCTGTGATTTGATATTTTCAGTTATTAGTAATATAAAAGGAAAATTGTATGGTGAATTTTGGAGTTTTCTTGCTTATGTATGTTGGTTAAAAATTGCAAATCAGTTTACAATCTTTCATTTTAAATAGTTTATTGTTCTTTTGCATAGGGTGGAGCATATCATGATCCACACACAGAAGATGGAGCATCTACTAAGGAGAATAGAATTCTGTATAATGACCCTGTTCCGAGAAGAGTTGGCAGCTTTTACAGAGGTAATTTCATGGTGGATCTTCAATTTTAATCAAGAATTTTAGCACAGGATATAAATTAAGTAGTAGAAATTGATATAGAGAATTTACATGACCAACTACAAAAGTTTATTGAGAAACAACAAGAATTGTTTCTCAGCTTTCACAGGGTGAGTTTACCTGCTAGGTTGTTTGCAGGAACTGCATTGGTACCATTTTGTTTATTTGAAAATGATTAATTTTAATTGTAAAGTATATCCACTGCAGTGCCTTGTACAGCAGAATATAATTTATCCAGGCAAAATGAACCACATGAACTAATGTAACCAAAGTAAGCAGTTAATTAATATTTTTAATTTTTATTTTCAGTTCTTACAAAGACTTTATTTACACCTATGCACTTTTAGCACATAGACATACCTACTGACCTGTTTCACATACTGTGTTGCATGGAAGTGTAATGCCAGCTTTTCATGGCTTGAAACCTGTGGCATTTCTTTTGTTCAGAAGATCAGGGTTTCCTACAAGCAAGAGCACACCTAGATAATTCCAGTTCAGAACAAATAATAAAATAGGTCTGTGTATATGGACAGACACACAAATAGATACTGTTCTATTATGGTGATTTCTGAGCAGCTGCCTCATGGCTAAACCTGGGTAATTGTTTTGAAAGAGATGGTAAGAGGCTAATTACTCTCCTACAAGCCTTAGGAGGCTTGTGAGGCTCCCCTGAACCTTAAGAAGTCCCAATCAGCTAAAATTCGATTATGAGTCAGCTAATAACCTTAAGTAGAGTCACAAATCTCCCTCTGATCCTCTTCAGGTTGATAGGTTGGCTGATGACCTGATTTAGACACATTAAAATCTAACGATCCTTGCAAATGTCCCACTGCAGTATTAAAACCTGTGAGAAGAATTAAAGCTTGTACTGTTTTGAGTGACGCTTTTGAGTGGTTTTGTTGCAAATGCAACCGAGGATCCTTAAGAATTCTCAGTCCTGAATTGATTTCATTGATCCCTAAAAAGCTCCTAAAAATTGGACATGGATTATCCTTCTTTTTTATACATAGTGAAAGAAAAGTTCCAAAGAAGAATGACTTTCCAGAAGTCATGTGCTAAAGAAAATGTAGGTCTGAGATTTATTCAATTTCGTGTTATAAACAAGAGGGTTTTCCTCTTTAACTTTAAAAAACAAATATATTTTATATGGACTTAATCATTGCTTTGAGAAGATGACGATATATTTAAAATGATACACTGATAATAGTGTATATACAAAACTGGTGATAATAGTGGAAGCAAGTTACTGTGAAAAAGGTAAATCCTTATTTATATAATGTTTAACCTTTGTATTAGAACAGTATTTGTTGGCATATACTTTTGTACTACAGCTTGAACAAAAACTTACAGGTGCTGTTTTGATAGATTGTGTAATGTGATGCTGCATTAATGTTCCAGCTAGTGTCTGGTCAATATTTAATCCAGTGCAGGTATTTCTAGTGATATTCATAATTCTAATAAATTTATATTCTAGATCTGTATATAGTTGTTTATTTCCAAAACCACGGTATGTCTGTTAAAAATACATAATGTCTGATTTTGATGTTTTAATTTTTAGGGCAATATCTCTTAGTTACATTAAAAACCAATTTCTTTTTTCCAAGATGGGTACTACTTTTTTTTGAAGGTTTAAAGTGAAGAGAAAGTGTAAACTATAGTATTTTGTGTCTTTAGTGACAGTATTCTAACCTCTTATTCTCTTTCCTGTGTTTAAATATCAATCACACACTACAAATAGAAGTATTCTCAAATCTAACAACAATTTACCCAAGTTCTGATGGTCTCATTTTACAAGCAAGGCTCACAAAAGTCAGCTTCCACCTACATTTTTTGCTGTTTCCCTGTTCAGTTCCATCTCCGCGTCCAGAGAGTACCTACATAGAGAACAATGTGTCAAACAGAGCCTCGGTGTTACCAGCAGACAGCACCACGGTGACAAACCATCCCAAGAGACAAACCACCTTTGATACCTGGTGAGTTGTAATTTGCACACACGAGTAGAGAATGGCAGGAAAAAAAAGAGCGATTTTCACAGGAGGAAAAAAACCTCCCGCTTTTCTCGAGATTTGCAGTTGTCCATGTGCTTAGTTGCTTCCTCCAGCTGTACTGGCAGAGCATGGCATGTTTTCTGTCCCCTTCTGAGCAGCAAGAAATCCTTCATTGCACCCATAACATGAATGCATTAGAGTTTATTCACTTTTGTCCAGTTCTTCACAGTTTTTTTTCCCGCTATTAGTCTTTAAGTGAAGATAGTACAAAGTGCTTGTGTGTGTAGTATGTAAAGAAATTTGTGGATTCTAGAAGCATGAATTGGTAGACAAGTGGAAAAAATATCAAAATGCATGTTTCCATATATAAAGTAATACTATATTAATGAAAAATATTTTCACCCTACAATGGGGACTGCTGCTCTCTTTGTTTACACACAGGAAGAAATTAATACATTCTATGGGAAAATGGACTAAGCAACATCTTAATGGTGTATATTGATTTTAAAAGATTAAAAGCATCACATGGCTCCATTATATAACATAGAGCACCTTAATTATGCTAATAAAATGACAGCATATACATAGCTTTGGAGGACTTAAAGGGAAATATCTTAAGTTTTTTTTCTCTGAGAGCTGTTTGGCTCTACAATACTCCTTATCTTATACTTTGTTAAATCACAATAAAGCATACTGAGCAAAAATAAGCAAATGGAGCTTCACAGGATTGGTGGGAGGAATGGACTGCATACATCTGCATGGTTTAACTATGCTTTTTACCACTCACTGAAACACTTCTCTCTGAAAAGGCCAGGAAGTCATTGCTATCTAAACTGTTTCAGTGGTTTGTTGATTTAATGTGTTTTCACAGAATAACCAGTGAATTATGTGCTTAAAAGAGAAACGGGGGGTGGTGGGTGGTGGACAGTTGCTATTTCAGCTTGTGTTCAGGTTTTATACCTATGTCAGTAAAAGAAGATGTTTACTCCAGAACTCTTCTCACCTGCTCTGATTCACTAGAGTCTGCTTCCTGTCCTTCAGTAGCTCCACCTACATCCATTTTCTGGAAGTTAGCTGAGGAAACCGATCATTTATGTAAAAAGGTGGTTCTTATGTTGTGATTTATGTGGCTAAAGAAGGTATTTATTCCTACTGTTGAACCCTCTTACCATTTTACATTGTCTTTCATATCTGGATCTTTCTATCTTGCCTATTAACATAAGACAACTGGAATCTTGTTTTGCTTAATATATCATGCAGTGATATATTGTCTTGACTGCAAAGAAACATGTAATGTTATTTTAACTCTGAACTGAAAAAAATAGCATATGTTATTAGAGCTGGTTGGGAATTTTTTTTATGAAGGTTTTTTTTGGTGTTTATAATGCCAAATTACCAAAACCAAAACTTTTCAGAGGAACTGGCTGATACCCACTAACCTTTTATTTTGAGGATTCTTCAGCTCCAGGATGGAATTGCCAGTCAAAACCAGAGATACTCTCAAAATAATGAATATTTTCAAAGCAGCATTATTTTTTAGAATGCAAGGAACTTGAGTGCAGGGTCTTTGTTATTTAAACCAGAGGCTTGAACCAAGATCTTAGATCTAACAAATGAATGCTCTTAACCAGAAGTTAGAGATTATTCTGGAGTTCCTTGTCTGGTTCCCTCAATACATTCTCTTGAAGCTGTTTCATCATGTTAAAATAGTGAAAGGACCACAGAGGTGCAGAATATGGCCTTGTGAAAAAGGCCCTTCTCTAACTTTGAGACAGGTAGATTTAAGTCCTTGCTCCAAATTACTCAAATATGTTCACAAAGTGGAACAGCTCCTTTGAGAGAAGAATCCACAGAAGAATAAGCATTTCTTCTTATGAAATGGAAGAAGTAGCAGTACCTGCAACACCAAATTACTGCTATTTTGGCATATGCTTATCTTTTTCTTTTCTTCTCCTACTCCCTATTTTCCCAAAATGTTTCCTGCCCAGCTCTACATGCTAACTCTGTTCAAGTTGTCCTGGCAGTGGTCTAATGTTGTTGCAAAATTGTTCTGTGCCATAAATGCAGCTTAATCAGATTCCCGAGTGGTGAAGAGTCTGTGTTCCTCTACTTAATTTTCTGTATAGAAGTTGTGTAAATGCTTATGAAAATGTCGAAAGCTCTAATGCAATGTGATTCTGCTTACATCAATTTTATGATGAAGTAAATATTTGATGTTTGACTGACATACCTAACTGGTACATGACAATTCATCTCGAATTATGAGTGACATGTATTCCACCTGGACTTGCCACTACTGTACAATATTGCTTCTCATACTATTGCTCTGTGTTGCCTTTCTTCTGTCAAAGATTCTGTGAATGTTTGCTAGACTGAATTGTCACAGATGTTCCCTTTGTCTTTGTGTGCATTTTTTGCTCTGTCCCCACTGTCCTGCCTTTTAAAATAAAGATGTTATAAACTTGACTTTTGTCATCAGATTTTACTCTTAAATTACTAGATCATTTCTGAACTTCAGACAGCTTGATTTGAAAAAAAGCAATTTTTTTTATCCTTCTAGAAAACCTTTTTTTTTTGCTAGAGTTTAATTTCCTGTAAATGACCTTGAACTTGCTCATTTTTTTTCTTATTGATACAAGAATAGATGTTTTATTATCTTTTACTCATACAAGCTTTGCTCTGAGCTGGGCAAAATCAGTAGGTATAGGCAAGATCCTTAATTCTATTCTGCCAGTGTGCCAGAACATTGGCCTGACTTATCTTTACCACTGTCGTAGTTCTAAATAATCTCTTTAGAATCAATTCCAACACGCAGTAGGGTATCTCACATCATATTGGAAGTGTTTGCATTGACTACTTACAAGATATTTGGGGGCTTCTGGAAAGCATTTTTGTTTAGACCTTTCATGTCCATACAAATGTAGTCATGCAATGACAAGCAGCTTGTCATATCTTCTCTAGCATATGTCATACATTTCTGCAAAAATAATACATAATATTACTATTTTTATATGTATAATATATATATATACACAAAAACCCCCTTTGTCATTCAAGAAAAGAACAAAAAATATCTCTTACAAGAGTAAAAGGCTTAAAACCTTATCCACTGTTCAGTTTCCAGGTTCCAGAACAAAACAGTATTTTGTCAACAGGACATGCAGGACTGACTTTTATACTGCTATATCAGTATCAGTATAACATTATAGTCACTATTCCTGAAAGTAAAAGGTTACCAGCATCTGAGCAAGTTAGTTTAGAGCATGTTCAGCTGTGTGTGCAGCATGACTGTTGCTGCATTTTAAATACTTTCCAATTCTTTAATGGAATTTGTAAAAAAACCCAGGAAATTGCAAATTCTGAATGGTATTTTGTATATGAGATAATAGATCTGGGGTTTATTCCAATTAATAAATCCTCCTTTTCCACACGAAAAATAAAAAAATTGCAGCTCCAAACAGAGTTCAGATTTGATCTTTTGATTTTTAAACTTTCAATACCAGACTTTTAGACCATGAAGTTTTACTGTGGGCTTCAGCTTGTGGGATTGAGATTCTTATCTTGAACTATCTATTTGAATTGTTTCATTAATTTCTGATATTTTCTTGCCTTTGCTGAATGGTAACTGTGTAACTGCCCCTTAAGAGTCTGTCTTTGAGTAAACTAAAAGCGAACTTGGAGAATTAGTGTTTGTCATTTATCTTCCAAAGAAAAGTTCAGCTATTTCAGTAACTCCTTCACTAGACAAAAACCTTACTCATATAATAGTGGTTGGATCAGTAAAGGGAGTAGTAGAGGGTTTCCTTGCCTGCTGAGATTAGGGTTGCTTAATAACTAAAACAAGCATGAGGAATTGCCTCCCAAAAAGAGCTGTCTGCAATACGAATCTCTCTATGGCAGCATGAATGCAACATGCTTCCTATTTTTCCTTTTTTAGTTAATGTGAAAGCACATCAGCTTGCTTGCCACATGCATGTTTGCTGCTACACCTCATTTGCACCTGCATGAAGCTGGATACCTTTCCTACTAGGACCAATAAATAAGAGTGATAATCACAGAATTTCTGTTTGTACTTAGGCCTTTTCCAAGTGTTTCAGACCAGAATAAACAATGTGTTCTACATTATATGTCCTAAGCATACAAAAGGTACACAAAGATAAAATAACAAGACACAGCACATTTTGCCTTTGATTTCTGCTTGAGAATGAGCTCTCTGAGGGGGGCTCTTCTCTAGGGCTACCCTTACTTGCTACTAAAACAGACAGCACATAACAGATTCTGGTGGAACTGTTTGCTTTCACGAGCTGAAGCTGTATGCAAAATTCAAAAATATTTGCAGTATGTTTCTAAGAGTTTCATGTTGTGTGATTCTACCATACAGATTTTTTCGATAATTATGATTTTTTTTCCTGTACTGTCCATTATCTGAAAATCATCTTTTGGGATGCCTGAAATATCCCAGTGTTTCATCATCGATCAAAATGTTCTGCTCTATTTTTACTCAGTACAAAATCCTGGTGTTGAAGCTTCCTGCTATAATGCTATATATGTTCACTCTCTTCACATAATGAGCGTGTGTTTTGAAGCAGTTGCTTTTCAAGGTCAATGCTTTTTCAGACAACTGTACTGCAATATGAGTCATAGGAGTTAATGACATAAACTATTCAGTATAAAACCACTGGCTTTTGGGTAAGCAGCAATTTTAAATGAGCAGTTCTCAGCCCCTTATTTTCCAATTCCCTCTGGTCACTGTAGCCATAAAGAGGAAATCATGGTGCAGAATTTCATTTCTCTCCTCTCTGCTCAGCTGCTGAGGAGAGCAGTTTTCTCATCCAGGTTCACTGGGCCAAAGAAAAGAATCACACTTGAGCGAGTCTCTGTCTAAAAATATGGCAAAAATTGTTCCAAGCTTCACTCTGAAGATTAACTTCACCTTTTAGAATACAGCATCTCTATTTTGGAATAGACTTTGTAATAGAAAAGCTGTAGCAAGACATTGAAAAACTTTAAAGGATAGTGTAAAGGAGCCTCCTGAGGCCTTTCTTATGATCTGACAGTGGTTCCTCAGTGGGCAACAATCATCGGGTTGGTAATTTGCACTGGGGCTGTGGTTTGGGATTTGCTTACAGATGTGAATGCACAGGAGCTCCTTTGGGGAAAGGCTCAGAAGATTCTTAGCCCCATTTACATGACTCTCTGAGTACAAGCAGGATACTTGGGATGCATGCTTTCCTTCAACTTTTCCAACAAATCAAGTAAAAATCATTTAGTAAGTAATTCAGCAGGTTCTGTCTGTGTTAAGTCAGACTCCTGAGTTCACTGAATGTAAAGCCATCATTTTTCTTTACTCTTTGGCTTTCTGCTTGGTGCTTTAAGTGACTTGTGTAAGATAGCCTTACACCTGTCACATCACTTACAGTAGTACCAAATACAGGGACATGACAGCAACAGCAATCCTTAGCAATCCAGTATATTTAAAATATGTGTTATAAATATAATAATTACATTAAACTAGAGGGTTTTTTTCCCTGTAGTAGTGTTTTAATGTCCACATTACATATATATTGTTATGCACCTGACTGTGTTTTCTGCATCTGCATATAAGTTCCCAAAAATCTAAATTATGAAAATTTCTACCATACTTCCTGCCTATGAATCTTTTTGCTAAAACCATTGTCTTAATGAACAGTTGCACTCTATTACAGGATTTAAACACTGTATGTATTTATCCTTGGAGCCAGGTAACATTTCAAGCTTGAGGTGGTTTTGTGTAGAAATTGAGGAACTGATACTGCCTACCAGAGTGAAGATGGTTTTATCAATAAGGAGGATGACTCCAGTGATTTCTACCCCTATTATGTTTTTCACATTTATTTAGGGGAAAAAAAAAAAAAAAAAAGCCTGGCATGTAGTAGCAGCTGAATCACCAGCTGATAGCATAGCATTTAAAGCCAGAATTAGAAGCCAGTGACAAACTATATTAGCCAGTTAAATGTTGCTACATTACAGTCACTCCAAGAAAAGCTGCCCCTGTTTGTGAGCCTTTAAAACAATGGCTTTGCTTTATGTTTTCCACCAAGACAATGGAATAATTTCTTTTTTGTTTTCCTGCAATTTAAGCGTGAAAAGCGACTATTAAATGACCCGGTATGACTTTCTGTATGTTAGTTGCTATTAAATGTTGTCCATCCTCTGCGATCCAGGCCCAGAGGCAGACCTGTTGGCTGTGTTTCTCTCAGATGAGTATTAGGTCCTGATTTGAAATTTCAAAGATGGGAAATCCACTTCACAGAGGAGTTTGTTCTGGCAGTTAATAATGTTACTGTGAAAATCAGTGCCTTATTTCTAATATGACTTCTTACGCTTCATTATCCACCTACTTATTCTTGTTATGTCTTTGCCTGTTAGTTTAAAGATTTTTCTAGTATTGTGTAATTTCTTTCTGGACAGGTAGTTGTGCATCATGATCAAGGAAACTAAATATTTGGGCTGGTTTGGCTGTGTTTTTAAACACACTAAAGAGATTGAAATCTCTGAAAATGTTCCTGTGACGCTTTCCTGCAGCATTTTCAATTTTCAAGCTATTTTAAAGGGCACTAGAACTTCTTTCAGTTATATCTCACCACTGTCCTTATAAACCATCTTTTTACCCTGTATAAGCACTTTATATACATGGTTTACTGTGTATATTGAAAATAACGTGTTGTTTATCAGCTGTAGTTGCTTCAGGCATGTAAGTTAAGAGTTCAAAGGCAGAAATTCACTCTTCAGGCAAGTCACCTGTTCCATTTTTGGGTCACCTCCTTTTGCCAGCACTGTCTCCTGCATAACAAACTAACTGAAGGTTTTAAGTTGAAATGGACAACAATAGATCCCCAGCTTCCCTGATGATAAATTTGGAACCATGTCAGCAAGGATCAGGAAGTGCAATTGAAAGTGGTTCTCTCTGGCCAACTTTGCAACTCCTGGTTCTCCGGCAAGCAATGGATAAAGTGGACCTGTGCTTTATAGCTCATCACCATTTGTATGTTCTCTCAGATATGCTTTTCATTTTTCTTAAAGACCTCATGTGTGATATTTTGGTTTGAGTATTAAATTCTGGCTTAAAAGAACACATGCATGCTTTTCCTTTTCCCTAAATAACTATTCATTGGTTTAAACTAATCATTTTACCCTAACACTGTGTACCTTCTGTCCCTTGTAAGAAGTCTATCTGATATTTGTGTAGTAACCCTGGAACCAATGAATGCTAAAACATTTAATATCTTTTTACTTTAATCAGTAATTTGCATTCTTTGGCATCAGATCTCAGTATTACACAGAATTTACAAAGTAATATCATAATAAAATTTCTCTTACAATACGTTATTTCATATTTAGGAAAAGTCCTGAAAACCTTAACAGTCATTCAGAACAGCTCAAGGAGAAAGAAAAGCAAGGTTTTTTCAGGGCAATAAAAAAGAAAAAGAAGAAATCTCAAAATGTAAGTATGCAGCATTTCTAATAGAAGAATTCCTTTATTCATTTTGAATTATACCTTTTAATGTGCTAGATTAGTACAGTACCTTTGTATTACTTATGATTGTGTGTGTGTGTATACACTTGTTCTTTTATTTTCTCTCTTCACTATATGAAAGTCAAATTCTTCTCCTGTTGAGGGTTGATTTTTCTGCCTTTTCACATATTTCTTCACTTACTAGTCCTGGGCACCTTAGTTTGCATTCAGACCCTTTGAGAGCCAGTTTTGATGCAAGTTTTAAGATGATGTTGCAACAAATTCTTTTTCAGGATATGGTGATACCATTCCAAGAACAGTAAATTCATTGTTGCGTGTCCCCAGAGCTTGAATAGTTTCAGGCACCCATACAGAGAAAATGAGATTGTTACAAATGAGAGTTCTTTCCAGTTTTTTTCGTGTAAGTGTCTTGGTGACAGCCTCTGTCTTCTTGCTGCATTCCATGACTGGAATAAGGATGATGTGTCGTAACAATTCTTAAGTGTTTTATGTTTCGTTGAGGGAATGGATTGTGGCTTTTGTTATTCGGTATAAGTCTTTGCTGTCTCACACATTTTCCTGTAGTTTTGGGGAGGGAGAAAGGACTTTCTTTTATCAGAAAGTAGTGGTATACTAACATTTCACAAAATTTTGTAATAAAGATATCCCTAAGAATGGAAGTAACCTAAACATAGTCTCATTCTTAAATGACAGCTCTGGAAACAGTAAAACATTTAAAATTGTAATGTGCCTGTAAGTGTAAATGCAGTTAGAGTTTTGAAGAATCTTAGAACTGAGTAAATCATGCTTACTCCTGGCAGAGGGGAGTGACTTAATGAAAATATTTACTGTCAAGGAGTAAAGTGATAGGACTCAGAATGTTGGAGGGCTGATCTGTTGAAAATTGTGAGAAAGGAGTGATTATCAGGTTTTTGTTGTTTGGGTTTTTTTCTAATTTCTTTGAACTGCGTGGAACATGTGCATATGTATATTAACTGGCACTCAGAAATGCACCTCACCTTCCTGCTGGGCGGGATTTACAGCAATGGCATCTACCTCTTCTTCTGAACTTGCTCATCCTCATACCTGTATGCAGTTCAAATATAATCATTTGTGTTAAATAACTGAATTAAATGTCTAGATTATAGCTCTGGGGCTGTTTGATACCAAAATGTCCATGCCAGGATAACTCACCTCAGGCTATTCCTTCCAGTGATGCATTTTCAAGGCAGGGGGTTGGGGGTGGGAAGGTGGTTAATTTGCATTGCAATACTGTACTCTGATTCCAGCCATGTGGACATGGTGGCAGACAACACTCCAACAGCTGATAGATGGTGTATTAATTACCTCCACATTAAACTGTGTGAAAGAAATACATACTGAATTGTGTTGCCTCTCAAAATCTGGCATTTTACAAAATACCTAAATCAAAAGCTCCTTGGTCTATAGCTACCAAAACCATCACTGATTAGAAGCTAAGGCAGATTAATATATAATCCTTACTCCTGTTTCGTCTCACTCTTAAGAAGAGGGGTAGAGGGGAATGGAGAGATAGAGAAGGGAAAAAACTGTAACTAGAGCTGGTATCTCACAGAGAGATGAATAAATTAGTGAAATAATATAGTGATACAACTCTTTCACCCTCAGCTAGAAACTTGCTGGGATCAACTTGAATTTTGGATCAAACCAGAGCCAGAAAAACCTCCTTTCATTTCTATTTACAGCTGATTACCAGGACAGAATCTAGGCATAGACTGTACCACTGATGTGTGTACAAGTGTCTGGCTCAGACACTGTTCTTTGTTCTTCTTCATCTGTTAGTTGAAGACATCTACCGAACAAATGTTGGGACAGTCTTTAGGATCTTCCAGCGCCAAATAAAATTACTGCCTTCCATTCAGCACCAGATTTGGCATTAGTAGTAAAAGCTGTTCACAGCACTGTAGTATTAGCTCTTCAACTACACATATAATGTTTTCTATGAATTCCTGTTAAAAGTCTTAATAGACAGCTTGTGACTACCCAAGGTTTTTTTTTTTCTGAGACCTACAATTCGTGTAGAGTCGTACAAGTATGAAATTCCAGTTATTTACTCAAACACAGACTTTCATCAAGAAATAACAAACTAGACCTGAGGACTGTCACAGAGCTAGGAAGCACATAATAGCTAGCTATGGTTTACTTCTGATATTCTTTAGCAAGTCCCATTTTGCTGGCGATCATCATCACAGGAGTTGTAAAAGATACCTGAAATTGGATTGAAGACATCTTAGTAATGTCATTCTCAAAATATGTAATAGCCCAGAATTGATTCCAGTTCCTCACACTTTTTCCTGCAGGTTGTTCCCATGAATCAGTCTCCCTAGGGTTCTCCAGGTGCAGTGCCTCATGGGGTAGCAATTGTTACTGCCTGTTATGGGAATTCTTTGCAATACTGTTTTTGCAGAGCTGTTCTTACCCATTCTCCTTTTCATCGTTTGAAGCGTTTTAGAAATGTAGCAGAAGGCTTTGAGGATTGTTAGAATCACAGTTTTATGTCCTCTGCCACCAAACAATTTGATATCCATGAGGGTTGTGCACAGTGTCAGTAGACACTGTCTTCAGAGGAGCCTGAGTTTTGCAGATTTTGGCATTTATTTCAAGCTATGGGTCTGAAGAAATTATCTGCTTTGGAAAAAAAACAGTTGCAGGTGAGCATTTATCTTAGCAATGCTTTAATTCCTTTTTAATTTACTGAATTTGAAACAGGAAATTCTTCTGACCATAAAGTTCCTAAACATAAGCTGTGCTAATTATTGATTTTCACTAACTTGGATGGAATCTAGAAGCTGAGAAAGCTGTTTGAAAGCCTTTGCTTTTGGTAGTGCACTTGTCATTGGATTTTGTCATATAATGATTCTATTGCAAAATAAAGATTTCTTCTGATGGACAGAAATGCAGGGCACAATATATGTGCTTGTTTGCACCTAAGCAGGGGAGAAATAGACCCATTTATAATTCTAGTACCTTATATTTCTGTTTGTTGTTCATGCATCCACTGGTAAGCTCTGTGGTTATGCTCCAGAAATTAAAATAAAACAGCTAGTGTACTTGCAGCTATATGTGAAGTTGCTACTGGCATATTTATGGTAGAACTGAAATAATTCATCTTGGAGCCTTAGCTCTTATTGCAAGTTAAAAATAGAATGCCTTTTTTTCTCCTAGAGTAAGTATCAACTGCTCATTCTGAAACCAACTCCTATTATTGTTAGTGTATCTTTAATATTTTCTGTATAGAAATGTCATACTGCATTAGGTCATTATCAAAAATAAAAATGATTTCCAGAATTACAGGATTTAATTCAAAGCTCAGTAAAGTCAAGAAGAGCTACCAGTTTCTTCCAAAAGCCTTTGAAATAAACACATATTCCTAATGAGCATGGATATTAGAATAGATGTGCTGGTCTTTTTTTACATACTTTCTATGCATTGAGTTCCTTGAATTTGTTGCATAGGCTTTTTGCAATCATTATTGTATTTTCCAAAAGCAAATTACAGGCTTGATAACATGTTTTGTCGAATTAAACAAAAAAAAAAAAAAAAAAAAAAAAAAGAAAAAAAAGAGTTAACATAGTACGGGGCAGATCTCTTGAATTGAAATACTATGCATTTAGTTTTTGTGTCTTATATTGCAGACAGACTCAACCAACGGCGAGAATCCAAGCATCAAGAAATCCCTCTTTCCTCTTTTTAATTCAAAGAATAATTTAAAGCATAGTTCTTCTTTGAAAAAACTTCCTGTAGTCACTCTACCAATGGTATTAATTTTTAAGTACAGTAACACTGCAAAATGCTCCAGTAAATTTGTTTTACTGACTACAGCAGCATGTGGTTTATTTTCATGGTATCACTTCCTCTTCATGCCAGTTAAGTATCTTGGGCCAGTTCAATAAATTTAAGCAAAATTGGCAGTTTTGTTGGAACAGATTGTGTCTAAAACCCCTTTTTTTTAGTATTTGATATAGTGAAAATGTGACATACATAGTTCCAGACAGAGCGAGCCTTGGGAGTAGGACTAAGGAAGGGAAATAATTGTGAAATTATGTATGTTTAAAATTAAACTGTCTCATTATGTTTCATTCAGGTAAAAAAATAACCTGATTTTGTTTATAACTATATCATAAATACATAATTTTATACAAAATACTCCTTTATATATAAATTTAAATAAATACTAACAATGAATAATCTGGAAAGAACTTTAGCTCATGTGTCTGTTGTACTTTTGTTTGTCTTGACTGTTCATGAAAAAAGACAGCTTGTATTAAAAATAAATTATATTTTGACTGTCCTCTTTTTACTTAGAGTTCTTGAAATGAGATAAAAAACTACATGTAAGTTTTAAATTACTTTTCTGCCATGAAGTTTCACCTGTTTCTTAATTTTTGCTTTAGTTTGGGATATTTGTGGAGGAGAAGAAAGATGGGAATAGAGAAAGCTCTTGGTTTTGTGATGTCAGTGAAGACATCAATTTAGAGGGATTTTGGTCTGCTTCACTCTGGAGCAAATTTATAGAACTGATCCATGGTCTTAACTGCAGTATGGAATGCTTTTTAAATGAAGATGAGGCTCAACAATATTTTGTTTTTAATTTTATTTTGAGGCCTTGTTTAACTGCTCTTTCTTACAGCAAATAACACTAACAGCATGTGAATGCTTTAAGGGCTAAGGGTAGAGCAAATCTGCATGATGTCCACGGCCACTTGCTCTTACTGTGGGGAGAATTATTGAGAGGTCATTGCAATTCTGCTGCGGTAATGGGCTTCACTTGTGTTCCGTAATTAACTGTGGGAAATTATTTACAGCTACTCTTAAGAAAATATTAGGAGACCAATATTTAATATTTTGTTACAGATGCCTAACACTGAAGGTCAGGATCTCTTGGCATTACAGAAAGCCATTCATTCTTCCAATCACCAGAGCAGCAGGCAGAAGGATTGGCATCCTGAGAAGATGACAGAAATCCAGCCTCATGTAAGTGGCATTATCAACTCCCTATATATTAATATCACTGATGTATCTTGACAGCTTTTTCTCTGGTGAATAGAAGAATCTCATTTGACATTGTTTGCCACCTTTCTAATGCCTTGCTCACTGGATGTAAAAAATTGCGTACCTACAGTCCTGCATAATTTTTTTAAAATGTGGACGTGAATGACAAGGAAAAGACAGACTAAATGTCCTTTGAGCCCTTCAAAATATTGGTTATGTTTTTGTATTATAGGCAAGCAGTATTTTAGGGCATGTCTATGGTAGGGATGCAGTGCTGTACAAAAGCCCCCAAGTCAGCTCTGTAAGGAATGGTGAATCCTGAGGGTTGGCTGCTGTTCAGCAGAGTTTGATACTTGGCACAGACTGCAGTTTCAGCTGGCTGCATTTTTGGAGCACAGCACTGCACTAGTGCAACTTCATTCTCTCCAGTTCTAAAACCAGCCCAGTGGGCAGTATTTGGGAGTGAGTGTCAGTGCTGTGCTCCATTGTTGTCACATTGGAAACTGGAAAAGGGGATTTGTTGCAGCTGCAGTGTTTGAAGAAACAAGTTGCTCTGTGAGCTGTGGAATTTAATGAGACTGCTTTCATACCACTTTGTGTACCCAGTCTTCCCCAGGCTCTTGCTACCCATTTTCAGTAACCCTGTATCACCTTCAACCTGCTTATCAGTGAAAGAAGCTGCGGGAGACTAGAGCTGTCTATCACCCAGCTGCCAGCAAACAAAATAACTTCTGAGTTCTGCCAGACCTTGTTTCAGTGCAGATGGTTACTCAAGACTCACTCTAACCCCTAATTTATGTTCACAACATTTTTAAGAACTTGTGTTTCTGAAAGCTGTTCCTCATAAAATGTGGCTGAAGTTAATAGCAGGAAAAGGGACAGATGGACAGCCAATGCAATTGTCTGTGCCTGCATTTTCAAAGGAAACAAGGATAAAATAATGGATGGGAGCAACTTTTTTCTGAGAGAGAAAAGGTTCCATCTTTTCAGGTAGCTAATGGATTGGACTGTGATGAGAAGACATTTTCTGAGGTGCATAGTCACAGCCTGGAATGAAATATATCAAACAAATACGAACTAAAAGTGAAGAAGTCCTGTAAAGTTGAAGATGTTCAGTTTAGGATAGGACAGCTTTTTTATGGTGATGCCTTGGGAAGGCTGACCTGAAACAGAGACTGGACAGAGCTAGAGAATAAAGTAGATATTTATGGAAAGGCCTCCAGGATCCACCTTGGGTAGGACAGGAGCCTGACCAGGGCTACACCCAGGGTGGACTAAGAATGGTCACAAAATGGACAACCGATCATGAGATCTTACATTTTTGTAAGTTTTGGTGTATCTGCGTATTGCATATTGGGGTTTAATTGTTCAATTACAGCTTCAGGTTGTGAGGTCTCATCCTTCTTGTTCCTCCCTTCAGTCCATCATTGTTTTTGCTGTTGGGCTGAAAGTTGTCCTTGGTCCTCAGCAGGAAAAGGATTTGTTTTGTCTACCTATTCTGTGAAGAGAGCTCACTGGCACTTAATATGAGGCTCAGAACTACACCCCTAGGCAGCACAGAATCTGAAACTATGAAAGCTAAAGCTTAAGGCATCAATGAGAGGTCTGATATGATGGAGCATTTTTGTGTCTTTCAGAGCCAGCCGTTAAAATCTCTTCGGAAGCTCTTACACCTCTCCTCAAACCATCCCGTCGCTGCCGAGCCCCGCTTCCAGCCCTTACCCAGCCAGCCAGCCAAAGCTTCTTTTCCTGAAGTGCGAATTCACCCCATGAGTCAAAGCTCCAGCAGCAGCAGCAGCAACGTGCGGCCGGAGCCCCAGCCCAAGAGCCGGCCGACGCTGCAGATCCCGAGTCAGCTGGAGCCCACCTGGCACGTGTCCCCGGTGAACAGGAGCGTGAGCGAGGGGCCCCCCTACTCCGACCAGCTGCCTTCCAAGAGCGGACAGAACGGGCACACCTACGGCCGGACAAACCGGCCGCGAATGCCCAACCTGAACGATCTCAAAGAGACTGCCTTGTAATGGCGCTCCAGCAAACAGACCGGTGTGGGTGGAGAGCGGCACGGGGGAGCGGTGGTGGTTCTGGTGATGGTAAGACTGCATTTTCAGCTTTATAAAGGTGTGCAATATGTACGTGTGGAGCTGTGCTGTTCAGCACCACGAGAGAGTCAGGGATTATACGGGAACACGAGTGGAACTATGAATTACCAGTCATCAGAAATGTCACTGGATGCCAGGCAGAGTGTGCCCGTCAGGGAGAAAAATGCGTCGTCATTTTCTCTCATTTACATTCCAGCTTAGTGCACATCTCTGTCTGAAAGCTGGGAAACTTCTGGTACGTATTGGCACTTATAAGGGTGAAAACATTGTCTAGGCCTATGCCCTTACTACTTTTTTTGCTGCCTAGTTAAAACAGTGGGGTTTATGTGATAAAAGTGTATCCCTGTTAAGGGTTTAAAGTTAAATTGTATGTCTTAAATTTGTTTTTTAAACTTCCATATTTGATAGGATTTGTAATATTTATTTATGATGACCTAATATCGTACTGTTATAATCATATCTTTTATGTTATAATGTAAAGTTATTTTGAGCTGTTTGAAACATTGTGAAGCAGTGCAACAGCTACAGTAGTTTCTATAAAAAACTAACAGTAACATTTATATATTGCATCAGGAGTATTTTATTCTATATATAAATATATATATAAATGGAAAATAACTGTCTGTTTTTTAAATATACTCATTTAAAAGAAAAGTATTGTTATGACACTATCTGCCATATTTTTTATACATTTGTGATATAAAGTGCAGTATTATACTTCTAATAAAAGGAAGTTGAATGTGGATATAAACATGACTGTAACAGTATGAATCTTGCTTGGCTGTGAGAGCCCAGTAGTATAGGCATTATTGGTAACAAACAAAAGATAACATTCAATTCCAAGCTTTATTATGGGCTATTTTGTTGGAAGTATTGGCTAAAAGTAAGAGACTGCAGAACTGTACAGTAATCTAAATGTGGTATGTTCTCCCCTGTGTCCTTAGCTTTCCTAGTAATATTAATGGGATTTCTGCATCTGCATCAAGAGCACAGAGCCCCAGTACCAAATTTTTGTTTCTTCTAAAGAGATAAAGTGCCCCATGACTACAAGCGAAAGCAGGTGCTCTTCCACTTAATAGCAGGGGTGAAAACCAAAGAAACACAGCATGAATTGCAAGTGAAATGCAAAACTTCGAAACTTAAGCATAGCATGGCACTGCAGATCATGGTATAAGCTTTTATGCATATGTGTATTTTACATCTCTAGCAATCTATTAACTAATAAGATAAACACTGTATTAGAATTTAAACTACTCTTGCACTTTTTATTATATTTCAGGATGTATTTAAAGCTACAAATCTGATATTTGGATGTTGAGGGAGAAGGTTGCCATGCAACTTGATTTCTCCTTAGATCTTACTATCCAAATATTCCCATACCCAGTTCAGCTACCAGTCTCAGCAAAATACTAGATCTTGGGTTCCAGTCTCCTGTACAACATAGTTAAAACTGCCTTTACCTTGGTGAATGTCAAGTGTAGCAAATACACACCCTGATTCCTCTCTTGCTACTAGTAAAGTAAATCAAAGCTGAGCCAGTAGGAGTCAAAAGTTATGCCAGTCTAATAACTTTGTGCAATAAGAGGAGAGCCAGGCCTGTAGTGTCAGAACAATACAATCTTTCCATTTTAAACACATTAGTTCTACTCCCTCATTACTCTGCAGCATAGTTTGTTTTCTAGATGCTGTCCTCGTAAGATCCTGTACTTGCAAATACACTGTCCTTTCCAAAAGGAGATTAACCTGAATGTAAATTGGATGATTTAGCCATAGATGTAGTTAATAGAAGCAGCCAGGCAGTAAAAGCTGAACTTCCAACTTGGATAACAATGCAAACTGGACATGCTGTTCAGTACCTCTTGAGTCATACCAAAGTTCTAACAACAGCAAATTCGGCACCACTGCTGTAAAAAGTGTTGTCAGAAAGAACAGTATGGAAGGATGTTATATCAGTTTTGTCCAGGACTAAAAATATGTCTGCTAAATTTTAAAAATTACAAAATAGGAATTCCTCCTTTGTCAATTGCCTGCAAGAAATGTGCATGTGATTTTTCTATAGATAGATATAATATATAATATCTCTTTATATATGATATATACTGTATTGATATATCATATATATAGCATATATAAATACAATAGACATGAAAGGGTATTCAGTTTTTTTCTAAGTTCAGTGGGCATCCAGGAAAGATAGTGTGATATTTACTTGTTGTCACTGTCAGAGTTTAGCAGCTTATTTTTGCAGTCTCTGTTAGATTCATTGTAGCTTGGTCACAGCTACATGAGCCCTGTTAGCCCTGCTTTGGAAAGGGCTGATGCCACTGAAATCCCTCACAAAAGCACTGCCTGAGAGTGGGGCTCTAAGCAGTGAGGTTTGAATGTCTCTTTTAGTGCAACAGAGCTGGTGAAGGGCCTGGAGCACAAGAGTTACGAGAGTGGCTGAGGGAGCTGGGGGTGTTTAGTCTGGAAAAGGGAATCTCAGGAGGAAGCTCATCGCTCTCTACAACCAGGAAGGTGTAGCGAGGTGGGTGTCAGCCTCTTCTCCCATGTCTCAAGTGAAAGCATGAGAGGAAATGACCTTCTGTTGTGCCAGAAGAGGTTCAAATCAGGTATTAGGGAACTGAAAGAGTGTTCAGGCATTGGAATGAGTTGTCCAGAGAAATGGTGCAGTCACCGGCTCTGGAAGTGTTTGAGAGGCATCTGGATGTGGCACTTTGAGATACGGTTTAGGGGTGACTGGGGTCGTTGGTCTGGATGATCCTAAAGGTTTCTTCCAGCCTTGATGATTCTGCATTCAGTCTCACAGGGAATGTTCAGTCTAGACTCTGCTGTGCTTTGTGGATATGTATCCTTTTGCCTCTGCAAGGTTTTTAGCTTGCTGGTAAGATCTTCATGCTGAGGATGATGATACTGGGCTATATGTGGTTGTTACGATTTTTAGCAAGAAAAAATGTCTCTAAAGGATTTTTTTTTCTCTGTACCCATTAAGTTAAATCAGGGTAATCCCTGACTGTACATATAGCTGTTTAAAGTAGTTAGCAAATCTTCAAAGGTGACCCAAGGAATGTTTGAGTATTTGGTGGCCCATATTTACAGAAACTTGTTTCGACTTCATACTGCATTTTCCTCTTGAATTCAACAAACTGTAGTAGCTTTCAGTTGAATAATAAATTGTGTTGAATGTATGTAGTATTTTCTTTCTTCAAGAAATTCCAGCAGCTCAGCCAGCTGGTGCTGGGATGAATTGTGTATTTTTAACTTGGTCTAGCTTCCCAATATTTAGAATATGGCTAATGTAATTTTGTTGAGGTTTTCTAAGGAGTCTTATTATAGTGACTAAGATTTTCTGACTTAATAAAGAGGAAGAGAATTACAGAGCAAACTATTTTGTAAGTGTGAGCTTTCCTTTTCACTGGTCTGTGAGTCCTGTACTACATGCTCTATAGATTTATTTAGTATAAAGGATCCTAGTTAAACTGCATTTTATTCTTTGGCAATCTTTTGCCTTATGACATGACCGATTATATGAATAAAAAAAACTCTTAAGTTTCAGAAATTAATTGTAGTCATTTTGCAGAACTCAAGCTACCTAAACTTGTCTGTATGTTTTTGTTATAGTTCTTGAGCTCTTTTTGATTGAAAAAAAAAGCACCTTAAGTTCATCCTAACTGAACCTCTGTAAGTGTCTATGCTGTCGTTTTAAACTGCCATGTAAATGTATTAACCTAGAACAACATCTATTTTCAACAGACCTGGCCACAGAGAGCAGTCCCTTTGACCTATTTAACACTTTTTGCTCCATTTATTGCAGTCCAAGCTTTGTTGCCCCTCTGAGAGGTTGCAAGGAGAGCACTAGGCAGAGTTCTTGGCAGGAAGTCACTGATCCCAGATTTGTCTCTTAAAACATTCCCTAAACACCACTTGTTCTTTTAGATCAATATTAAAGCAGGCTTCAAACTTCTAAGTGCATGAGACATCCTCAGGTCATCATTTGGCTTGTCACCTTTCTGTCTACCACACCAACTTGTTTCTGGGACCAAGGCTGGAGTGATTATTCAGGAGGCAATGGCAGGCTCTTCACCTTCCTTGTCATTGCAGTTAGATCTCTTAGGAGATGAATCTCACTTGTTCAAAAAGCTGCATACCAACTTTTCTTTTTTTCTTTAAAAGCTGATGAGGTGTTAGCTGAGTAGACTCCTGGGTTCACCCAGAAGAAGCTATGTATTCTCACCAATTCTGTAGACCTCCCTATAAGAACACAGGGAACCTATGGGAATACAGATTATACAGCTCAGAAAGCAGTTGTGATCTAGGTTGCTAAGGCAAAACCTAGCCACTTTAAAGAGGAGCTATGCTCTAGAAGTACTGGGGGTTTTATTCATGTTTAATTCTTTTGTTGTCTGGTAATGATCGATAGTGAGACATGCTTCAAAATACTTGCATGTAATTAATTCTGTATGTGTTGATTACTGTCAGAGTAGAGCTGGAAGAATATTTGCATCCCAGTCACACAAAGACTATGAAAAGGATAGCCATATATGATACTCTGCAAATTGTGGGGTGGCAATGAATGTTTATTTTTTCCATTCCAGCTAGCACACATACTACATCTGTGAATGGGGTAAGATCCCAAACCATGCATCTAGGCTGTTGTTCATGTTAGCAGGCCCACCATTTGAAACAGGAGTGCCACAGAAGATGGTTGGAAAGGTGATGTGCCCTATGTAACCCTTTTAGAATAACCTTGAAATCAAGACACTATTTAAGAACAGGTGCCTTTCCCTACACAGCTCTTTCTAATGGTATTGTGATATTAACCATTCATTAACTGGGTTTGTAGTGAATGAGGAAAACAGCCATTTAACTGCAGGCCTTTTTTTAAAAGGGGGTGATTTGAGTAAACCCTTTTAATATAGCAAAGCTTGGAAATCCTAGATGTTGGCACCTTTTTCAAATGGTCAAGCAGCAGCAGTGCATCAATGCTCAGGCTCATCAAGCAAGTCAAGGCTTGTGCTGTACTGAATGTTGTACTGAAACAGAAGATTCCTCATTTTGCAATCATGAAGCAAGTTTCATTAAAATTAGCAAAGCAGATTTTATAGGAGATCCTCCTTCTCTTGTAAGAAAAGTGCTGTGTTTGGTCATCTGTTCTCTCAGTGGAGCGTCTCAACTACCACATGAGACAGCAAAGGTAAATCTGATGAATTAAGTCTGAATTTTACTTGTTCCAAGTTCTGCTTGGATACAGATTTGTGACCTTGTGTGCAGCCACTTGTTTGATGCAAAAGCTGAGGTGTGACCTACTCAGTGGAAGATGCATGTGAAGTGTGAGAGGACTGGCACCACTGTGTTTGGATGCTTTCATTCCACCAAATGAGATTGCTTTTCAGGCTCTTTTAGAACATAACAAAATATGCAGTTGGGCAAAAGTGACTCTTGAAATATGGCCCAAGAGCCTGAACGTGGAATTTGTGTCTTAGCCTGAGAATGACTGCACATCTCGTTTTCTCTGCAAGTCAATCTACCTCCTCTCTCTTGCAGAATGTGGTTGAGGTTGGGTTTGTTTATTCTGAGCTTCTTATTGACTCCAAATGTAGAACAGATATCTAAAAAGATTCTTCCTCTAGGTACTGTTAGCAACCATGTAATAAAATATTGTTGGGCCTTCATCTGAAATACTTTGAAACCTCCAAGCCATCTGAGCTCTCCCTCTAGAATCCCGATGCCATCCTTTGCACTGCTTTGCAGTCTTCCCTTGGCCTTCCCCTTGTGGTTCTCAAATATTGCAGTTGCCTTGTTCTTTGTTGTTTCTCTAGTGCAGATTTTCAGGGAGTTAGAGGCCTTATCTACTACTCCACCCTATTTGCTGTTTTACTCAAACAGCTATCCTTAGACTTGCTCAGGATTTCCTTCATTTTAATTTTCCATTTCATCTGGGTGAGATACCTTACCTCATTGTGCCCCCACCAAAACACGCTGCCTGCCAGGCTTTCCGTTCCACCAGGTCTCTGTTTTCACAGGGCATTGTTTCTCTGGATCCATTCTGAGAAATGCAAGGTGGCATCTTAACTGTACAGGCGTAGAAATGTGTTGTGAAGTAGCTGCTGTCGTAGAGCTTTCCATTAGCATAAAGATAGAGCATGTTCGTAGCACAAGGTGGAAGCTGCTGTTCAGTTCTCCTATAGGATATGAACCTCTTGGTGTAAACTCCTGACATGTGAATCCAGTGGCAGAGCTTTTAACTCTTCAGTTACAAGGCAAAACTTTAAGCATAGGGAACTAAACTTGACTTCCCTTTCCTTTTTCTTTTTTTTTTTTTTTTTTTGCTAGTGCACATTTTAGATTCATAATACTGAAGGATGTGACTCATTGAAAGAAATAACTTTATATTTGGATTATATGGAACAATAAGCTAAAATCTCCCCAGAAACCATAATTTTGTTGGAAATTCTATGCAGGCATTTTGAAATCTGGTTAATCTGATAAGGAATTCCAGGACTGTTTAGGTCTCCACTGTGCAATTTAATTTTAAATTTGTATCATTTGGAAGAAAGAAGGAAAAATGAAGTTTAGGAAAATCTTTTCTTTTTTCACTATCTGCCAGTACAGATTAACAGGCTGGGGAGGCAGCTTTCAAAACTTCTAAATTTATGGATAAGATTCCCTGATGTTTTTTAACAGCTACTGGAAATCTAAAGCGCACAAACTTTTAAATCTACCATGCTTTCTGTTGTGGAAGGGATATGTTGTGGTGTTAGCCTTTTTAATCCTGGAATACAAATTGATTTTAAAATGTGTTGAATATTTAAGGATGACTTCATGCAAGTTAATAAACCATTTGTAAAGTGTTTGTATACAACCCTTTGTATCATGTTGTTGGTACACCTTACCAAATTTTTTTTGAGCATGTATTCCATTCTTTACTTCTGTAAAATTTCTATTGTTGTTGTAAATATTCTAAAAGAGAAAAAAAAATCCTGTGGTAACCTTAATTATCAGCATGGAAATGGTTAATTTTTACTGAGCACAATGTATTTTTGAATGGGCCTTCCAAAATATGTCTTTAATAAAAATGCAGATTTTGCACTAGAACACTGGCATTGTTCAACAGCTGATCTTATTCCTGACATGTCTCTTCCAGCGCATCTCTCCATAGTTAGCTTGGCTCAGGTGAGTGGAACAGACCAGAACCAGGACTCCTGTGCCCACTGGGTCACTCTCAGGTCCTGGCTGACTCCCCCATCTGAGAGGCAGCTTATATCTGTCCACAAACCTGATGTTTCCATGGGATGTTTCCACAGGGCAACATCTCTGAAGCACCTTGTTGCCCTTTTCAGGGCAGGAATCTCTGCTGTTCTCTGTTTTGAATGGCACCAACCCACCAAGCCCCTCAGCAGGCACTACCAGAAATTAAAAGGCCCTTTCCAGCCCACAGTCTTCGCTGCAAGAAAAGCGTCATGATGGCATTTCATCACTATCACATGTAAACTGAGACCCTTCTAGGCAAATGTTGAGCTGTTGAGGTGTCAGCAATAAGAGTTTTTGATGGCTTCCTCTTTAGTGTATCCTGGATATGAGTTTTTTAATTACTATATGCAGATTTTAAAAAATTTAACTATTTCCCTGCTAGTCCCTCATTCTTTGGGGTAATTGGAAACAAACTGAGGAGTAGGGACTGCTTTTCCTGGGCCTCCTTTCTTTCCTCCTGAGCTCCAGAAAGACCTGCTGAAAGCCAGGACTTGCACTCTGTTAGATCCCTCTGAAAGAGCTGCCTGATGGATTGTGCAGCAGCCACGACCTTGGTGAGACCAGGCTGCTGCCAATGCCTGCACTGAGCTGTGCCCATCCTGCATTGCCTTGGGGTGCCCAGCGCTCTGGGGGATTTGGCTTTACTCTTAAAACCTTACTTGGCTCTTACTCTTCCAACAATCTCACTTAGTAACCCCTTTTCTGTAGCCAGAAACTGGAGTGGCCATCTCCTTGAAGAGGTTGAGCACCTCGATGTGGTATCCCCAGTGTAGTCAGTACCAGACCCCCATGGGATGGAGGACAGAGTGGACATTTTTCTCTGGATGGAAGTGAAGAGATAATTCCTGCAGGTTCCCATTAAGGTAAAGGGATTATTGACTTAGAAATAAAGTGGCTGGTCTGGAGGCCTGAGCCAATCTTTGATCAGATAACTCCAGATTGGGTACAAACTTCTCAGCACCCTTTGTTCCCTCACTTCTCTCTATGCATCCCATCCTGAAAACCCAGGTCATAAAGCTGAAAGCATTTCTTGGTCCTGCTTCCTGTTTCAAACCCCTTGTGTTTTATGCAGTTGCAAAGCCACACATTGGTCTCCCCATCTCTGCAGGTAAAGGCCTGCAGGATTGTTTAGCATTTTTGTCAGCAACATGGACGGTGGGATTGAGTGAGCTCTCACCAACCCCTGTTGTGCAGTTGACATGCTGGAGGGAAAGGAACCCATCCAGAGGGAGCTGGGCAGGCTTGAGAGCTGGGCCTGTGCAAACCTCATGAAGTTCAACAAAGCCAAGTGCAAGATCCTGCATGTGGGTCAAGAAAGGCACAAGCAGAAATACAGATTGGAGGAGGAACAGATTAAGAGCACCCCTGAGGAGAATGACTTAGGGCTGCTGCTGGATGAAAAGTTCATCTTGAGATGACAAAGTGCACCTCTAGCCTAGAAGGCCACTTGTATCCTGGACTGTATCAAAAGCAGTGTGAGCAGCAGGGTGAGGGAGGGGATTCTCTCCCTCTGCTCTGCTCTGCTCTGCTCTAGTGAGACTCCTTCTGGAGTGCTGTGTCCAGGTCTGGGGCTCCCAACACAAGACAGATGGGAACCTATCTTCACAGGGCTGCACACTATGAAAACAGGCCTATGAAAGCAGGCGTATGAAAACAGGGAGAGGTTTAGGTCTGGAAGAGAAGGCCCTGGTGAGACCTTACAGCACCTTCCAGTACCTAAAGGAAGCTGCAATAGAGCTGGAGAGGAACTTTCACAAGTGCATGTAGTTACAGGACAAGGGGCATTGGCTCTAAGCTAAAGGAGGGCAGGTTTAGATTAGATATCAGGAAGAAGTTCTTTAGTGTGAGGGTGGTGGGGCACTGGGACAGAGTGCCCAGAGAAGCTATGGACTCCCCATCCTTGGAGATGTTCCAGGCCAGGTTGGATGGGGCTCTGAGAAACCTGGTCTAGTGGAAGATGCCCCTGCCCATGGCAGGGACATAGGAGCTAAATAATCTTCAAGGTTTCTTCCAACCCAAACCATTCTGTGATTCTATGATTATGAGAAAAAGACTTTGTATTCATGTAATTATACTTCAGCTGGTGTTGTCACTTTCATGATGACCTCAGTCACACTGTTACCCCATCCAACATGCTGAATTTATGCAGAAGTGGAAGTCAAATGCAATTCTAAAAGCATTTTAGGGCCACTTAATTAATTGAGCCTCTCAGCACTCTTTATATAAGAGGCAGAGGTTAAGTGAATTTCTGGAGGTCAATTAGCAAGTGAGATGCATAGCAAGGATCAGAACAGAAACTCCTGCTTTAGCAGGAACCATTTATTTGCAAGAAAGAAGTAGGTCCCTTCCCCATACAAGCTGGACAGGTGAACTGCAGACAAAGAACAAGGCAAGAGGCAAATGAACTGTGAAATGCACTGTGTTTCATGTTATGTATTGCCATACATTTCAATCTAGAAAAAGGTCTAGGGATTTCTTTAAAGATGGGAGGCTGGAAGAGTGATAGCAGAGATCCTTTCTACCGAGAAAGTATTTTCTTCCTCCAAGGTTTTATTATACCCTCTATGTAGGATCTGTCATGTGAAGGTATATAATTTAGTGGCGTGCCTTGGTGTATAATGGTGTGTGGTCCATCCATTCAGGCTGTGCATTAAGCCTGCCAGCTCTTCCAAATCTCACAGGAGCTTCTGACCTTTGCCATTGGGTGCATTTCCAAAACCAGTCAACTGAAAAACCCTGGACTGTGCATAGGAGCTCGTCAGAGGCCAGTCACAGACAAGGCTTTGACTAGCTACAGTCAAGCTTAACTGCTTTGAGGTGATACAAATATTCCTGTGCCCAGTTCATCCTTCTGCCCCTCGCAGCCACCCCTCCACTCCTCAGTCACGCAGGAAAACATCAGCACCAAGGCTCCTTCCCCCATTACCATCCATCAGGACATGGAGCAGAGCTGCCTGTGGTGCTTTTAGGGCAGGGAGAGCTGTGCGTTAACATGTTGGAAACAGCATCCAGGGCCTGGAAATGCTTCAGCTTTCAGTGTTGGTTGTTAGCAAGACAAGAGCTGTGATGGTTGCTGGGGAGCCCTTGTCTCCCTGGTGCTGGATGTGCAGTGCCTCCAGGGAGGCTGCTATACCATGCTGGTCCCACAGCTTGGCTGCTGAGGAAGTGCCTCCAGCTCAGTGGGTCTTCTCAATAGAGCTTGCCTTAACTGTTCAGCATTAAGAGAACCACCCAGTGATTTCTTACTAAAAAATGTGTCCCTAGACCAATTCGTGGACAGGTAAAAATCCTACCCATGAATGAGGAGGTGGGAGGGAAGCAAGAGAGTGCTGGTGTGTAGCAATCATCTCTGCAGATGGGAATTGGTCTTTTCTACATCTCTGTAGACTTCATACTGTTGCTTAGTGGAGCAGCTTTCAGACTTGCCAGAAGAACTTATTTCCCTGACAGCTATTATTTGTCTCTATGTAGAGGAATAAAACAAGGCAGAAACACCAGCTCTCACAAATGAATGTGATGAATTGCACAGCCATCCAAAGGCTTTTCTCATGTGTTTGGTCACATCTCATTTGTTTTTAGTCATATCTGTTCTCCTGCCCTGCACACCAAGCACTCACCTCTCTGCCCATAGGATAAGGAGAGGACAGGAGTGGCACACGGGCTGCCTCAGTGCCACTGTCTTCCTGCCTCTCCTCTCTTCCCTGACCATTCAGCTCTGATACTGTGACTCTTTGGGATGGATGTACAGATTGTTAGAAAATTGGGAAAAGGCCATTGGTGCCTGCCAGGTTTGTGCTGCAGGTGTGTGGGAAGGCAAACCAAAGCCATCACTAAAGAGTTCCCTACAACCCTCCCTCCTGGGAGCTGTGTGGGGCTGCAGTTCCCACCTGGGCTGTGCTGGGCATCGGCTCCTGGGCTGAGGCAGGGACATGAACCTTAGTAATTAGGCTGTCACCCCAGGAAGATGGGTCCACCATCCACATGCCCCAAATTCCTGCTAAACACCCAGTGGAGATCCGGCCATGGAGATCAAACAGTTAAGAGTGAGTCCCTGTATCTGTGCTCAAACATCCACAGGGAGCAAAGTGGGGTCCCCAGGATGTGTCAGTACAAAACCAGAGAGGATACAGAGGGTTTGTCCACCTGGTGCTCAAGGCACCGATATCTGTCCCAAAATCAGCCACAGCAGCTCAGGCCTGAGGATTCCTGACACAAGCAAACATGAGGTGATTTGACAGTGTGAGATTCAGATGGGAGCCCTTGTACCAGGGACAGGCCAGATCTGGCACCAGCCTGGCTCAGGGCATGAGGGTGAGATGTCTGTCCTGGCATATACCTGCAAATCCAAGCCCTGCCTTTGGACCCCATCTGCATATACTTCAGTGTTCACAGCACACTGTGATGATCACCCCGGGCCAGAAGCACTGCATCTCACAGGATCCAAGCCCTGAACCTTCCTCTTCCCCAGCGTGTGTCCCACAACCCCTCATCAGCTGTATCACCAGGCACGGTGTGAAGTAACATTTTATTCAAGCCAGCCCTTCCCTTTGCAGGGCATGTACACCGCAGGAATGGCAGGAGACACCCGTGGAGCCCTCTGGACACAGCGCTCAGGCGCACTTGCCCAGGCACTCCAGGAGCTCCATGCGGATGGCGATGCGCACGTGCCAGCCCAGCGGGATCAGGCGGATGTAGCGCGCCACGATGGGCGGCCGCAGCAGGTTCTGCACAGACGATGAGCGGTCCGAGTTGCCATAGAAAACCTGGAAAGGGAGGGGTGGCTGGTTAGGGAATCCTGTCCCGTGAGTTTGGGGTGCCTGTGCAGAGCAGAGGAGGAGGCTCCTTCCCCTCCACCCTCAAAAGACTTTAAAAATAGCCAGATGTAGACAATTTTTGTCACACTGATTCTGTTTTCTAAGTAGGCCATTTTCCCTCATCAGTCCTGCACTTTTTATGGTTAGGCCAGAAAATCTTACCCTGTTCTCATCCCATTCTCCCTCATTTGCCTTCCTGTACCAAGGCACTGCTAGTTTGGAGTGAGCATGGTTGACTTTGGCTCTTTGAAGTTCATGAGCCAAGCTCCTACACAAGCCAATATAGATGAAAAATTATATTTGAGGGTCCTTTCCCCATTCCTCGGCCTGGATGTCACATCTGCTGCCATGACATGTTTTTTGGGAAAGCTCAGCATCTCCCCAGAGCTGCAGGAACTTCAGCAAAGCCAGCAGAGCCTCCTGGGCTAGGACAGGGCCATTCCCACAGATGGACATTGAGGACACCTGGGAGGCAGCAGCTGTGGAATCCCCCAAGCCAGCAGGACTGCACAGGGATCAGGGGCAACTCTGTAATACCTCCCCAACGCAATTTTTAGTTTCAAGTCAACCAGTAAGAAGTGCAGCAGGAGAATGGTTTGGTGGGTTATGACTTAACTAGTCGCAGATTTTGTCTGAGGGGTTTTTCTGCACCAGGATCACACACTACCCCTGCATGGCAATAAAAGAGATCCCCGTGCAGTGCCAAAGCATGGCTGGGGCTGTGTGGCCACAGCTGAGAAAGGGGTTTTCATGGAGGTGCTGCCTCCTCTGCAATGCCAGCTAATGCCTCTGAGCTTAATCTGGACTCCGGTATGATCATTAGAAAACACAAATAATGTATTTTGTCCTTGTGCACTGGTCAGCATGACCCACTGTCACCTCAGGGGGAATGGCCCCTCTCTGTGCTGCTCCCTGACACAGAGTGAACACCGAGACCCATTCACCCTGCTTGTCCCACAGGATTCCCCTTTACTTGCACCTTCCTCTGTTGTCACCAAACATGCCACCCTTCCACCAGTGTCCAAAGAGCAAAGGTCACTGACCCGGTTGTTCCCGGTCTGGTCCTTGTAGTACACCCAGTTGAGGTTTTCATCGGTGCGGTACTGCACGCTGTACTTGGTCATCCACTCGTCAGCATCACAGCGCCCTTGTGTGAGGATCCCCGAAATCACCTTCACCTCCTTCAGGTCGATCTGCAGCCACTGTGCAGTGTCCTGGTACTTGGAGAGCCATGCACACCTGGGGGGACACCACCAGCCCTGCTCTGTCCTCCACCGTGTCCTTCCAGGCACACAGACCCTCCTGTCCCCACATGGCCAGGGCTCCCCACACCCACAGCCCCCAAGACTCCTCAGGAAGGCATTTCTGAACTTACCCAAAACCTTGGCCATTGAGGCGGGCCTTGTTGGCTGTCCAGGAGGAGTACCAGCCCGTGTACTGCTCAGGGTTGGAGCAGCTGATCTGATCTGGGGTCACGGCACCAGACTCAAAGCCCAGGGGTTTGTGGTAGGGACACTCTGCAGAACAAGGGAAAAACACTTAAAGGACAGAAGTGGCTCTGTTTCCTGGGTGTGTTTGCACACATATTGTGAACACCTCCTGGGGTTTCACTGCTCTCTCTTCTGACAAGAATGCTGGAAATGCTCTTATCCCAGACCACAACCTGCCCTGGGACAATAGGGTCTTCATTTCTAACCTTCACTTGCGTTAATTTCTAGCTCTTCTTTCTCTCTCAAACTTACTAGATGTGTTCTGACTGCAACATTTTGGGAGAAAGGCTTTATTCAGATGTTGCAGCCTGAATCTCCTCTCAAAGCATGTGGAAGAAGAGCCTGACCGGATGCATCAACCAGGATCCAGCCTCCAGGCTGTCAGCTTTTGCCTGGTCCTTGAGTAATGCTGGGCACATCTTTTCTTGCTGGGCTTTACCTCCTTCTGCCCCTCCAATGACTGTCTTGATTTATGGCTCTATTTGCATGGCAAAATTGCTGAGCCAGCTCTGCTCATCCCTCCACAAGCACCCTCAGATCTGCATTTTCTGCTATGGGAACTTTGTGTCTGGAGGTGGCCTTCCCTTGTGGAAAACTTGAAGGTGCTCTGGTGCCAGTGAGGTGTCATGCTCAGCCCTGCCAAGGGTTCTGGGATTTCCATCCCAGTTTTTGACTACAGATCTTCAGGGTAATAATCCTGCTCCCACAACTGTCTTTTGTGATAGTGAGAAATTCAACACGACTATCACTGGCTGCAAAACGACTGGAGAAAGAAATACTCAGTCACAGTCATCATTAAAACTTTCTGTGGTGGGTCACCACACAGTGCTCTAGAAGGCAAGACTTTAGTGATGCTGAGCACCTTCATACTACCTGGACCTAGTTGCAGGTTTTTGTTATGATTTTTTAAATGTGATCTTTTTATCATTCTGTGTATCAAGCTACACAGAATGAAGGCACTCAAATGTCACATAGGGATTGCCTAGGCAAACATCTATATCATGGGCAGCATTTTCTGATTTTGCAGCCTGTGGAGCCACTGGAGTTCCCAAAGGTAATTCTGTCTCTTTCTCCAGTTTAGCATAGTCTGTTTCACAGGTCTCAGCAATAAAGGAGCAAGCAAAGCTCTGCACAGCTTCACTTGTGGCTAAGAGGTTTCCTTGACTTCTCCATGCCTGAACAACCACGGTGGTGCCTTGTGTTAAAAACAATCAACACATGGGGAGCACCATTGGGTGCTCAGAACCTGGCATGACTGTGGCCTCCCCAGTGCAACTCCTCAGCACTGCAGTCACGTGGTCAATGTCTCATTAGCAAGCTCTACTAGGTCAATACTTCATGCATCAATATCTCATTAACATACCTTGCTCAGTTGGAACCTCATTAACATGTTTTTCCCCATGAAAACATATAGCCACTGTCTTGCCTTCCTCCAGGCATGGAAACATCATGCTTTTCCACCACATTAAAAGCCTTGCTCCCCTTGTGCAAGAGTGTGGCCCCATGTGTTTACTATTTGTCAGGCTTATCTCGAGCACCACCCAACTTTACTTTTAGCAACACTAATCCACAGACCACACAACCGTAATGCAATTAGCAGGTCACCTTCTGGTGAGTCTCTTTGTGCCATATAGATGCCTGGTGCCTGCCCAGCCAAAGCAGCTGAACCACTGAACACTGTTCCTGCCAAGCCAGAGAAAAGTCATGCAGTGTTTGTGAGGCCAGCTGCTCCCTTTGGCCATGTCAGCTCTGCATGACTGCTCTGCAAAATGTCCTGGGCAACAGGGAATGCCAGGCCACACCATGTTGGTCGGTCTGGGCTGGGCAAGGGGAATGCAAAGTCCCTCTCTGGAGACAGGGACAGCTGAGAGTTACAGTGGAAATGTTCCTCATTCAAGAGAACAAAGGAAATGCCTTCATTACTCAGCTATATAATGCTAATGTGAGAAACGCCCCCTCACACCTGGCCTGGCCAGGAAACCCAGCACCACTCCTCGGCCATGTGTTCCTTGGCCATGGACAGATCAACCAAACCTGCCATCTTCCCTTCCCTTCCCTTCCCTTCCCTTCCCTTCCCTTCCCTTCCCTTCCCTTCCCTTCCCTTCCCTTCCCTTCCCTTCCCTTCCCTTCCCTTCCCTTCCCTTCCCTTCCCTTCCCTTCCCTTCCCTTCCCATTTAAAAATACACTGCAAAGAAGGAATAAACTGTTTTTCTTGATCTCTAGAGTCTAGAAGACATCACAGGCTGAACTGCAGCAAGGGAGAATGAGCCTATGTGCTCCTACAGCGAATCCTACACATGGTAGTAGCTGTCCCAGCCAGTTTCTGGAAGCACCAGCAGCAAGGGCTCCAGGGGGAGAGAGACAAATGCTCACTGTCACTGGCCAGCATGGGCCACCCTATGTGACCTCCCCAGGCCCAGGCATGGGGGCTGCCTCTGCCTGATGGTCCAGGGTCATCCCCTCACCTCACAGTGGTTCAGCTCCACCAGCCCCATCAGCAGCTGGGTTTGGAATGTGCAAGCTCTGCAATGCTGGGTACAAAGGGGAAGTTTCTGAAGGGCACCAGGTGAACACAGCTGAAGGCTCCCTCCATACCTGGCATGCACTCTAAGCCGTTGGTCTCGCTGGACCACACTGAGTTCGGGCCTCCTTGGCAATCGCATTTGCAAGCCTTGCTGTGCCACAGCTCCAGTCTCTCATCCTAAAGTAAAGGTGAAAAACGAGTAATAAATTAACGTAGTCATCAACAACAGTGTCACGAGACCAGATCTGAATTCTGAACCTTAGACAAATGCTTGTGCCTGTCTGGACTGCTGCACCTTGTCTGAGACCCTTTCCTGTTGCCAGCTCAGCATGAAGCACAGAACTACCTGGATCCCCTTGAATTCAGAGGTCAGAGCATGTGCCTGAGCTTGAAGACCCAGGTGCCATCTCACCTTCTGCTCCAGGGCACCAGAGCTGGGCAGTGTCAGACCCTCAGCATTTACCTGGCAGCTGGACTATCCAGAGAGACTTACCTCTCCTGGGGAGAGGGCCATCACAGCTGGGCAGTGGGCATGGAGGGAAGAAGAGAGAGAGAGAGAGAGATCAGAAACAAAGATGCCATAGGCAAACATCAGGAGATACAATCAACATTTACTCTTGAGATAGAGACAAAGAAATAGAGGAAGGACTGACAAATCTACCAATTTCCCCAAGCTGATTGCCAGGAGAGGGCAAGAGAACATGGGCAGGAGCAGGACACTGCATGTGCTCATGTCTGTGCTACTCCTCCATTGGGTTTTCCTTCAGATGCCTTTGGCATCTCCTCTTCCTGATCAGATACACCTGAATCACCCTGAGGCAAAACAAGTGCTGGACCCCTCAATCTCTGCTTTACAGCTAATTTTGCCCATATCCCTTTTTTTTTCTATCTTTCTGCTCCACACTTTCCCTGTCACATTTTCCCCTTAAAATGTTTAAGCTGATGAACTTCAAGGCTGAAATCGTAGCCTGGTGCCACTGCAGATCTCAAGTGTCTTTGGAGGAGATAGGGCACCTCACAAGGTGCTTGGCCTGAGATCACTCCCTCTGGATGTGATGAAGAAAAAAGAAATGTAAATAGGTCTTCCTAATCTGTTTTACAGACATGACTCCCTTTGCTCCTTTCTTATGGACAACCAGTAACTGTGGCTGTGGAGAAAGACACTCTATTTTTGCAACATCTGACCTGTTTTATCTCCTGTCTCTTACTGAGAACAGGCTTTTTTATGAGGCTTTTTCCTTACTGAAAAGGCTCTTCTTGCTTCACAGTGAAGACCAAAGCAGAGTATGTTAACAGCTTTTAGACTGGTAGAATATTTCCCAAACAGCTATGAAAATAAAATATTTTAAAAAGTAATCCCATGACTGCTGATAACTCATCAACACAAGTCAAATGTCGAACATCAGGTTTTCAAAGATGTAGGGAATCTACAAGCCAGTAAGGAAAAAATGATTGAGCAGGTAAAAGCTTGCAAACATGAGCCATGAGAAACCTGCCATCCCCAGAGGTTTTGTGAATATGAAAAGACCATTTTTTTCACCAAATGAATTAGACTCTGAATTATTCACTGAAATCTAGTTATGATTTATTCATTCATACACTGTCACTTTGCTGAGCCTAGGAAGCTCCAGCTAATGCTGGGAATTTACATCTTACATTATATAGCAAGTTTCATCTCAAAAGACTCACAAACACAGAGCAATTATAATCAGCTGAAATATAAACTATATACAAAGCTTTGTTTATTACTGAAATGCAACTGCTCCTTGGGTGTGAAAATGAGTCTAAATGTATCAAGAGTCTAAAAGAAAGACCTCCAAATGCAAAATGATAAAGTTTGGGGTTTTTTTTTTTTTTTTTTTTTTTTCCTTTCTCTAACACAAGGATGGTCTCCTATACTTCGTTGTCCCAGAGTAGCATTTCTGGAATCAGGAACTTACCACATTAACCCACAGCTCTGGCCCTGGCAGAAGAAGTAAACACCAGTCTACAATAAAAGGTTGTGGCTTCCAGTCAGGCCCAAGAGGGAGACAGGGATCACCCAGAGCCCAGCATGCTCAGGGGGAAAACATGCTTGTACATCTCCAGACGTCTTGGAAAGCATAGGCTGGGGGTCCCACACAGCACTGCACTACACCTTTCCCAGCATAAAGGCTGGCAAGCCCTGGGACTCCACTGTGCCATCAGAAAACCAAGGCAGAGGGGCAAACCCAAAGCCACCCCCACGCTGGGCCACAAGGGACAGAGAGGTTTGACTTAAACCTGTGTGAAAGTGATTCAAGTTAATGCTGTCTGTCAATACAAGAGAAACCAGGATTTTGTCACTTAGCAAAACTGGACCATCTTTTCCAATAAAAGTAATGCAGTGCCTGCCTCTCCTGCCTGCCCTGTGCTGTTTGATGCCAGTGCTGGAGAGGCATTGGTACCTGGGGCATGACACCCAGGCTGAGAGGTGTCTCTCCTGCCCCCCTGGCCCATAGAGTGGTGTCCTTTCCCAGAAGGACAGGTGCTCTGCTCCAGGAGCACCAGCTGCAAGGGCTTGCTTACCCTGACATCTGGGATAGCTCCCCAGCCATCACAGCCTGCTGTGTGTTCCCATTGCCCAGCAATCCCTGGCTCACAGGGCTGCAGGCTTGGCTCCTTCCCTCTGCTTAACCACTTTATTTTCATCTTTAGAAGACTGATTTTTGTGGAGAAGACTTTTGTGGGGTTTTTTGGGTTTTTCTTATGGTGGTTTAATGTACTTTAGCCTGGAAAAGAGGTAGGAAAATGCTTCTTCTACCATTAACCTAAGGGAGTTATGTTCCATGACTGTAGTGTGGTGAGGCCTGTTCTTGAGCACTGCATGCCTGGGGTGGGGAAAGGGGATGTGAGTTACCAGGATGGCGTAGGATATTGTTTTGTGACCATGCTGAGCCCTTCAAAGTCCTCCTGAGTCCCTCCCTTTGAAAGCCAAAATCAAAATTTAACATGCCATTGACACATGCAGCTGGAAACTCAACAGCTGTGAGTGAAACAACTGGCAAAAAATGAATAGATTTCAAGTGGGTGGGTGTATGGTAGCATCAATTCAACCACCAGGAATAAATCCTCCTCCCCAGGTGACCCAGCATTCTGTGGGTGGCTGCACTCAGCCAGTGGTGCCTGCTCCTGAGCTACAAGAGTGGCTTTGAGGGCTTTTAGCCTCATCTGCCAGGGGACACCACTGCAAATCAAGAAAGGGTGTGAATTTCAAGCACAAAACCCCTTTTCTCAATGCAATCCTTTATTGGGTCAGTCCCACAACACACAGTGGTGCAAAGGCAGTGCCAGGGCATGGGTGCTGGCATGCTGCCCCTCTGGCTGTCCCAGCTGGGCTGGGCACCTCCACTCCTCACTGCATAACTTGCTGATTTAAACACCTCAAACAGGAGCTCAGCTTCCCCTGTTTCAGCTGGGAGAGGCGAACTGCTCACTCCCACAAGGGGCTCAGCCATCCAACCACAGTACAGGGGAGCAGCAGGTTTGGCATGTGGTAAGCATAGCAGTGGGTGGCCAAATGCCCTGCCTGGGCAGTGCAGCCTGGATAACCCCTGGCCTTGGGAGAGGAAAGCAAATGAATGATGCCCTTGCCTGCAGTTGGCCACAAAACATAGTAATTGATATATTGGTGTGTTTGCAGCTGTGACAGGCCCTGTCCTACAAAGGAAATGAAGAGGAAAGCAGGCTGCCAATAGTCTAAAAATGTGATGGCCAGCATGCTTTTATAGCGAGCATGTTTGCCTTCAAGGAAGGTTACAAAGATAATTGGTAATTGTAGGTCAGACAGAACGAATTGCTGCAATTCAAGGGAGAGAGTCATAAGGCCTGCACGGCCGCCAGGGGCTGTTGTTTTAAAAGCACAGGACTGACAAAAACCCCAAAACATTAAAAAGGAAAAGACCTCTATTTACAGCCTCCCAGGACCTTCAGCTAATCATCAGTTCAGTGAAATAAATTATTAACCGTGTTTGTGGGAGGCAAGGAGATAAAGCATGTGCCTTTCCTGTCCCTTCATCCCACCTGCAGTGTGGTGTATCCAGAGCACTGCCATACACAAATGCTATCCCACAGCGCAGGATTTAGGGACCAGGGCTTGGGACAAGATGCAGGGGATGATTTTGTGCCAGGGAACCTGTGCCGGTGAGGCTGGGCTGGAGCCCAGGGCCTGAGATGTCTCCACTTGGCACCTGCTGCTGAGCAGGATGAAGGGGAATGATACTCCAGAAACTGCTCCAGGTTTGGGGCAGAAAGAAAAGAGCTGGCACAGGTGCCCTGGGGTGCCAGGATGGGGTTTCCTGAGGTGGAAGTTGGATAAAGCAGCAGCTACAGCTTAGGGCTACTTGGGAAAAGCGGCAATCAATAGCAAGGAAAGTCAGCTGCTGGCATTTTAATGACAGGAACAGGTAACTCTGTGTTTCTCAGAAAAATTGTAATCATTAGCAATGTGGTTAAACAAGAGAAAGAGAGGAGGAAGATAAGTGTGGGCAGAAGTAACACTGCCAAATGCTCTGTTCAATACAGTAACCCTGAGGAATTATATTCACTATCCTGACCATAAAGTCACAGCAGCAAGTCATCTTTTAGTGTAGGAATTAATGACAGATATACAAGCACGAGAAAGCACATTTTAAATATGAAAAGAAAGAAATAAAATATAACACAGAATAAATGTCAGTCACTCAATTTACTGGAATAAGTTCACATAAACTTGATCATTGCAGGAAAACTACGTGGAAAATGTTCATCTCTTCATTTATTTACTTTTTATACAGGTGTCCTAGAAGCTTCAGCTAAACAATAGGTGCTTTTTATGTCTCATCTCTGTAAGCAACATCTCAGCTTAACAGCACTCAGAGAGGTAAAATTACTTTCCCTCCTCCCAGTGGAGAGCAATGAGCCCATGATGCAGCAGTGCTTCCTGGGCATGATGGCTCCTTTTGCACAGACAGTCACCTGCTTCCCTTCTGCACCTGTGGGCTATGGGGTAGGGGAAAGGAAAACATCTGAAACCCCAGAAAAACATGACTGGAGCCCCGGAAAAGCTCCAAAAGGTCACAAAAATGAAAGGCATGGCTGGAATGGGTAGCACTGCTTTTGTCATGCTTTCTGAAAGGCCCTCTTTTCCTGGAGCACCGCATTAGGAAGCATCAGGAAGCAGAGTTAGGTAACAGCCTGTAAGCAATACAGAGGGCTGAGACACTGAAAAAAGCATTGCAGTGCCTTTGTGCCCACTGGGTGCTAGTTTGTATCTTGCTATATTATTAACTTTGGTTATTTTTACATCCCAGCCCTGAAAATCGTGCCAGGCGACTGAGGTGACTCACATCAGGTTGCACCAGCCTCTGTAAGAAGGTGGATTTCGGGAAGCTGCCACATTTGCGTTGTTCTCCCCATCTCTCCTTGTCTCTGTGCCAGAGGCATTGGTCCCAGGGGCCCCTGCTGCAGCTGTGGCCGGTCCCCAGGGCCCCTTGGGGACAGCCCCCCTGCCCACACGCGTCGTGACTGCTTTTGTCAATTCCCCCCCGGGGCTTTTTCCATGGCCGTGCCAGGCAGGCTCCATGGGGCCGTGAGTTGTGCAAACAGCACCTTTATTTCTAAAAAGCGTGGGCTTTAAATGGTCCGTGGGAGCTGTGCCGGCAGGCAGAGACCTCCGGGAGAGTGCAGATCTGTGTCCACCCAAAGACACGGGAAGCCAGGCTAGCTTGGTGAAAGCAGGGTGCTCATCCAGGGACTCCAACACCTGAAGCCACGCTGGGCCATGCTCAGCCTGTTTCTGCTGTAGATTGTGGCCTGCAGATTGTCTCTCCTGTAGACGACATTGTGGCCCCAGCAGCAGCCAGCAGGGCACCAACACCCCGGCACACATCAGCCTGCGAGAATGATCTCTGCTGATCACTGGCAGCCTGAGAGACAGAAAATGAGGCCAAGAGGACAACAACCTGCAAAGGGGAGGTCTCATGCTTTGTGTTAAGCTTCTCTCTCATGCTTTAAATCGGCTGTTCTTTTCCTCCTTCGTTTTGTGGGGATTTTTCACGGTTGTATTCTTTTAATTTCCATTTAATTTTCTTTATTTGAATGATTTCCATCAGGTTTTCCTTTTCATTCTTTTGTATTGTGGTTCATTTAATATTTACTGGTATTTATTTGAAGGCAACAAAAACCATATTTAGGTAATCACAATTACACCTATTTAACTCATCTTAATTTCTGTTTTCCATAATGTTTCCACTATTTTTTAAAATGTCGCAACAATATTTGAAAAAACCCGAAATTAACAGGGAAAAAACCCTCCCTTTTTTCTTAAGAGATGTATAATTAATTATCTTTTCCCCCCAAAGTATTCCTTAGAAATGTTTGGCATTTTCTGACCTTATTGACATATTTATTCCTTCCTGCTTGGAACTATGCAGAACATTGCCTGCATAGTAATTTCATTAGATGCATTGATTATGCCAAAGGGCAGCACTATTAAATGTGATCCAAAGGCATGTTGGAGCCTTTAATTTTTTTTTTTTTTTTTTTTTTTTTGGACGGGGGTCTTGTTTTGATTTTTTTTTTTTTCAAAGCTACAAAACCACAGGTGAATAAAGAGAAATCCCCTGTCTCGAATCGCTGAGATGTGCTTGTTCCTGCAGGTGCGGCGAGCGCGGGTGGAGCAGCGCGGTGCGGGCGCGTCACTGGCGGGGCGCTGAAAGCGCGTCCGTGTCACCCCGGGAGCCGGGCGCTGCCCTCGCCATCCGCGGGGGCCCCGCAGCTGCGGGGGCCGGCTCTGCTCGCAGGAGCCCTCCTGCCGCACCATATGCTGCTGCTGCTGCTGCTGTGCTGTGTCCCCAGCGAACACAAGCCCAGCCAAGGCGCGGGTGCTCCTTTAAGCCACTTGCTCTGCCAGGGAAAATAAGCTAAGCAGCTTATCATGGCATCAGTGCACGTAGCTCGCAGGGCTGACCTGGCGGCACCTTCCTGCTGGGAGAGGCAGGAGTGTGAGGGGCACCTGGGCTGCTCTCTTTTTATCCGCAAGAGGACACTTGCAGTGAAGCAGAGAAAACCAGTAAATTAAGAAATACAATAAATTAAGAAAATAAATTAAATACTGAAGGAGTGATGCCTGGAGAGTGATCTTGGAACTTATTTTTCACTGCAGGCTCTCCAAAAATATCCTGATGTGTGGGTGTCTATTAAAAGCAAGCTGTGTCTGGAATTCAGAGTAAGGTATATGAACTTATTCCAAGGACTAATTGCAGTTATGCCACCCATAGGGGAAAAATGCTGGAGTCTGTATAAAAGAATATAAAAAAGTCTATAAAAGAATATAAAAGTCTGTTTCTTCCTAGAAGCTCAAGCACCAGTAACCTTCCCAAGTGAAACAAAGGAGAGTGAAGAGATAAGGTACAAGGAAAAGCCACAAATATTTGCTGAGAGATTAAAAGATCTATTAATAAAGCAGAGCTGGGTAGAGCTAAACATAACAAGATGAAATGAAGGCATGGCTGGTTGAGGAGTACTTATTTTCCTACCCATGAAATTGGTAGAGCAAAATATTCAGTGGAAACAGAGAAAGATAGAACAAAACAGACATACAAAAACATTGGGAATTCAACACCCACAGGAGAAAATTTGGACTGTCTGATTAATCTGTTCCTCACCCTGACAGATCATACTTGATTCACACATTCATGTTGGTAGACACTGCCCACAACTTACCAAGAGCAGCCCTCAGCCTCATTTAAGAAAAAAATAGCTTTGCAATTGGCTTTGGTGAAGCCAGAAATTTAAATATGAACCAGAAAATTATCTCCTTGTTCTCCACAGCTGGGTAATTAAAATGGAAGAAGTTTGTGACCTTAAATTTTCTGGCTCCTTCTAATTCCCACTTACCTACTTTTGTTTTCTGAAAAATGAATATGAGAAAGCCTCAAAATTGATAAACACCTTTCCCATTTTCTAGACTTACAAATTGCTTTTTGTTCTAAAAGTATCTTTGGAAGTCTTTTCCCAGCCAAAATACCTTGAAAAGCCTTTTTAAAAAAAAGGGCAATCTTCATCAGCAAGGTCTTGCTGCTAGACAAAATGATCAGTTTTTGATTAATCAGGAGTTTTGATTAATGAAGGACCAGTCTTTCATGTTATACTGTACCTCATTTTTCAAATCAGCGTTATTATCTACACACTGGCTCAGCTGCACTACAATTTTCTTTGCAAATTCATATTTTGACAAATTATATGGCAATTTTTTTACACTGCAATTATTTTTTTTTTTGAAACAGAGTTTTACTACTGAATATTCATAGAGCTGTAAGAATGCTGCTCCCTCATGTACATAAATTACACATCTCCTCCACATTTTGCCTTTCCCCGAATTATGATGTTTCCATGAGAATGTTGAGAAGAGCTTGCTCTGTACCCCACAACCCCTGGCAGAAGAAAGCATGGCTGAAACATGGAACACAAAGAGGGATATCTGAAAGCACCTCCCAGGAGGCAAAGTGCGTACCTTTGTACCAGAAAAGAAGAGACAGCAGGACGTTCCCCATCTTGAACTGCATCTTTTCCTTCCTCTGTTGTGAATAGCTCCTTAGTGCCCTGCTTGGCTTGATGAGAAGGCATGAGATTAACTTAAGCACTGCCTAAGCACCTTACTCTCCCTCCATTCCCGTGATTTTATCAAGCACCATCAAGCCAGCCACAGAGTTGTTACTTGTAGTTGTTGTCAAACTCCATCCTAGAGGCTGTGCCATCTGTAACAGTTTTTAAAAGGCTGCAAGTACTGAGGTACTGACACTCTGAGTGTGAATCTGATTGTACGTGCAGACATATGTCCAAATAAACCAGGATATACCTACATATAAATGACACATACACACCCTACAGAAATGAAGATGCCTAATGCTTATAGAAGATGTATAGTATATATTGTCTATTGTATATAGCATGTATTCATTATCTTCCACCCCAATTATTTACCTCTACACTAGCAATGTCTTTCCTAGCAATAATTGTGTGTAGAAATATACCCTGGCCTTGCTGCTCTTCCAGTCACCTAATTGCACAGGGCTGAAAACTACAATTAGTAGGTCAAACAAAAATAGCATTTTTCAGTTGTTTACTTACTAGGCTGCAAAAATCTCTAACCAAAAATGCAAACCTCTCTTTTCTAACAGTTCTACCTACAGTATTCTTTCAACCAGCCTGCATCAAAGATTTGATTTTAGAATGACTAATTCAAGATAAAAACAGACTGCTAGTGATTCCACGGGATCTTGCACCTGTTCCTCCAATCTCTGTTGATTACATGAAATTAGCAGTGAATTTTTAATGGAGGTTTTTGAAAGCAATTGCTTCAGAAGGAGCTTGCTTTGTTTCAAGAGATCTCAGATTGTATGCACTGGGAATAGATTAAGGCACTGCTTAGATCACATAGGCTCCTGTTGAGTTAAGCCAGTCATGGCTCTACTCTTCTGGTTTATAGTCATTCAAAAATGCTGTGCAAACAAGGATGCTGGCTTTTCAAAAACAGTCCCCTGGGCAGGATTTATCCCACTTGCTTTTGGATACCCATAAATTTGAAATGCCCTGTAAATTTGCTGTCAGGTACAGCATCCCACTGTAGTCACACCTCCAGCATCGACACATCCCAGACTCACCAGGGTATGTGACATGGATGGGAGGAGTCTCCTGCCAAGGAGGCTCACTGCTTTGCTCAGCCTCCAACAGATTAACATCCTCAGCCCAACACTTTTCTCACTTTACCCTACCTACATGGAGAGGAGGGCTGTCACAGGCAGACCCCTGCGGCACAGACATGTGCCACAGGCATAGACATGGCCACTCTGCTTCATTGAACTGGGCCAGGTCACCCCAAACACCGGGAGAGAATCAAAGCATGGCAGGGTGAGCAGGCAGGGCAGCTCATCCCAGGCACCAGGAAGGGGGTCATTTTTCGAAGGGCAGGGGGCTGCTCGTGATTTTTTGCCAGAGGCCTAATGCTCATATGCTGTTCCCATCTTGGGGTAATGAGACCCATCAGAAAGTCCAGCCAGGAAGTAAAGAAATATGAGACCCATTGAGAGTACCAGGGCAGGCTCTGGGCATCTGCTGCAGTGCAGCTTCTCACTTCAGGCTCTACACAGTATCCTCTTTATATTGTTCAGTCCAAAACAGGCTGCCACGGAGACAGAGATTTCCAGAGCTGCTGAAGAGACTCAGATATCTATTCCCTCTGCACTGATGAGCAGTTGGTATCTAAATCTGGTGGGTTTGAAAATCCCAGCTTAAAAATCCCTAAATACCTTCATCCACATATCTCTTGGAAAACCAGACCTGAGCTTCAGCCTCTCACCTTATGGTCTTGTAAGGACAGGTCACAGGGAAGGAGAGCTACTCACACAAAGAGAAATCACCTACCATGTTTTAAAGAAAAGCAAAACCAAATTCTCTCCCATCACCACATGCAGTTTTAAATCAGCTTGGTTTATAGCTAACCCCACTCTTTTGATTTTGTGTAAGAAATGCACAGTAGCTCAGGGAACATATTCAGAAGTAGCACAGCTCTTATCAAAGAACATTTCGTCCAAAGAGATACTCTTAAGACTGGTTGCTGCCCAGCTATAAAACTCCATCCACACAGAAGGAAAGGCAGCTTTTGTTTAAAAAAATTGTCTATAGCATTCAAAAGCCCAAACTGTTTCGCAGGAAGATTAGAAGAGCATTAAACTCTCTATATAAATGGTATGCAGTTCAGACAATCGGTGTCTAATGGTATTGATAGTCCTTACTTTTAATAACTGTAAAGAGCAAAACCACGCTGCCACTGCAGACAGCATTGCTAAATGAATCAAGTAGTTAATTCCTAGCAAGCACAGAAATATTTTCAGGTACAGAAGAAAAAAAAAAAAAAAAAGGCCAGTACATAACACAGCACCAAAAATGGTTACATTGGCCCTGTAAAAAAAACCAAGAATACAGTTTCAAAAACGATAGAGATGAGTCTGGCATTGATTACAGAACAAAACTGAGACTAGTAAAAATGGCCCAAATTAAGACAGCTTGGTAACATTCCCACTGCTATGTATAACAGAAACTGCCTGGGCATACAGTTCGTCCATACATCTTCTCCAGCTCTAGCTCATGTCCCATTGGCCCTAAGACATTTTGCTATGTTTTCACAGCCCTCAGGAATCTTGGTGTGTTTTCTTCTGCCAGATTGTGGGAAAATACACAGAGATCTCCCTGCACGATGGAGATGCTTTTAGTCTGACTGGCAGCATGTATGTATGGCCTCAGAGGGGAAGCAGGAGGCAAAGGTACTTGTGAGAGAGAAGTGCAACTCCACGTGGCAGTGTCATGTTTCTCCCCAAGTCAGAGTGCCAGACGGCTCAATCGGAGCAGCACGCACTGATCCGTGAGTCTGGAAGCTGAGTGCACACGACAAGCGGTGTCTCAGCAGAAATGTGTGACTGGCACGCTTTTGTTTCAGCACAGTAAGGGAACGCACAAAACACACATTTATACATGTACCTGTGAACCACAGACATCTCTCAGAAGCAGGATACTGATGTGCAGAAAGGGCAAGACTGTCAATGCTTTTAGAGCCTGAGTCAGGAGCTGGATTCCCTTTAAATGGACGGAGCTGCAGTAGACTACACACATATTTAAGATATGGCTCTCAGAATAAAATATTCTTTTTACAAGTCTGAAGCATGATCTTAAGTCATCCTCTGAAAAGAAGACTTCTTCCTAAATGCAAGAAAACACGAGGCAGGTAATTACCCAGTGCTGTCCACTAGGCCCAGGCCCATTCCCTGTAACTCCCGCACTTGGGGTGCTGTGGCTGTTGACAGCAAGATAGGCATCATGGAATCACCATCCCTATTAGATGGGATGTACCTACACCAAAGGCTTGCATATCCTACATTAGGAGAAGTATGTATGTCTGACTCAGCTTTGAGCCTGTATTCTGGAAGCAGCCAGTCTGTGGAAAACAGCTTACCCCAGATGGGGACCACATTGCTTTGGCTTCACCTCCTGTGGGCTGCACACACACTGCTAAGCAAATAGGCAGAGGAAAGCCAGACCTGAGTACTTCTGCACTTTCACCTTGTGGGATGCACAGGCCCTTAGAATCCATATGGTGTCAATATTATGACTTAAGCCAGCCAGGTCTCACTATGGGATGTACGGCTGCTTTCCACTCAAAAAAGCTTTTGCAACCTGGCCCAGGCATCCTTGTCACTGGGCTGCAATCTCTATCTGCAATCTTTAACTGCAGCTTGCCCGTACCCCAGAGTGTTTGTTTAGTGAGAACAAGCACCGACAAAGGTTAACAGTTTTCTCAATATGATGATTAAGGTAAGTTTCTTAATAAGTGTCTGATTAAAGTAAGTTAAGCCAGTGATTTCTCTTTAATCTTTAAGATAGGTAAATCACACCCTCCCACTCTGATCCTTCAAAGATACTCAAGTGCTGACTCCAGGACAGTGGAGCTCAGGGATTATTCTCCTCCCCCTGTAGAGACGTCTTAGCCCCAGCACTGGATAGGGCTCCCACGCAGAGACAGATGCTGTGCCAGAACCCATGGCCAGAGGTTACCTTTTTCTAAAGCCTTGCATGTGCAAAATGAGACAACATATTATAATTCAAAAGTTAAACTGCTCCGAGGCAAGGTGAGATGGCTTTTTCTTTCCCAGTTAATAAAAACGATATGCACAGTACAGGGGAAAACAAGGATGGAGTTAACTGTGCTTGCTAGCTGTATGCTGTGACAACCGCTGCCTCTCCCCAGTGCTCAAACACGTCTCCAAACACAGAGATGAAAGGACCCATACTCGTCTATCGCGATGAGACTCCTTGGGGATGCATGGGGCTGCAGACTTCGCCCTTTGTCCCTCTCTGCTTGGGAGGAGGCTGCTGCTTCTCCCCACTGCCTCTGCTCTCTGTGGTCTCCTCGGTTACCCCTCCGACGGACCATGGGAAGGTGGGGGGATTCCTCTCCCGCGCTGGCAGGGAAAGGCTCCTCTTGCAGACCGGCATTTCCAGGCAAGGTTGCAGCCTGTGGAAGGGATCCCGTGTGACAGGGTTTCCCATGGAGCCGCCTTTCTACTCCCCTGGAAACAATGCTCCGCCCCTGCCGCACGCAGGGCCCGCGCCTTCTTTAACTGCTTATGTGGTTCCCCGTCTTGTGGGGTAAACAGCTAAACCGAAACTCATCGCGTGAAAAGAAAACATGAAAATCTCGGCGTGAGCCGAACGAAAAGGGAGAGTTTGGCGCTGGTTCCACTGGGGCTCGAACCCAGGACCTTCTGCGTGTAAAGCAGACGTGATAACCACTACACTATGGAACCGCCACATAGATTTGGTCTCGCTGTACCGCCCCTATCGACGAGAGTCTGACCGCGCCTTCCTCACGGGTTGAGGAAGGAAGTCTGGTATTTCCTCTTTAATCGTTGGTTGAGTAAAAACAAATGTAGTGATTAAAAATTATGCATTTTCTGCCCTTCTGATACTTACAGAGGGGCGTGACGGGGGTAAATCAGGTCCAGGAAAGGCTCCTGTGCCGCCGTGTGTTGGGGCAGCGGCGGGCCCCGCTCTGCCCGGCCGCACATGGCGCACGGGAGCAGGAAACGACGCTGGGGGCTGCGGGCCACGCTCCCTTCTACTGTATGTATTCGGAATGTGTTCGGTAAATCTTTGTCTTCAGCCCGTGTGTTCCCAGCACCATTGCCACTAGTCCCGTTTCGGGAGGGCTGGCCGCCTTCCTGCGAATGCCACTGCTGCTGAGATATGCTTGGCTGCTCTGTTCCCCCAGAGCTGGGCTGGAGTGTCACGTCAGATAGGCCCAAGTGTGGGAAGGGCGGGCTGAGCTCCGGGAGAGCTGCAGCAACACCGCGCTGCTCCGGGAGAGCCCGGCTGCACAGATTTCCTCTAAACCGGCCATGGGAAGCGCCACGCTGCTTACTGCAGGGCGCTTTAGCTCTCTTCTTATCGGGGGAGGGACGTGTAGGTGACTTCCTCCGTACAGGAGGCTGTTTAAAAAACGTGAGGCAGGAGAGACCGGCTCTTTCCAATGCCCCGAGAAGACGGAGAGCTTTCCTCCCGTGTGTGGCCGCCCGGGGGCGGCTCCCGCCGCAGTCCGCGCCGCCGGCAGGGGGCGCCCCGCGCTCGCCCACCGCCTCAGGCCCCGCTTGGGCCCGAAGCCTGTGCGGGAAACACCTCCGTGAGTTTTGGGTATCCATCCATCCATCCATCCATCCATCCATGGACCTTGTCACCCCTTACACTCCACAATAATTGCCGTCTTCCCTCTGTTATGTTTTACCCGCTGTTTTGTACTACTTGCACTACCTCAGTCCTCACCAAACTGCACTTAGCCTTATATCAAAGGGAGTGGCTTATAGGAGCACAAATTAAGGCACTTGTCCTATGTTTACAGGTTAAAGTTACTAACACAAGTTATTATTTGGAATATAAAAGGAAAGTTTGGGAGAGCTCAGAAGTGTAGTGCTTGTAAGCAAAACAGTGTACTGTTTGTAGCTAAATAGCATCGTTGACATGACTTTTGAAATTAATAATATTTTGCTGAAGCAGCAGATTTATTTACTCTAGCAAAATAGAAGATGTTGTCCTTTTTTCATTAGAAGTATTTAATAAGCATTAGATAAAAATAGAGATGAAGATGATTACTTCCATAGACTTGATGACCCCTTACCATGTATGTGGTTGCACTTTCTAGTTGGTAGACTCCATTATTTAAAAATAATTAAAAATATTTTTTAAATCCATTTACATACTGATCATTAGTGTGTGGGTCAAATCTGTGCTCTCCTGACGTGGAGAGCCTGATTTGACCTGGAGAGCCTGATTTAAAGGCTTTACCCCTTTGGCAAAGAGGCAGTCTGTTAGGCCTGAGGCATCAGGAGGTAGGGTTTGCACTGTGTGCAGAGCTTCTGCTTCACCAGACCAGCAAAATGCACATCGAGCTTTTGTCAGGCAATTCTTATGCACACTCCTTTTTCCTCATGCTACTTTACTAAGATCTGTCAAACCCTGAGTGCTGTAGATAGATAGCTATCATTTCTATGAGCTCTAAGTGGAGGTTGAAGCTAACGTCAGGGAGATAGAGTTGTGCAAATTAGGTCATTAGTCACTGCTTCCCAGAATAATCTGCATTCATCTGATAATTTGGGAAACCTTCATTTAAAAAAAAAAATGTTCTCATTTTTCACAGAGTGTATCCTGGTTGTTTCATAGTGTTCTGGTCTAGTTTCTTGGTCTTCAGGAGCTTTGAGGTCCTACCACAGCCTTTCTTTCATATTTGTGATCTGGTGTGCTTTTTGCCAAGAATGCTAGTTTTGATGTCTTTTATTCACCTTCTCACCCAGAATTGTCAGTGGGGGAACGTTTCTTTTTGTGTTCACACAAATTAACCTACTTCTAATGTGTGAGCACAGATTTCTGTCATCTCACTGACTGAGTCAGAGTTAAACTTGTTCTGGACATTAATTTCTCTCTTCATTTTTCTAATATTAGGTTGTTTTTTGGTTTTTTTTTTCTTTCTGTCTCTGATTTGCCATCTGAGTTTCTCAGTCAGGGATCCTTCCTCTGGCTAGTACTTTAAAATACTTTGCTGGGTCATATAAAAATACTTTTTTAAGCTTGGTAGGGCAAGAGGGAAACCATGGTCAGAGCTTAGAAGGAGCACATTCCCTTCAACTATGATTATCTTCATCCTTTTTGAAAAATATCGGTTGCATCACTTTGTAGTGGGTGCTTCTGAGAAATAAGCCTGAAGCAGAATTTGAATTATGTATGTGGAATGCCTGCATGAAGACTTGCTCAGGAGGTTAATGTTTCCAAAGTATTTGGAAAACAGAATACGTGCTATTACATCAAGAAGGGCTGCTTTTAGAGGGATGCCCTCATTTCTACAGTAGCATCATCACTGGTTTTTTTCTTGTCATGCTAGGCTGTTCAATCATATATTGTCTGAATTTTTTGGCCTACTTTCTGTTGCAGCTGTTGATGCTAAAAGTCTATTCAGCATATTAAGTGTCTGTGTGATACATGACTGCTGAGCAAAAAAGCAGTAGATTGTGTGACCTTGTTGATGGGACTGGTATGTTCTCTTTGCCCTTTGTAGAAAGGAAAATGGTGTTGTGTCCTTGGACTTGAACGGGAAAGGTTAATTTGGAAAGGACATTTGTGTTTCCTCAAGTTGCATGTTATTGTGATCCCCACAAGTAACTGGAGAGGTGGCTTAGTCCAGCAACACTGACTCTTTATCAGGTTGCTTGGTCATGTCAGATCACTGAGACAGAAAACACGTCCTAAAGAACCTGACTGCTAAGGTTATGCCTCTTCCCACTGATCTTGGATGAAATGTTTCTGATGGATTTATTGGCAATTGGAGCAAACCGCTCATTATGCAGAGATCTTGGTAAATGCCAATATAGATGAAGTTATCAGGTACAGTAAATGTTTATAAATAATGTGTATCCCAGGAGTGCAGTGGAAAGAGGTTGTGATGTATTTTTGCTTGCATGCATTTTGGCAGAGCAGAGTGATCATACATAAAAGATTAGCTGCTGTAACTCAGATCAGGGAAAGTGCATCCTGCCAGAAAAAACAAACATCAAAACTGTTCTGGGTCATGTAGAATTATTGCGCTTGGTATGCTTTCCATTTACTGTCTTGTCTCACAGGAGAGGAACAGCTTTGAAAGTGGGAGCTTGTGTCTGGGACTCCAGAACCTCAGAGGACCAGCTCAGGCAATCAAATACCTTCTGCTTTGCTGGTTTGGCATTTTAAAATATGTTTTGCACTTTAATAAAAGTCTGTTTCAAGAGGGGATTTGATCACTCTGTCCTTCAGAGTGGTGGTTGGTGCCTTTAGAACTGTCACAACACTGATGGCAAAAAAATTCTGAAAATAGCATATTATGGTATTATTAGACCTTTGGGGAGGGGCAGGAGGATGAAGATATTACTTTGCCTCTATTTGCAGAAATCTTTTGTTTCTCTCCAATCCTGGTGGGGCTCCATCACCTGCAGAGGCTTCAGAGCAAGGGCACAGTGATCTTCATCTTGAGTCCGTGCACATGGAGCTTTCTCCCAGCACAGCCTGCTTTATAACCTGTGGTGTTCTTTGGACCCACAGTCCCTGCCCTGACCCCACAGAAATGGCTGCTGTGCTCTGTTCCACCACTGCACAGCAGCAAGCTGGCTTTTGGAGTGGGGCAAAGGTGGCCTGATGAGCATAATGTGCTGATGAGGACTGGTCCCAAGACTGTAGTGGTGATATTGCAATACCAAGATATGAAGCACTATCATGCTTCTACAGACACCTCCTAGTTTTGAGTGGTTTGGCGAGGTATGTGTTCAAAATCACAGCATCTCTGTGCTTTCCATACACTGCCAGTGGAGCAGGTTCCTCAGGGGCTGTTGTGTGAGCAGTGGGCAGTAAGAAATCACCATGATGGCTCTGCCCTTCCCTAGGGATCTTGTACAGTTACTGAGGGTCAGCGTGGCCAGGAGCTGGGTCAGAGATGTGGGACATGCTGCTGGGGGTCAGGGTTTGATTTCAAATCGTGCCTTTCTGACCGGAGCAAAGCTGGGGTGTTCTCAGCTTCTCCAATCCTTTCCCAGCAGTCACACAAGGAGAAGACAAGCCAAAACATGAACTGAGTCCCCAGAATTCCAGCCACACATTTATAGTGAGAACATCTGCATGCATGAAGGAATGAACTGAAGGCATTAGCACAGTGCTTCCCAACACAAGATCTCAGTGCTTTATACTTGTGCCGTTATCTGGGTATGGCTGATTTGGAGACCACATATATCACTTGCATGCAGGTGCAATGCCTTGTGGTAAATTCAGTATTTCTTTCCTTAAGGGCTTTCATAAGCATTCCAGTCACATTAGATAACCAAATAACCTGGACAGCCTTATGGCTTTTTTCTGGTGTGCTAGATCTGCTAAAATGCAAATCATTGCCTCAACACAGCAGAAAGGCCAAAAGAGATCATGTGACTTCAGATGCGAGGCAGATAACTTCAGCCCATCCCTTTCTCTGCCTGAGATTCAGGAGGCATGGTGACAAAATAGCTGTTCAACATGGAAAAAACACAGCTGGAGGGCTGCAGCCATGAGCTTTCACATCAGGTTGGACGATGAAAACAGCATTTCCCCCTGACTGTTTCTGAAGAGCAGCATTCAAGAAATATCCTCTTGGGAAGCTGTATAAATAGGTGGAGAGCAAGTGCATTGCAGCTGCTGAGCTCCAGAGCCCCAGAGAGAATTGAAGCACCTGTTCTGCAGAGCTGCACCCCTCTGGGGTTGCTTTCTCTTAAAAAAAATCTTCTAAAGGTACTCCTGTACAAAAAATCTCGATATTGCTGAAGCAGAAAGAAAAAAGGTAATATCTTTGGGTGGGGTATATGTGTGTATATATATATATTTAGCTCACTTTTAAAAAGCAAATTGACAAAATGACAGATGTATGTGGCTTTATTTATGATTTTACCATGAGAAAAGCACTGTGCTTCAAACTATAATGTTTGACCTGGACTGAATCAGTTATCCAGAACTTCTGAGTACAGATGAGATCAAATAGCTTTGAGACTACTGTATTTCATGTATTTTTTGTTTTAGGAAAAAATTATATGTATTATATTTTGAACTTTGTTCTGATACTTAAATTTTATGAAAATTAAGTTAAATTAAATTTAATGAAAACCATGCTGAAGCATGAATTTAATTTTAAACTGGCTCAGATTTTGACATGTTTATTCCAAAAATTTGTTTTTTCAGGATGTCATTAAGACCCTGCTCATTAACTGCAGGACAGTATGTGATACAACTTTTCACTTAAAAGGTGTTAACTTTTATGCTTCAGTTGGGTTCCATTTACTAGAACCAAATTTGCTTCAGGATTTTCTGTTTCCCCCTTGTTGCCTAAAGGAATTTCCCCCTAGAGGTGTTTAACATTTCTGGAAAGTGGTATGAAGGGTTTTCTTATTCTTCAAGGTGAAGAAGAATGTGTACCCCATTTGTCCACTTGTATTTGCTATTCCTCCTCTTTTAAAAAAAATCTGCCTGAAGTCTTGCTGCTTTGCTTTGTTTATTTTCTGGAAAAAAAAAAGTCAAAATGTAAATGTACCCTTTATTGATTATAAATAATACGAACTGGTATTCTCCCACCATTTTATTCTAAAGATTCTCTTTGGGTTTGCATTCCCTGAGTTCCTGAGCTCAGAGATTGCTTGAATTATCTACATGTTCACACTTTTGCTATTCTTGCTTTTATTTCTTTTTGCAGTGCATTTTTTGGCTCAGGAGTATGAGTCTGCCTTAAAACTTCATCCTACTCATCCTGTTCTCTTTCAGGTTTTACTGGCTTTCTGGTATCTTGCTAACATTTGGCCAGCACTCAACCTACTACATGCAGCCCATTCTCTATTGATTCCTGGCCCCAGCACTGAGGTCTATCAACAGGCCACGTACAGCAATCATTCCATCAGCTCTATATTGAGCTTAGCCTTGCTTCTCTGAGCAGGTTGAAGAAATCATCTGTTAACAAAAAGCTTTTCTCATTTCTGTCTTTCACATATATATAATCACTGAAAATCATTTAATAGAAATGTTAGTTTTTTCCATGGATGTAAAATGATGGAGACCTACTCACATATTGATTTGACTATGTTTGATGTTCTCATATCAACCCCTTGGCAGATCAAATTCAGTGTTGGTGTCAAAATTACAGCTCCTGTGCCATAGCCAGGTTCCATTTCGCTCTGCTAGTTGACCATGACCACTTCATCCAACTTTCTGCAGGGTTGGTCTTTTAGCTAAGGAGATCTTCAACTCATCTCCAGATTCCCATCCTTGAAAATCCCAACAAGACAGTTTTGGAGACCTGCCCTTCTGCAGGTCCTGACCTGAGCGTTGTGATTTAATGTCTGGATTCTCTTCTCTAGGGTATTTTAGTTGTTCCAGCTTCATTCCCTCAGCAATGCACAGAAGCAAATCCCTCACAAAAGCATGTTATGGAATTTCTACATTTTCTGCAGTCCTAGTTTCCAAAGGAAAACAATTCTAGAGGAAATCTGTGAGTCACAGTAAAATTTAAAAAATTATAGCAAGATAACATCAATGGATAGCCTCTGTCTTTAAAAGCATCCATCCATCCATCTGATCTTTATGCAGAAAACTGTATCTCATCACCTCTCCATGTACATTTACCTCCTAAGACATGTTATGGGAGGAGATCGTAGCTACCTGTTCACAAATATGATTGAGAGAAGGGGTGAGTAGCAAAAGGAGGCACATTGCTGCAGACAGCTGTTGAAACAACTTCTAGGGGAGGTAGCATGATTATGGAAACCCCATCCCAACAAAAATAAAAGGAGGACCCTTTCATTTTATTTATCAAAGGTAAGAAACAAATGAAAAGACAGAGGAGTAAGAACTTAAATCCTAGTGGCTCTTCTTCATTTGGCTCCCATATCCTCAGGTTTAACCTAGTTTACGCTTGTCTGCCAGTAGCACAGCTCAAATAATTTTAAAATACAAGGTGTGCTTTAAAGGATGGCTCTCTGCCCAAAGACCCTGCTGTCTGATTTCATTAAAAGTCAGCTATAAATCTTTCCAGGATTTCCATTTTCCTTGAGGCTGAGACAGCCTGGTCTCTGTGTGACTGACAGACAGGAGACATGATTGATTGGGGCAGCACCTATTACATCTGGGCCAGATGTTGCTGAGCCATATTCTCTGTAAATCAGGCTCTCAACAGTCTGGGTTCTCAACCCCAAATTTCAGAGCACTTGCTGTGTGTAATCTTCAGTGACTCCTGTCCAGGGAAGAGCAGCATGTACCACTCTGGCTTAGCTTTGGGCATGTCCATGGCTTGATTGCAAAGACATTTTAATTTGCTTCAGTGGATGGGCTGTGCTTTCAGTGCCTGTCTACCACAAAACTGGCTTTTTTTGCTAGACTGAGAGAAGTCTAGCAATTTTTGAAGTTATGTCTAAAAGTAGGGCAGATCACTGACTTGTAGAAATTGAATGCCTACTTTTTAGTCAACATGACAGATTCTCTCTTAAAGGTAAAGTGGTATAATATACAGAATATTAACACGGCATTATGTTTCAAATTCTCATCAAGCTACCTTGTGTCTCTTGCAATACCTTGGTAAAAGCCCAGCTTTCCATTTCATCAGCCAATATCGGGGTGGGAATTTTGTAGTGGCAAATGATTCTTCACCAGACGCTGCTACACTGCATAGTAAGCAGCTCACAGAAATTACACTCCTGATGTGGAGTCTAGGCATGCAGGTTGGCAGTGAGGATGGCTCCATAGGCACTTGAGAAGTTGTCATGAAAAGGTAGTTGAATGTTTGCTCTGTCCGTTTTAGAATGCAGATATTCGGGACTGAGGGTGATGATTATTCCCCTGGACTAGCTCTTTGCTGGCCAGATTTGGACTTTTCCAGAGGTTTAATGATAGGATATATCTATGGAAGTTTTCGTCCAAGCTCTGAGTGTATGTTTGAGTCTTCATTTACTGCTGTAACAATAAAATATCTATGCCTCTTATCTTTTAATTTCTTTGCTCAAGGAGGTTCTAGAAGTCCATGAGTTTAGAGGTGTATGGAGGTGAGTGGTGATGACTGGAAGGAAAGCTGAAGTCGTTGGAAGCAGGATATGATCACAATTCAGCTCCCCAATTTCTTGGGTCAGCCCATTGTTTGCTGTGGTTTGGAGGGAGCCCTGAGACGTGTGATGGTTCTGTTTGAGGGCTCCCATTGCCCACTTGCTGGGCACAGGCTGACCTGCCCTTTAATTGAGAGTCTTGCTGTAGTAGAACTTATATTGTATGATCTATTTTGCCTTTAGTGCCAGTCTTCAGATCCCAATTCAATTAATGGCTGGCTTGTTTAAGATGGAGTAATGAAAGCTTGATATTCCGTTAAGAGAGAAAGTGAGGATATGGTGACCAGGAGTGCAAGAATTGTTAGGAGAGAAGACAAATTTGAGCTGTTAGCAATATCAATGCTGTATTTGATGATACCAAAGCCATTGATTGGCTAAAATTAATGTAAGAGTACTTTTTTTGGATTTAATGATAGCTCCTTCAGAGGGAAGTAAAACAGTCCATTGTGGGGAAAAACCTTAAAATCCTTCTTTCCTGAAATAATTACTGACTCAAGGAGTCAGACCCAGCTCAGGTGTAGGATACCCTTGTTTTGTGGGACCCTGAAAAAAAGCCCAGAACTACAAAAAGTTGTGTTATATCAACATGACAGGACATGATATAATATATAATAATAAATGTTGAAATCTGTACACACAGACCCACAGCTGTAAGTGTTTTCTAATTACTGAACTTGAAAATCACCTAGTTATGCATTTATGGGTTTTCTTCTTTTGTATCCTCCATTTATTTTGATTTGTGCTAGTAAAGCCAAAGGAAAATAGTAGCTAAGCATTTATTTTATGCTGATGAATTTCTTCTTTGTTTTAAAATTCAAGTTAAAAGAAAAAGAATATCAATGAAACAAAACAAGAGATAAAATAATTTAGATGTCAGATGTATCCTTGGAGACAGAGAGAGAGTGGTCAGCGTGATCACATAAGAAATCTTTAGCTAAAACAAAGTTCAGTATCTAAGAGCATCAGTGAATTTCTTGTTGCTTAGAAATGGATCCATTTTGTATCTCAGAGGAATTGTATTCATTTGAATTTGTTGATTAGAGAGTGTATTGCATTAGCAAATGATACTATTTAGTGAAGAGCTGCTAAAGTGCTAGGAGAAAAACCCAAAAGTATTCGCTTCAAAATGTATTTTGTTCATCCACAAAATCTTTTCCTTGGATGTTTTTCAGTAGAAATGCAACAGAAAATTGGATATTTTATTTAAATGAAATCTGATAATGAAGTGATTTATTATGGTATTGTCTGTCCTGGTAAATATGGGGGTGGTGACACTGAGAAATAAAGTAATAAATGTGGTGGTAAGGCAACTTTTCAAATCAATGGAGTGTTAGGAGGATTGAGGGTTGGCCTTTTTTTTAGCACTGCTATCACATGTAATTTCAAATCTTTAAAATTCTGCAGTTCCAATTTTCATATCATAAGAATGAAGAGTAATGTGTCTCCATAGTCCCTTGTCCCTATTAGTAAGGCTTTAAATAGCTATTCTTCATATAAGAAATCACTGCTGCACATTAACTTTAAGCTAACATGTAAGAGTAAGTTGTATTAATTACTAAGCTAATTTCTCTTGAGTGCAAGTTGATAGTAATCAGATGTGGAAAAAACCCGTGGTCTAGTTTAGGTAGGATGTGCTGTACAATAATTTGCTATGTGCTGAAGGTACTTCAGATTCTGTGTTGTCAAGCACCATTTTTTTTCCTCCCTATCCCTTCTTCCTAGTCTCATCCCTGTTAGGAGTAGTAGGAAGAGCCCAGGAGCCCGAAGAAGTACAGCCCTCATCACTGAAGGAAGAACACAGGAAATGTGTATAATTCTAACGGCTGAGAGAAACATGCTTCAGATTGGCAGCAATTAAAACGTATGGGCAGCATCATTGGAACCATGGGGTGCAGCAGTTCTGTAGCTGACAGAAGGTCAGAGAATGGTGAGTGTTGCCTTTGTCTTCAGGGCAAGTGGTTGTTCTCTCTCTAACACCAGAAGAAGATTGCAAGGTAATGTTTCCCACTCCCCCCTCCTCCTCGCCAAGTCCTGTTGTCAAAATACCTGTTCAGGGAAAATTGTTTTCTAATTATTTTCTTTTTAAGACTGTGCATAGCTTTGAGATGCTGGCTAAGGTCAGGGAGCACCTTTAGACCACCTCTAACATTGACAAATTGGGTTGTAAAAGATTCACAGCATCTGGGACAGAAGCTAAATTTCAGAGGTGTCTGCTCGCTCTGTCAGTGGCAAAGCTTAGGGGGTAAGGTATTGAGTGGGACTTTTTATGGCTTTTCACACCACAGGATTCCTGGGCAAACCGCCCCAATTTCCCTGCTGTTGTGTGACCCCGATTATGAAACAAGAGTAATACAGCAGAGCTATTACAATTACTTCAGAATCAGTTTTCTGGCCTACCAAGTGCCTAGCCTGACATTCTCCCTGACAATTACTAAGGCTGTCAGCTGAAAGTCTCCAAAGGACCTGGTTAAATGTTCAGTTAAACTAATGGATCATCATCCTCCTTTTAATCCTACTCCACCTTGGTATGAACTCTTTGCGCAGAGAGGTGGCTTCCAGGATTCACGCAGACCTTTGTTCAGACCCTTTGTTCTCTTTCAAGATTTTTCATTAAAGCACAATTTATTGGTCAGCAGAGAGCCATGTTACATGGCATTGTGCATAGCCTTAGGACATTATTACATTGAACAGCCATGGCTGAAAACAAAGGCTCTTTTTGGCTACCAAGCCAGGACACGAGTCCCAGGAAGCTGGTGACTAAGAAGCAGGAGCACTCAGTCCTGGCTACAGGGATCCCAGCTGACTGGTTTGAGAGCAGCCCTCAGCTTTCTGTATGCTACTACAAAGCAGCATCAGTGCTGTATCACAGCAGTGAAAGTAGAATGGAATCATCTGGAGTCCCAGACCTACCTGTAACTGGGAGGCAGCTCTTCCTCTTTGGGTTTGTATGCTATGCCTACATGTGCCTTGCAACCTTGGAGATGTGCTACTTGGGAATATTTCTGAGCGTAAAAGCTTGGAGTGGACATGAGGAGCTATACTTTCTTGATAACAACCATCAACACGCATTGATATGGGGCTTAGAATTTTGTGTGCTTGCTGGACTGTGTTTTGTCTTCTGGAGGTGCTGAGTGATTTCCCTTCTGCTTTTCAACAGTAGTCAAGTGATGCTGAACCATCATTCTCTCTGCAGCCTGAGGCTGTACATTTCTCTAATGCATTAATAACATGAATTTAGCAGATACTTGTTGGTGTAGAGACCTTCTGGAACTGATAACAATTTATTTTAGAGATGCACTTAGCCTAGTGTGAAAATCATGTTCTGATTCAGTCCTGAGAATAACAGTGCTGTAATAAGTGCGATATTAAAAAAGGAAGACAGGAAACATTCTGTTAGATTTGGAACATTAACCACAGCAACTGATATGTATCTGTCTTATGTGATAGCAATGGAACTCTGCCATGTTAAGTGCTCAGGACCATTAAGCAACGCTGGGGGGTTTTAATGGGATGTTTAATGGCTCTGATGCTGGAAATCCGTTTCTGTGCTGGTGATTGTGCTTTGCCCCTTAGGTACTCTTCTAAACAGAAATGTTGGTGGCAGCCTTGCTGTAATGTCTCAGGCTTTTGGGTCTGTAGTGGTGAGGACTTCCAGAAAAGACAGAAAATAAGAGAGATCTCAGAGTTTATGTAGGGTATGAAGGATGTTCTTAGTCATAAAAGGATCATATTTCCTTCAGGCAGGAGGATTTTTCTAGGGGGGATGCAATATCTACAGAATGGGGGTATTTCTGGATTTAGTCTTGCCTAGACTTGAAAATTTTACTGTACTGTATACTGTATACTCATTAATGGTAAAATAAGCAAACAACATATTGTTATGGCATCTGTAAGCATTTTTATGAAAATGTTTCCTTAATGTTATACTCTATTAATAGATAATCACTTTCCCGTTGATATTTGTCCTTACCTGTATAACTATCAGTAAGAAAAAAATAATTCTCACTCAGATTCCACTCATCCTAGTATAAAAATTTCTGGTATTTGTGATCAGTTACAATAACTGACCAGTGTAAACTGTTGTCTCTATAGTACAGAGCTTTTCTTTACTGTTTTCTTTACTGTCCTGCAGTGCAGGACATTGCCCACCATAGGACCTCTTTCTGCCACCAGATGTTTCTCTGCTTTATACACTTTCATCTGAGCAGTTAAAGGAATGTGATCTCTGTGGTATGAATGAGGCCTAAAGGCAGCAGGCTCTTTCCTCCAGGCTGCAGTCTTGGTGATTTGTCCTTCAGTGAAGTTTCCAGCAGTTTTCCAGACTGAGACCATAGTAGACACAACTTCTTAAAATGCTGAGTGGAATGCATATTCAGCACATATGGTCTAAAATGGTGTTCTGGTGTGTTCCATTGACTTTTTGGGGTGAGTGTTCTTTTGTTAATCAAGCTAGCTAAAACTATACCTCATTGCCTTTTGGCTTATCAATTTAAGAAACATACTCTACCCTTCAATATACCATTTGTTAACTTTTTATCCTAGGATTTGAATTTTGCTGGCTTGCTGATGCAGCTCTGCAGGTAAAGACTTTTCTGGTAGAAGAGGCTGTTGCAAATATTTTTATTACATGGTTCTTCATGTCACAGTTGCAAAATCAAAGCTTTTTACTGCAGCTTGATAAAGAAATATATTGTCAATAGGCCAAACTTCTTCCTTTCTTCACCTTCCCAAAACCCACGTAGTGCCCATCAGCTGAACACGACTGACTTCTTACCTGGGTACTGTCTTCAAGACAATTAAGTGGGGAAGGTTACTAATTACTTAGGCCTGAGCAAGTCAGCTAGCTTGGGATCTGTGTCAGAAGACAAATAGTAAAGGCATCATGTATTTTTTCAGTCTAACTTTTACTGGGTTTCATCTTATTGTTGACCGTGCACAGTGGACTGATTTCATCATCTGACTGCAAAATTCTGCAAAGGCAGCATGCATATTTTCGTTGTAGATTACTCTGCATCCAAGTGAACTCCACTGCTTTCTGTTTTGACAGTCATTAGAGCTGCAATCCTCATCCAGAAGTGGTACCGCTTTACCATGGCCCGGCTGGAGATGAGGCGCCGCTATTCCCTCAGTATCTTTCAGTCCATCGAATATGCTGATGAGCAGGATCAGCTACAGGTTTGTAATCTTCCATCCTTCCTAGACAAGCAGGTATGTTATCCCCAAGAACGTGGTTGCACAAACAGAATGGATGTGTGGTGATTTCTTCTACAAAGCTGAGTCTTGATTAAGAAAAGTGTTTCCCTGCCTGACACACAAACTAAGTTGTGTATATTCATACACAGACATACAGATGAATGTAACTACATAGGCATCAGGACACCATTCTGCCCATACAGCATATCTAGGGTGTAGGTTCCTGTATAGCAGCTCTGTGAGCCAGGGATTGCAGGTCATTTACAGATCACTATAGGTGATCTTAACTGTCTGTGAGGCAATACATGTGCAACAGAGATATCAGTGTTTCAGCATGTCAGCCCAGGCTTCATTTAGGGTCAATATAGGAAATTTGGAACTTGAAGGCCTTTGCGTGCATCCTAGCATCTGTGTCTAAAGTCAGTTCACTGCATTGTAGCAGTTGTTTCTATTTACTATGAAGGAAGTCTAGGCAAATAGTCTGGGTGGTGGGCAAGATGAATTATATCCAGAAACATCAGCAGCAGTAAAACAGCCCTGAAACATTTTGTGTATTCATGAAGTGTCAGCTGTGAATTCACAGCCAAAAAGGAAAGGGAGGTATTTTTTAGTAGGACACAAATTGACATTATTGCAGGCTGATACTATGGGAATATACAGTAGTGACTTATATCCCCCTAAATGGGAAATTGCAAGTAATTGAGGAAGAAAGATGTTAATGCTTGTTGAATCACCTAAACTGATCAGTGTTTGTTCTTTTCTTTTTCATATTCAGCTATCCAACTTTTTTACATTCATGCTGGATCATTGTAATCATCCTGATTCAGGTAACAATAAAAATAAAAGTAATGTTGAGATTGTGTTTGAAAAACTTGATGTGAGGAAAGTTAATTTTCAATGTGATATTTACAGCTTATGCCATGTGCTGAAGTTTGATGTCCCAAATACTGTAATATGAATTTGATCCTCTAAGTGTTGACACTGCTCACTATCTGCTTAGTGAGTCAGAGCAGTCAGTAAGTCATAACAGGTGTCTGTTGTCCTTATGAGAATATTCAGAGGTGCTCAGAGTGCTTTCTTGTATGCTACTGCCCTTCCTACAGAATCCAATTTTCACAGCTTTCTATGCATGTTTTCTTAAACTATGAGATGTGATTATTCAGAAAGGTCGCGTTCAGTTGGTTTAAGGGAGGTATAATCAAAGAAGTTACTCTTTCTCCCCCACCACCCACCAGCTCTGGCAGTTCTGGACCACTTTTTAATTTAATTTGTTCTAGATTTTACTGCAAAATGTATCAGTATGTAAATGATAAAAAAGGTAATAAATTCAAACTGCTGGAGATAAATCTTTAGAAATCATCTCAATTAAGCTTCAGTTATTCAAGGAATAACCTTTAATTTTTGAAGTATTTTGGGATCCTTGGACATAACTTACTTTTGAGGTCAAGCTCAACAGAAGGACAGACAGAAAATGATTCCTAAGTCCAGAAAACAAACATGACTTCCCTGAACAAATTCAGAATAGATCTATTCCCAGCGGAGTTAAAAACGAGGCTGTCCTCTTCTTATTGCATTACAAGAGAATGCCTTTTCTCTTTCATCTGGTCTAGCCACGGGTTATTCCAATTAAAATTTGCACAAGATACTTTGATAGCAGGATAAAACCACCATCAAAACCTTAAGTGGTTCAGTGTTCTAATGACAACCGGTAGAAATTGCAGTTTTTCTCTCTTAAATACTTTAGAGTGGCTAATGCTCTCTGTGCTCTGCAGAAAAATAAATTACGTTTGAGCCTTGCTCCAAAATCAAGGCAGATGATACAATTGTCCTCCCTTTGATTTTTTTTCCATTACTGCCATACTCTGTGGAAAAAAAAAAAACAAACAAACAAACAACAACTGCTTTAGTCATTTAACTTCCTGGGAAGGAATTGGCAAACTCACAGAAAATCAGATACTGCTCACTTCATCTACTTCTTCATGCTGATAGTGCACCTCTGTTCAGCTTTTCCACCTGAATGGGAAAGAAAATGGTAGTGCTAGGTCTGAGATTTGCCAAAATATTTTTAATCTCTATTTTTATTATAGTATTGAAATGGAATTTTACAGCTGCTTGTTGTAGATATGATTTATCCACTTTTATTGACTGTGTCTGCTGACAGAAGGAATAAAGGTGAGGTGTCTCAAGAGACTTGCTATGGCTCAGGACATTGCAGAGCACACTGCTACATGCAAAAGCTGTTCATGTGCAGGTGGAGATCCGAGCCTCACCTGTGCACAGGTGGGGAGATGGAGGGTCCTGTGGGCTGCCCCTCATCACCACTGCACAAGTGACCTGTTTCTTGGTCTTGTAGACACTGGGAATTGCAGGTGTGCTGAAGCACATGGTAAAGTGTAACGGTTTATGGTAAAGCATCCCTTTGTCTTGCTGGCTTAAAACTTCCATCTTTTAGGACTGACATTGTTAAGACTTGATAAATGAACCAAAGGCTTTATTTTTGTCTTGCTTTGTTCTCCTTTTTTAACACCATGTGTTACAGATACCACAACCCTAAACGAAACAGAAAAATTCTGGTGTATGTTTAATTAAGAGATGGCCAAGGCTGCCTATGCAAAGGAGCTGACTTAGATTTTTTTTTTTGAGAAATTTCATATCAAATGTGTATTGTGTGATTTGTGGTTATTTTGTCCAGCTGCTAGCTGTGTACATTCTTTGCTTTAAGGTCTTGATTGCTTGACCCTGGAAGTGACCTTTGCAGCACTCATGCTAGCCCCACTGATGTAAGTAAAATCGGTGCTGAATAGAGGGATTCTTAAAGAGCTGCTTCCACTTCTGCTGAATCACCATCTTAAAATGTGAACCACAGTGAATATAAACATAACAACCAGAGAGACTTCAAATTGACTTTGCTATTCTCAAGCATTTTCTAAAACCTGCAATTCTCTGGCTTTTTCTTTTTTTTCATCAGTGTGTGCTCATTTAAATTAGAATGATAGCATATGGTTCAAAAGCTGTCTCCAAGAAGACAGTATATGATATTCTTACCAAAGAGTAGGTTGCCTGTTTATCTCAGTATGTGATAAGAAAGTTACCTGAAAATTTTGTGATCCATGGTTTTCCTTAAATTATAAACTACTCAGCCTCTACCTCTACCGTTAATCTTGTTACTTTCCTCTTTTTAATTTTTTTTCAGATTATGTTTTTCAAAGAAAGAAAGCAGCTGCCATCTCATTAACACAGTAGTGCTTTTGATGTGATTGTTTATCTGTTACACCCTAAAGCTTTTTTCATCCTTTCATTCTACTTAAGATGTCAGTATAGTTTGTGATTGGGATATTACATAGCTGAGTGTCTTGTTCTGCTTCTTATTAAAGGCTGTTTTGCAAGGGTTTGTGGAAAAGATTCATAAAGCCCTTTTCCACCTTATACTTTTCTCCCTCATTTCCTGAAAACATCTTCTTACCTTCTCAGCTTTCAATGGAAAGTTCTCTGGTCAGAGAAAACTGGAAACTGCTTTTCCAGCAAAAGATGACCCATTTACTCACTCTTTTATGGGCACATTGAGGGTGAGAAGACTGCAGACACATCCTGAGAAAAATGGTGGGACTGGAAATCTAAACCTGTTCCTCTCAAGGTCACCAGGGCACCTCCTGGAGCCTTCCTTCAAAGGGGAACAAAAAAAAGTGTTGTTTTCTACAGTTTCACTCCCTGTGATGCCTTCTTTACAGCTTTAACACCCTTCCAAGATGTTTTGCACAGAGTGATTCTTGCAGTGGGGAGTAAGTTATAGCTGCTTGCAGTTTGTAGCACCAGGAATGGTGTGAAGGAAGAAATTTTTGAGGCATTTTAGGAACCTCCTTCCGTCGAGTGTCCGTTTGGCTTTGACCTGAGGGCTGTGGATCAGTATCTGGCTTATGTAAGAGCACTTCTCAGGAATCAGAGGTGCTCTCAAGTACCCCTGTGGTCAGGCTGGAGGCACACAGATGGTGGCAGAACAGAGAACTGATTTCAGAGCTGCAGAAGTAGCTGATTCCCAATTACCCCAATAGTGAGTACATCCTTGGCAGTGGCAGCTTTGAATTGCCTTGAAAAACTCCCATAGCAAGGTGATCTAGGCAGGAAAATCAGGTCTTTGGGCTTTCTGTGGCCAAATTGACTCCACTTAGCTCTGGGTGTTTGTGTTTAACATGGAATATGGCTGTAGGGTAGTTGTTTGGGTTTTGTTAATGGTGAAGTCTCAACTCCCTGAGCCTGGGCTAGATGTCTGGTGTCAGAGTACAAAGCAGCTCATTGCCTGTGCTCCCTCTAATCAGTGGAGAGATGCAGATTCTGGCAGAGGATGTTTCATTCTGTCTTGACATGTGTGCCTGAACCAGGCATGCCAAGACTTTTCATCCCTGTCTTTCAGTATGAACTGAAAGAACCTTGACAGCTTCAACTAGAACAGCAAAATGTGAGGGGTTCTGAATCCCTCAGAATCAGTCCTGCTAGAGCCTGTGGTGAGCTGGGGTACTTGCTGGACAGCATGGTGATTCCCCAGGCTGCATTGGGTCATCCATTACTCACTGTTCAGAGATGGGACAGTCATGCTGTGCAGGAAGAAGCCTTAAAATCCAGCTGAAAGACAGTCTGAGGAACTGTGAGCACACTTTAAGGGTAATCACCATGACTGGCTTTTGAAAACTCATCCAGAAGTGGAAAATGGGGTGTACTTTACAAAGATATGCCCTACAGGGAAGGATTGAGTATCCCAGCCTGAACATGTGCCAAAATGGAAGTGAGTCTGTGAGGAAGGCAATTTCATGTTCAGAGGTAAAGAGATGGATGGATGGATGGATGGATGGATGGATGGATGGATGGATGGATGGATGGCCTACTGTGTGCTGGAAGGGAAGGCAGGAGTAGGAGCAGGCATGGACAGGTGTCTACCTGGTTTGAAATGCTGAGAAGATCACTGACACTGAAGGAGTAAAGTCAGATGAGGTTAGAACAGGCAAGAAATGAGACATTTGGGTGGTCTGAGGAGTTGGTTCTGCAGTTGCCCACTTCTTGGGAAGTAGGGGGCTGAGGGAGAGGTCTGCTGCTAGAGCTGGAGTGAGAATTGTTGCAAATGTGCTTGGCTGATCACCATGTGAGAATCAGCAATTTCAGTCCATGGTGACATTCTGGTGTCCAGCCAGACAAAGCTGTAACTGTGGTGGAAGACTGCAAATCAAACTGCACTTGGTGAAAACAGTGAACCCTGAGCACCTTGCTGTTACTTGATGCCTTAATCTATTTAAATGGCTGAGTATAATGTTGCATTAGCACTGAAAGTGCTAATCAGCTCGCAGCTGAAGTGCTAATAGTAGAAGGGAACTTTTTAAAATCCAGATTACTTTTTTATCTATTTATTTTATTAATATGGATTTTATCCAGTTGCAAGACAAGTTGGCCTTTATGAATCTCATAATTTATGAGGCCACATGCTGGTTTTGGCTACTGTGAGTTTTGAGTCACAGCTACAGGTCAGCTGTAAATCAGCAATAAATAATACAGCTACACAGCTGTAAATAATACATTTTTATTTGCAGTTGCAGGAAATCAGGGTTACAGAAAACTTAACTGTAGCCCAGCAAAAAGTGGCCCAGCCCAACAATCACCTCCCAAGAGCAACTCTGCAACAGCATCTGCTAGAACACTTTCATTTAGGGCCTGGTTCTCTCTTTTAGAATAATATATGGCCAAGACAATGTGCAAGAAGAAAACACTGAAATCTGCTGATCAGTCAGTTGTGTTTCGAATACTGAATTGAAGCAATTAGCAGTGTTCCTGCTTTCTGCATGTTCCAGGAAAATTAAAAGCTATGCTGTACTTTCACCACTCTGTTTTTGTTTACTTTATTTCATCCAGTAGTTTTATGGCAGCTGCCCAAAAGCTGGCATTGTTTCCTAGCTGTATCAGAAAGCAGGGATTTGCAGTCCGCTGTAAATAAATAGAATTTTGTTGGTGACTTTTAAAATAATCACTGTGACCTGCTGGTATTTAGCCAAAAAAAAAAAAAAAAATAGAAAATAAAAGCAATAGAAGTGAATCTTCAAAACCTGTATTAAAAGTGGAATATTGAACTTTAAACAGATGATTAAATGATCCTCAGTCATTAAATGATCAGCCATGACTTCTGTGTCTCCTTGCATCTGGAGGAAAGAAAAGGACATTTGTACCAGGTGGTGGATCTCGTTAACTGTAAGCAGACTGCTCCACAACTCCAGTGCTAAATGTTTTGCACCCTAACTATAGCTACCAGCAGTTGGAAAAGAGTTTTGCCTGTTTTTAATTTTGGTTTGGTCTTTTTTCACTTCTTGTCGTTGATTAGTTGGTTGGTTTTAGTATTGTGAAACAATCTGGGGAGACCCGGAGCATTTCCACTTTAGGAGGCAGGAGTCAGCCACTGTAATATTGCAGCAGTTAAAGGAGTTACATTCAACCAGTTTTGGCCATGCTGTTACAGCTCTAAGGGGGACTGGAGGAGTTTCTACATGTTTGTTTTCCTTCTATCTTGTTCCAGTTTCTCAAATTTTCACCAGCCCTAGTGCTCCTCAGGTGGTGGATGAAGATATATGTTTAAAAGAATTTGAAAAGAAGATTGATGTTCCAGACTCCTATTATGGACCACGACTCTCGTTCCCCCTTACTGTTGAAGATGCCAATGCTCTCCTTCATGCTTTCAGGAATGAGCAGGTAATTTGCAACCAGCTTATTTTCTTTTTTTACATCTGCCAAGTTGTAGTTCCACAATCCAGTGTAAGGCTAAACTGGTACCCAATGAGATATTTTATCCTTCTTTTACATCTCATTACTTTTTCCTGCTAGCCCAGTGTGATCATAAATGTGCATGGTAAGCTTCCTTGTGATCTGGACGTAAGCTAACACAGTAAAATCAGAAGCAGACAGTTTTCAGGCAGATGAGTTCCCACATTTCATTCGCTACTTTGCTGCATGACCACCAGGCCCAGGACTGGGAAGGAGGCAGGGACTAGAGAAATTAAACAGGAGCCCTTAGCAGCTGCAAGGCAGGGGTTCTCAGTGAGAGTGGAGGACTGGGGAAGGTGTCCTAAGCTAATTATGATATTTTTAGGGGTTACAAGTGTTCATTGTTTGGTCCTCTGTCTTTTGTCCCCCACCTCATTCTTTTAGAGGAATTGAGGTGTAAGGGTTAATCACCTCGTTGCAGGGTGCAAGGCTCCACCGTAGCAGTGGAGTGACTATAAAGCATTGCTAATGTAGCAGAACAGAGTAATGGCACAAATCTCTGGAGCTCAGGCTGCAGCTTCCAAGGCACTGAGGAGGCTGTTCCTCATTCTCTATATTCCTGAGCAAGCCCTTTTGTTGCCCACAAGATGAGGGTGGAGCAGGGAGGCATTAAATGGCACTGCTCTGTTTGAACTTGTAATTATTTGTGCTTAACAATATGCTGTATAAAAGGGGCAAGGGTCTACATGCTTTTTAATTTACTAAATAAGGATATTTTTCTCCAGTAATTTTCTGTGGAGGCTGATTGTAAAAGTACCAAATATAAAGCACGTGATAAATGAGCCAACCCAGACTTCACCTTACCGTGCACTCTCTCTTCTCTTACTATGGCTGGCATTTTATTAAGGAAATGGTCATATGTAATTGGCCTTTTTGTTTGCTTAAAAACATTAATCTTGCAAAGTCATTCTGTAGCTCATCTATCATCTCCTCTAGCAAAATTCCTCAGATCTCTGTTGGAATTAAAAGCTTTAAAAATCACCACCTGACAAAATTTTCATTAAAAATGTTAGGAGAGAAGACCAGAAGCTTCAATGTTGCATTGTTATAACTTCTTCACTGTGAGCAGGAAGACAATCCTTACCAAAGCAGCCCTTACTGGAATTTTCTTGTCATTGTTTTTGCAATTTGCTGAAATATCATTTATGACCTTTGGGGTGGATGTTGGTTTTTTGTTGGTTTTTTTTGGTTGGCTTGTGTTTTGGAGGTTGTGGGTTTTTTTTGGTTGGTTGGTTGTGGGGGTTTTTTGGTTTGTTGTTTTGTTTGGGGGGGTTTTTGGTTTGTTTTTTACTCACACCTAGAATTATATCCTTTTTACTATTTTTTCCGCAGTTACTTTAAACAGATGGCCTTATGCAATGATTCTGAGTGCTCTATCTTATTTTTTTTCTGAAAAACAGGAAGAATAAAAATAGTACAGTGTAAATAAAATGGGAAAATCTGTGAAACAAGTTTAGTAAGGGCTCCATGTCCATTCACTGGGAAGCAAAGGCAAAGCTATGAACATTCCTAATTCCCAGCACTAGGCCATACAGCCTGTACTCATGTCTGGAGGTCTGCACTATAAATAACCTTGGCAGTACCTGTCTGACATTAATAAAGCAGACAGACCTATTGCTAATTTAAAGACTTCCTTTGCTACCTGCTTTTTCTTCTCACAGCTGCTTCATGCTCGCTATGTACTGCAGCTGCTGAGTGAAACTAGGAGGGTTCTCAAGGAGATGCCAAATATCACCCATCTTTCAACTTCCTACTCCAAGGACATAACTGTCTGTGGTAAGGTGCCAGAGAAGATAACTGCTTTGGGCTATGGGTTGATAGTCTAAGTGGCTAGAGAATGATACTGACATTTCCAAATTTTGCCATTAGAAGAAAGTTCTCAATGCCCTTTAAGAATGATTTATTTTTTAATTTTTATTTTCCCCCACAAATGCATAAATTGGAGCAAAGAAACAAAAAAATAAAATCCCTGAGTCATTGTAAGAATATTTTAAGAAATTCCCTCACCTCCTCTTTCCTGTTCTTTAACATTTCTGAATGAGTCAGTATTAATTCAGCTTAAATACTCCTGCACTTCCACCTCTAAAATGCCACCAAGTATTATGATTACTGGCTGTAAGTCTCACCTCTTTCTCCTCTCACTGAGAAAAAGACCTTACTTAGTAATGATTTTAATGATTTTAATCATAATTTACTCCATAATGGTTTTAATGAGGATTTAATATGGGTGGCAAAAAAGACCTTTCATTGACAGCATGACTATCTAGAATAAATTGAAATGATAATAACTCCTCATTTCTAGGGAGACCCAAGAGGATAGATAAGTCTCTATACAACCAACAAATTAGTCTTACAGAGTGATGTGTCACACAGTAAAGAACTAAGAGCTCTTTGCCATCTATTTTGTTATGCTTTTGTAAATTATGGATAATGGGATGCAATATCCTGACTTGACACAGAATGCAGTAGCTGCAAAACAGAACAATCATGGTGACATAACTCCTGACATCTGTCAGTGTGTAAGTGGTATAAGGGAGGTACTGTGAGACATACAAAATAAATAATGCTTTTTAAGGTGTGGTTATGGACCTACTTGGATTGCCAGGAAAGGGTTTGTTTAAATGGGGTTTTGTATAAACGATAATTCATTAACCAAGCCAACAAGACCCTTTTGTAAACCAAGGAAACACAGATTCATGCTGGTTCACAACACAACATTTTCTCGTTAAACAAACATTCCTCTTCGTGTTTGTATTGCATTTGCACTATTGCGCTAAGCAGCATCAAAAGGGATCCCTCTCCTGTACTGAAACTAAAAGCATTTGTCACCAGAAAGAGCCTCTGCAGAAGACAGATAACCCATTTTTAGCATAATCAGTCCAAAATGTTGATTTCCTTAAGGTATCACTCTCCATTTCTTATAATTTCAAATTAATAATGCAGATTAAATATATACCTGAAATGTTTGCATCCACATATGTGATGAATATCTATCATAGCTTGAAAGATCCCTTAGAACAAATTCAACAGGGTCATAATTAATCAGAAGTTGCACAGAAAACACACATAAAAATGTCACTTTTTCTAATCATTGGTGGTAAAAGCGTATTATCACAAGATAGGTTTTGAAACTTCTGCAGCTTTGTGGTGGTGAGTCACAGACATGAGAAGGTTGGCTCTGTGAGCATGGAATGCAGTCAGGTGCACAGGAGTTCTTGTGCTGCAGTGATGCTTTGTGTTGGGGTGAAATCCTCCTACCAGTTCCAAACAAACCTCTCAAAAAGGGCCCAATCTGTCATTCCTGTGGCCTTAGCATTGAGGCACACAGGTGTGGACAGTTCTTGATAGTCTCCATCACTTCCTGCTGGTAGTAATCAAAACCTGTCTCTGTTAAGTTGTGCAGTATAAAAGGGCCTACTCGGTTAATTTAAACCCATTAGTATGTAGAAGTCTATTATACTTCAAAATGTCTTTTAGTGGCTTCTTCTGGGTTTATATACGTGAGAAAACATAGGGGAAAACTTTTTAGGTCCAAGTAATTCCAGTTTTATAATTCCAGTTTCTTCCTCCTCCATGAGAATTTTTTAAAAATAAAATGTTTTTGTTTCGTGTAGGAGATTTGCATGGAAACCTCGATGATCTTTTGCTGATATTCTATAAGGTAAGCAGGTAGTCTGTGATGTAGCATTTTCACTTTATGAATTTTTATTAGGAACAAATGTTTATGTGTGACAGATTTATCACCTTTAGAACTGCTCATGTGATATGCATACACCATATGCATCCTGGAAGAATTTGGTGTCTTTGTCAGAGCTTTTCCTTCCCCATATCCTCCTGCTCACTGTGAAGGAGATAGAGGGGATCATTATTTTCCTGAATGCTGAACTGCAGCATGAGCCAAAAGTTAAGAGGACTCCTTGTGAAGTCTCCAAAGTTCGGCCACTGTTTTAAGTTCCTCATTGACTGAAGTCTGTTAAAATCAGGGGCTAAATGAGTTCCTGATGTAACACTACATCAGGGATAATTTTGATACTCAAGAAAAAAATGCAGTTTTCATTTACACTTTCCACTGATACCTGCAGGTTCTTTGGTTTGCTTTTGGGTTGGTTTGGGGGTTTTTGCTGGGTTTTGTTGTTGTTGTTTAATTTTGGATTTTTGTGGGGTTTGTTGGGTTTGTTGTTGGGATTGTTTTTGTTTTTAACAGGAAACAAGAAAGAGTGGTGTTTAAAAGCTTTTTAAGCCTTGGAAACAGTCACATGGTCTGCACAAAATAGAAGTACTTTGGGCACTCTTTACATATCCTTTTTTAGCATGCTAAAAAAGCATTGCTCTGTTTTACTGATGTGTAAAACAAATTAAGCTCCAGGCTAGCTTTCCCACAATTGTATGTTTAACTGAAGATGCAGGAAATGTTGTGTATTTAGTTTCACATTTATCTTCAGGATGAATCACCACCTTTGATTGAGCAGGTACTCTCTTTGATTTGAGCTTTCCGGGAGGAAAAGGGTTTGTGTCAGATCCTTTCACATTCATCAGCACTGAATGGAGACTGAAGTGAGCTAAACCAGGTGTTTAAATGATGTAGTTCTCCCCCTGCTTCCAGCTTTGTTACACTTCGTCTGACACTTGTTGAATGTAAATGTGGTTGTTCTGCCCAAGTGCATGCCTGAAGTCTGTTGAAATATAGATAAATATAATCAGACCTTTTTATAGAGTCCTTCTTTTCTTACTAATCAACCATCTTTAACTAGTCTTTGGCTTGCAGTCTTTTAGTTGTTTGGCTCTCTTTTAAAAACTGTAATAAGAGTATGATACATACTGGTTTCCTACACAGAACCTGGATTGGGAAATGTAACTATTTTGGAGATAAATGCTCAGATATAATTATATTTACAACTGTAATAAGGCTGCATTTCATTTTTTTGGAGTAAACAGATGCTGATTCTTTCCCCCTCCTCTAATGGATGCTATAAAGAGGAAAAACAAAACAAAACAACTCTCATCCTGACTTTAGTAGATTCAGAGCCCACTGACTCCCTCTGACTTCAGACTAGAGACAACATCCAGTTGTTCTCTGTTAAACTTCTAGGGGAGTCCCTTCCATCAAACCAAATAAAATGGGCAAATGTTTTGTCATTTCAAACTAGTTGAGAATACAGAGAGCATATGATAGAGCTGATTAGTTATTTGGAAGCAAATTAAACGACACTCTGAGCAGTTTATTCAGATGAACAGTGAACCCATCTGGCTTCTGGGATCCATTTTTTTCTCCTTCCCAAACTCTGTTTCAGTTGGAAGGGATTTCATCCTCCAAGTTGGTACAAATTACTTTAAACAAGAGGATAGAATCCTCAACAATGCCATGGAAGTGATCTCAGTCTGCCCACTCTGCAGGGCTGAAATGGATTCTGGGGGCCTGCATGCAGACCAGGCTTGTCACTTCCACAAACCACTGCCAGCAAACACACAGGGTTGGCAATCTACAGCATATTGATACAAAGCTGCAGATGCTGTATAACCCTTACATCTAGTTTGACTGAAGCTAAGACACCTTTTTTCCCCTCAATAACCAGTTTGTAAGTCAGTACCTGCATTAATCTTTATTAAATTAGAGAGTTTCCTCATATTCCTTAAAACACTTGAATTTTAAATTATGTATTGCTAAGTTAGATTGTTAAAGAGATGCTATAGATAGAAATAACCTGAAGCAGTGGAAAATGCCAACAACAAACGGAAGTTAATTAATCACTAACCCAGGAGATACACTAATGATGCCCAGCAGCAAGCTGCTAATCATTAGAGGGCCTTGTTTGCCTCTCTGACGTGTCAAAGGCTGCAACAGCCTTTAATTTAGTTTTGTTCTCATTGTTGGTAGAAACCACAGAAAAGGAAAGTGCATTAGTGTGGAACAAAACTATGATGTCACATTGAAGTTGGAAGTCCAAACCAAACTTGTTTAAAACTCAAATTGTGTGTAACCTTTTCCAAAAGAAGGGTGATAGAATCTGGAGAGTGCTCCAGTACATGTGTCTTTCCAAGAGGACTGCTGTTAGAGTGGTTGTGTGTAGACTCACAACCTGCTGGTGAATTCACATGTCTATTGGTTTTAAAGGCAAAGTTTTTATTTATTTATCTATCTTTCCAGAAACTGCTGCTGAATTTCTGCTGTCTGTTCCACTTGTAATCCATCCTCTCCTTTTTAAAATCCCATTGCCACTCATATATTGCCACTCCTGTGAGCACAGAGCAAGCACAGGCCCTTTCTAAGTTAACTTGGAAAGGGCTCAGGAGAGGCTGTAGCAGAATCCAAGGAAGCTGAATTTACAGCAGCCAGGATGGAGAGACCAGGGTTCACTACTGCATCCTGACATGAAAGCACAGGACACTGATTGTGACAAAAAAAGGTGTTCTTATAAGGATTCAAATTACACATTTCATTGAGTCCCTGGCCCCATCACACAACCTGCAATAAACCCACTAAGGCAGAACAGCAGTAATGCCACAGGACCACAAGAAAGGCTTGACACTGACACTGTAGATATATTCAAGAAGTGGGATGTCTTGCAATGCTGCCAAACCTTTTAAGAGTGGCTTCCACAGTTATAGTGTAATTTTATAGATGTTCTATTGATATTTCTTGTGCATATCAATTGAGAAAACAGAGCTTTCTCTTTTCTGGGAAGTCAGAGTTGAAATATTATTTCTGATACTCATGACTGGAAATGATGAAGCTACATAGAGGTGGTGCTATATTTTCTGTAAGCTGGTGGCACTTGTGTTGGTAATGAATCAAATAAAACATACATCAGTTCAAAATACTTGTTTTTAATAAGTCATGATTTATAATAAAGCATTTCTCTGTATCTTCAGGGAAAAAAAAAGGTAATAAATACCTGTATATACAACCTCTCAGATTTGTGAGCTTTCAAGTATATCTTGGCTCCCATGAGTAAAATTCAAGTAGTGCTTTCAGGATTAAAGCAACTGAAATCAAACTCTTCAAAGTTCTTTCTTAAAGATTTTATATCCTCTGAACTATAGTCCTTCTCAGGAGTTTTGGAAGCATACACTGCAAACAGTGTAAATATATGAAATCCATTCAAACTTATATCAGAAGATAGTATTTCATGTATTTCTTATCCATTCAAACTGAATTTCTCCCTTCTCTTTGCAAGTGCATCATTTCCTGGCAACAGTTGCAATAACAAAAACGTATATTTTACTACAAGGCTGGTATTCCTTTTGGTCCCTTTCAATTTAATTTTATAGGTAGAGGAAAAGATTAGAGATGGCATTGTAAGAACAGCCAGAGAGGTCCTCTTTTTTCTAATGGCTCAGGTTGTCTGATATGAAGGTTTTTATTCTAAGCTGTGGAAATAAAGAAATGCTGCATTTTACATCTCTGTATTATGCAGGATTTTTTTCAGAATTTCTAGCAATGGGATGTAATTTAAATGCTATTTCCTTTATTACAGTAGCATAGCAGCCTCTCTGAATGCCTTTTTTTTTCTTTCTGCAGAATGGTCTGCCTTCAGAACAAAACCGATATGTCTTTAACGGTGATTTTGTGGACAGAGGGAAAAATTCTATGGAAATACTTATAATCCTATTTGCATTTCTTCTTATCTATCCCAATGATTTACACTTGAATAGAGGAAACCATGAAGACTACATCATGAACCTGAGGTAGATTTTGGGGTTGGGGCAGGTAATATCTGGCCTGTCACTAGAAATATTTGAGCTTTTGAATGCTACTTTAGTCGTTGTGACACCCTAAAACAGAAATAATGTTTTATTAAGTAGTCAAGTGTAGCTTTGCCTTTTCAGCATGTCTGTGGAGAAGGAACATCCTCACTACACACAGACATTTGAATGAGAATCATGTCTTGTCTTTGATCTAATCATAATCCATTGAAGTCAGAGGGCCTAGTGCAGCTTCCAGAGGGGAAGGATAGAAGTATGATATTTTAGTTAAAGCACATATTTAGCGAAATCTGATACTTTAGTTACCTTTGAACTAAGATTTCACTTCTCTAACACAAGGGGCATGTCAATATTCTACCTTCTACTCAGAGGAGTTTCATAAGTTGGAGGTGTCAGTGCAGGAAAGCTGACACCCTGTTTTCTAACACAGACATTTCCACTCAGCTGTGCAGTGCAGCCAAGGGAGTGAGCGCAGCCAGTGGCTCTGGCTGTAGTCAAAGTGTGATTTGGAGACAAAAAGCACCTCAGAGATGTGAGAACTCCTCAGTCCTACTCTCTACAATTCTAAGCTGCCTCAGAAAGTCTTTGTATGACTGAGTGGTGGGTAACCTACTGTATCCCTTGGCACATTTGATGTGTGCACACAGGATATATTGCTGTTTTAACACAGGCCTCTGTGTTAGCACCTGGGTCAGAGGCCCATAGCCAAGCCCTACTAATGATCCACAGAAAAGAATCAGTTTCACATGATGGTTACTTTTTCAGCAATTAATTGAAAACACTGCAACAAACAACAAACATAAACCAAGATCAGTTACAAAATTCCTCCCCAACACAGCAGAAAATATTAACTAAGTCTGTGATGATACGGAGTGCACAGAGGTATTCCTGTCTATCGCTCTTTGCTGTACATTTTGATTAGCAGTGCTCTACATTGGTAAATTTGAAAGCTGAGCGTTGTGAAAATGCCCCTTGATGAGGGATATCTTGCTGTTAAAAGAATGAGGTATCAAAATCCAAGTTGCTTGTGGGGGAAAAGACATGACAGTTGGATGAAGCTCTGAGCAATCTGATCTAGTGGAAGGTGTCCCTGCCCATGGCAGGGGGCTGGAATGAGATGATCTTTAGGGCCCCTTCCAAACCAAACCATTCTATGATATGATTCTATGATGATATGGTATTTAAGACAAAAACTCTTGGAAGGTTTTGTGGGAATTTTTGCCCATCATCAGGTTCCTTTGGAATTTCTCTCTGGAAACTACTATCTAAAAGGTAGTGCTGGCAAAAAGGCCTCCTAATAAATAATGGGCTGGATTCTGTTCCCTCTGTTATGTACAAGAAATCAATTTAACTCAATTCTCAAGAGAGAGTGGAGGAAAGCACATTTCAGCTGAGGTGAGATGGAATGGCAGCTGAGAAAGGGGGCTAGAAAAATCCAGGAAAACACCATAGCACAGGAAACGATGCAGAAGGGGCATAATGAAAACCGTCCATGATTCTGTCCTGTTTTCAGATACGGCTTCACAAAAGAAGTTTCGAAGAAGTACAAGGTAAGGTTCCTCCTCCTTCCCCTATATTTCTTCTGTAGTCTTTCACATGTAAAATTAAACCTGTGTAAACAAGAAAACTTCAATCCAGTTTATTTAGTTGTAGCAGGGAATTATTTTAGTGATGTAGGTGAAATTATTTCGGCCTATCAGTGGAATAACTGACAAAACAATTTTAAGTGCTGGTCTCTTATGCCCAGAGATCTATGGGATGACGTAAGTAACATCCATATGACAAATCAAGAACACAAAAAGAGGTGAACATGAAAGAAAAAACTAAAACACTACAGAGACAATCAAATGGCCCTAAAGTAAATGTCAGAATACGTTTGTCAGGGTTGCAGTTCAGGATATCACCTGAACAAAACTGTTCATATAAACCAGACACTTCAGCAAAATCTTGAACTTAGAAGCAACAGAATCTGCCAGAAATAGGATCTAATGTAAAAGTATGTTTTACAGGACCATTGGAAACAGATTTTGTGTCTTCTGCGAGATGTTTTTAGCTGGCTTCCCCTTGCCACTATAATTGATAGCAAAGTTCTTATCCTACATGGGGGGATTTCAGACACCACAGATTTGGATTTCCTGAATGCACTTGAGAGAAATAAGGTAAGAGATCATATTTGTGTGAAAGTAATTTTGTTTTTTTTTTAAATTTTTGTGGTACAAATGCTAGGATCAGGTCATTTGCATTAGGAAAGGAAATGGCAGCAGTATAAGGCATGTAAGAAAAATACTAGTCCAAATTTTCTTCAAAATCAGGGCTTAGGAAGGAAGGTTGCAGTAAGTGTTGAGAGCCAATTGTCTGGCTCTCCACATAACATGGGTCTTTTGACCTTAAAATAGCTAAAGCCACTTTGGATGCCTTCTCCTGCAGTGATGACACATTAGCCAGGAAGTATGAAAACTACTTGATTCTTGGGCATTTTCTTTAAACATTTCAGAAACCAATCTAGCCACATATTTCTAGCACTGCCTTTTTTCCTGGGGCTGTGCTCCTGCCATCTGTCGTGTGGGAGAAGTTCTCCACCTGTGAGGTGCTCTCTTGGCAGCAGCTGAGCGATGTACATGTGGGAGAGCCTTTCCAGAAGGATCAAAATTCAAGAACTGGCCTCAATAAAACAGAATCTACTGCTTTTCAGGGATTTAGAAGACAGAAATGTTCAAGTTTTTTTCTGAAAAGATGAGCAAACATAGATCTTTCAAATCATTGGAAAATGGTGTGGGATTTGGTCTGAATTTGGACAGCTAAAATCAAGATGTCTGCTTGTGATCAGGGTGCTGAGACTCCTTACAGTCAATGGTGATCCAGGAGATTAGGTGGAGATCATTACTTAGGCACACATCTCCAGTGCTGTTCAAGGAAGTGCCCCACTGGCTGGGGATGTCCCCTCTGGCCTTTGCCAGCCTTTGAAGAAAATCTATGGTGTCCCCTCCACCAGTCCCCTTTAGACCAGATTTGTGTCTGCCCCCTTCCACTAATTCACAGACATAGTGGAGCATCTCACATGGCATAGGAGGCCAATGTTTGCACAACTTAGTGTACCCTGTCATCAATGTCTGTGGAATCTAGAGCTATTTTTGTCATCCTCATATTTTCTAAAGCAGAAATAAATGCTTTGCAAGACAGTCAGTTGTGTCTCTTTTTTAAAGATATGAAAAAGGAAATGAATACTTCTGATGACTGGAGTCTAGGCTCTGTTGGCTGCATCACTGTGCACTAAAATTGGGTGCCTAACCACAGGTAGAGGTGTCCTAACCATGAGCTGAGTTCTGCCCATGGTTCACCAGGGCTCAACTCTGCATATTTCTGAAGCAGTATCTGTGAAATGCAGAATTAAGAGGCCAAAGTTGCTGCCACAGGAGAGCATTGCTAATGAGACATGTGTGGGCCACAACCCAGGGCAGTGTCACTCAAGGCCAAGTGATGTATTTTAATTGGTACAGCTGGCAGCTGGCAGGTTTGAAATACTGGTCCATGCACTGGCAAATAACCCTGTGTTGTACATTTTGTTTTGAATTAGTCCTTTTCTTCGTTAGAGAGTAAAATCTGTGAGTCCGTGGACTGTGTATGTTTTATGGTTGGTGTGTTTTTTAGTTTGAGTTTTTGTTTTGCTTTGGATTTTTTGGGTTGGTTGGTTGATTGGTTTGGTTTTGGGGTTTATTTTGGCTTTGTTCTGGAAATAAGCTAGTATGAGAGAATTTCAAATGAGAAAACATTCCCTGGCAAAGAATCCATGTTAATAGACATTCATGGAACCATAGTTCACCACTCCAAAAAAGCAAATGCCCATGCATGTTGTAGGAGTTTGATTTAACAGTGTAAGGCCTGATGCAATATTTCATCAGTTTCACTTTTGTCTTCCTGATTCTTGGTTTAATTTAGCCAAATTAATCCAACAGCGTGGTACTGTGTCAGAGCAGAAGAGAATGGAGTTTCACTTTCAGTACAATATGAATGTATATTCATATTTTGTTTCCAGGGAAGCTGGGCATGGAAGTGTTTTCCCTGAGCCCAGGCCCTACTTGCTGTATAGTGAGACCTTAAGATTGACTGTGTTTGGAATGTGTGTGTGTGGATAAGAATATGAAAGCAGCTCTGAAGAGCCTGGTTACTGATAGGTATAAAGCAAAATTTTTGCAAGTGCCAGATACCTCCAACTTCTCCCAAACCTGTGAATTCAGGAGATTATGAGAGTTAACATTAATTGAACTCCCAAGGAGTTTTCCTGAGTACAGGAAACATGAGCTGATGTGCCTTTCAGCCAACATCTCTGTATCAGCTTTTGTTGTTGTGATGGTAACTGTTTTGTTTTTTTTTTAAAGTTGAAATCTTTGATGCGGCCACCAAAGTCCGTGAGAGACAGACAGGACCAAATCAAGAAGAGAATTCCCACAACCAAACCCAGTAAACACATTGCTAACCAAAATGTTGCAGGGAAGACACAACACGTCTCTTCATCGGGCTTCACTGAGCCTTCAGGCTCAAATTTGCCTCCAGACCCCGCCCTGAAGGAATGGAAACAAGTGGGTGAAACCAAAGACACGCTGATAACAAACCCCTCCCACACAAACCTAGCAGGTGTTCTGTTCAGGCAGTGTGTTTATGAGTCTGAAGGAACTGCCTCTTAACAGGAAAACAGACACTCTAAGGAGTAGATTAGATACCTATTCGTTTTTGGGATGCTTTTTGTAGACCTGATAATAAAGGGTTGGGATTTTATACCTTCCAAATAAAATTCACCCAGTATTTTCTTTTCTGAGCCGTTAGGAGGAGGAAATTGCTCGGTAGGAAATGGGTTTGCCTGCCCTCATGTGGTTGGATCTGTTGGTACATAATTGGTTGTTGGTTTAAACAGGTCAGACTGCAATTGTTGGTGAGATAAAGCCTTTTTTTGGCTGTGCTTATGGCAGCTGAATGCAGATATAGCCAAAAAAAGCCACCCAGCTGAGACCTACAGGCAGATTACTCAGAAGTAGGAGGATTTTGTCCTCTGGCTGTTCATCTTGAATATCAGAGCCAATACAGAGCTTTCGTTATACTGTGATTTAATAAATTGTGACAATTTGGAAAACTTAATTTCTCTGAAAATCTGATTTCTCAAGATACCTATCTGACCTACAAACTAACCTAATGGGCACTAACAAGGCTCTTCTTCCCTCCCAAATCTGACACTCCCCCAGTTAATCAAGCATCCACTAAGCCATGATCACAAATATGAAGTGGAATGTGTTAGTGCAAAACTTGCCCAGAAAAGTTTAAACAAACACATTTTGAATAATGTTTGCTACTGACTAGAGTTAAACCATGATAATTCATCTTCGTGTCTGAACTCTGCTAAAATGCTAATATGTAAAATGTTGGTTTGAAACACAATCTAACTGAAAGCAATAAAGCCAAAGGTAACTCTTTTCACGTTCAGAGCAGGTACTCCCAAGCTTAGCTAAAACCACTGACCAGTATGGTTATCTAGTCTGTGCTGGGAAATAGAAATTGCCTCTCCTACCTACATGTGAAGGAGGCAGCTTTTGTTCACTTTGAAATAGCCCAGGCACTGTCCCTGATGCACCTGCCCAAGTCTGAAAACCTCAGCTGTGGAAGGGGGTAAATTGCTGAAATTATATTTATTTTGAAACAAAACCATTGGTCCAAAATCTACGTAGTGTTTCTTAAAAAGTAGAACAAAAGTCTCAAGCTGAAAGAATATGCTCTTGAAAGGAAGGAAAAACCCCAAGACCTACTGTGTTAGCTGGATCTGTTTTCTCCCTGTACTGTGGGGCTTTTGCTGTGGCCAGGGCTTTAGACAGTCATAGCCTATCACTCTTCCCCTACTATCAGTCCTCATTTGCTTGAGTATGCTATTTGTAGATCCTTGACATTCTGTGGAGTGATCCAAGAAGCCAAAATGGCTGTACACCAAACAAGTCTCGAGGAGGAGGCTGTTACTTTGGTCCTGATGTCACTGCCAAGCTGTTTGAGAAGTATAATCTGAAGATGCTCATCAGGTCTCATGAATTTAAGCCAGAAGGTTATGAGATCAGTCATGATGGGAAGGTAAGATGCTTCCATGTAAAGCAGAATTCTCCTGTGAATTTCACAGGAACATCTACAGCAGATTTGTCTGCAAAATTTCTTGTAAAAAAAGAGAGTCACTTTGTTAAACTGTGTTTGGGGGAACTTTGTCCTGGATAGATGTTACAACAAATTACTAAGTTCCGAGTAACAAAATTCTTTACAACTTTAGGGAGTGGGGACCAATTTATTACTTACATGAAAACAAATGGACATCAACAAAATGCCTGACAAGAGTTGTGTGTAAATACAGTTCAAGAGATGCTCTAAGGCTCTAGAAGCCTTTAACTTACTGATTTCTCTTCTGGTCCTGCTTTCTAACATGCTCTATTGGGAGGCCAGCAAGAATCCTGAAAACCAGGTCTCTCTTAGACAGAGGTTTCTGTTAAACAGCATGTTATATATCACTGTTCTCTGAAGTCTGACGGGTCAAAACTAAAGGCCCAGAGCTCTGATTCAAAAGGCAAGAGCAACTTGGTGAATGACATAGTTTTACATGTAGACACATAATTTTGTAACCTGGAATTTTTTTCTCAGATCAGTTTCAGAAATAAGTGTCAAGAAGAGCTGTTCTGTCCAATGCAGTTTCTTTGTTTCCTGTGTCAGGTTATCACCATATTCTCTGCCTCTAACTATTACGAAGAGGGCAGTAACCGGGGCGCTTACATCAAGCTGAATCCCGAGCTGACCCCTCGCTTTGTGCAGTACCAGGTCAGCAAGTTCACGCGCAGGCAGAACCTCCAGGAGAGGTAAAGCTGGGTGTTGCATGCAGTGAGCGTGGACTCACCTCACATGTGACTGTACCTGCAAACCTAGAGCTTGATTGAATAACTGAATAGGCATCCATTTTCATTGAATCTCAAGGTTTTCTATTTTACAGCTTAAAAATTAATACAGTAGACAAAACTTGTTCTAAGTGCTTAACTTGGTTTCCTGAGAAACTCCCAAAGGTAATTAGGTGAGGTAAGCAGTTAGAACAGACTAATGTCAGGGACTCATAAATGGCCTGCACCTGTCTGCTTTAAGGCTGCAGTGTTAATCTGGAGAAATCCTGTTATGAATTGAGTCTCAAAGTTTATCATGACAGCTTTACCATGCCTAGTAGTGTGGTCAGATTACTAAAGGAAAGCAGCTTAGAATTACCTGCATAAACTCAATTATCTCATAAACTCAGATTATTCTTGTGGAGCATTGTTGGTTTTGTTTGGTTTGATGTTTTTCCCCCCTGAATGTTGTCTTACGTGTTTTAGTGCATTTTGGGTCATCCTACTTAACCATACTAGACCCTAAACATACTACATGTTAAAGGATATAAGAATTTTATAATGAGTGTTGATAAGCATAAAATGCTAGGGGATTTTAATCCTTTATTAATCTGCTGATTTTTTTCCTCCTAGGGTAGGTACAATTGAATCATCTGCCTTAAAGTCCTTACGAGAGAAGATTTATGCTCACAGGTCTGAACTCACCAGTGCTTTTGCACAATACGATGTAAATGGCACAGGTACTACTTCCTCTCTGAACAGTTGCCACCATGGGGAAAACAGTTTCCATGTGTGTGAGGGGCAGAGGGGACAAACCCCATGGAGATGAGGCCTGCCTGCCTGCCAGTGTCAGGCTGAGGGCAGCAGAGGCTGGTTGACCTTGTTCTTCATGACCCCAGAGGAGGATAGGCCTTGGGAAGGACTTAGCCTCAGACAACTTCAGGGGATGAAGCTTGAAGTAGGAAAAACAAAACTGAAAGACATGAGCAAATAAAGACATTATGTTTGCTGTTGGGTACAGAGTTTGAGCAGGCAAATCCAGTTCCAGAAGCTCAAAGGTCAGCACCACCTTCATGTAGGAGTATCTTAAGAATGTGTCAGACAGGGAACTGGGGTCTCAGGTGGGGGTGGGGGGGAATGGGTCTCCTTCTGAGTCTGGGAGGTACCTGAGGAAGGTTGCCTGCCTATGCCTCTACCAGACACACACTCACACCTCAGCTGAAAAAAAGACAGTGCTAAATTAATAGATAAACGTTTGTGTAGAAGCAAGAGGTTGATTTCTGCCACAAATACAACCTTTCCTTGTGATGGCTTCTCACTTGTGTCCTTACAAGGGCACCCAATAACATGATGTTGTTTCTTTTGCCACTGAACAGCTGTTTCACATATTTCTGTCTGGTTGAGTTTTCAGCCACATGTCACTCTAATTGCAGCTCAGCTAAAACCTGAAGTGGCATAAAACTCTCCATGGCATAATCTGGCTTTCTCAAAATGTGTTAAAACATCCTGAGCATCATAAGAACATCACAGCTTTGTTGCTGGAAGGGACCCATGGAAATGCCTAGCCCAACCCCACTGCTCCTTTGTTATGAGGGCTTTTATCCCAGAGTTCAGAGAAAATCCTTGTGTCTTGTAACCCTTTGTGCTGGTGACTGATGTGTGCTGTGTCCTGTACTTTTAACCCTGACCTGGCCCCTTCTGGCAGGCAGGATTTCTGTCAATGACTGGGCTGCAGCGATGGAGTCTGTCCTACAGCTGGAACTGCCCTGGAGGATGCTGCGGTCTCAGTTAGCACAGATGAACCCAGATGGAAAAGTTGACTTCATGTCATGTTTTTATGATTTGAAAATGGATCAACCTATAAAAGAGGTAAAGAGGAAAACACCTCTGTGCAATTCTTGGAGGAACAACTTTTGGTGCAAATTGAAGCACAAGACAGTGGTTTGGCCCATCAAGTAGACATGTACATCTGAACTAGTTGCTGAGCTTCCTTTTATAGTCACTGGAGGAAAATGAGCACTGCTAGGGTACGAATCATCATTCCCTGCTAAGGTAGATGCTTAAAATAGGTTGGATGAATCACATGCTAGAACTGCTTCTTACTTTCTCTTGGCTCTCGAGGGCGTTCAGATAACGGAGCTGAGGAGATGTGACAAATCCTGCCCAGAGCACTCAACCCTTACTCTTTGAAATGAGCTTTTCAAACAAGCTCCAGAGGCAATTAAGGCCCCTGTGGGAGGAAGTCAATTTTAGATGACTTTTAGATGGACTTTAAGATGTTTATAGTGGTATCTGAGGTCACTTCTACAGAGCTCAGCTGTTACCAAATGGCTGCACAGTGCTTTGGTACAGAGGTATCACCATAACTTTCCTAAACAGCAGGATCCATCCACATCTGTACAGTGAGTGCCTTGTATGAGTGCATTGTCTGCTCCATCTTCCCTAGATTATCCAAGATTATTTCCACAAATAATTACTGAATGTAGGAGGTGTGAAAGGCTCCTTTCCCCCTTGCCCTACCATCTGAAAGTGATGGGTTTTATCTGATTATTCCTCAGGGCAAGACACAGAAGTGTCATTCCAGAGAACTCAAGCATAAAGATTTTTTTTTAAACATCTGACAAGTTAAACTGGGAAAATGAAAATTGGGTAGTATTCTGCTGGTTAAATTAACTCAAACCAAGGTCTGAATAGCTTTGTGTATGTGATTTCAAAACCAGGCTCAGCCAGCTTTGGCAGAAACACTGTGCAGATACAGAAAGGATCTGGAGATCATCTTTAACGTCATTGACAAAGATCACTCAGGTAAGTCCAGGTAGCTTCAGTGTGTCAGCTCTAGGGAGCCTGTACCAGTTATCTTTTCCCCACTGTGTTTCCTCCTTAAGGCTTCTAATTACAGAGGAACCAGAGGTGATGTCATTTCTCCAGTTTAGTGGAAACTATTTTAAGCAGTCAGGCTGCAGCCATATAAGGGACAGTGCACAGAGCCTAACAAGAAAAGATTCTCACACACCCCAGCTCCAGTATTGGCTTCACTCTTTTGGGGTTTTCTCTCCCTTTAACTCTGTCTTACTCTTTACTGCTTTCTCAATTCCACTGTCAAAAGTATTCAATCCTTACCTAAAGTAAAAATGTGCTTCAATCATGAAAGCACTAACCCCATGGTAGGCAGGTAACTTTGCTGCAGTGAAGGAGTGTGCATGTGTGTGTTTATGCAGGAAGGGGAAACAACACTGCAAAAAGCAATCTATTGTCTGTCTCCTTCAGGTTTGATTTCTCTTGAGGAATTCAGCCAGACATGGAGACTCTTTACTTCTCACCTGGGCATTGATGTACAGGATGACTCAATTGACAAGTTAGTCCTCAGCATAGACTACAACAAAGATGGCCACATTGACTTCAATGAATTTTTAGAGGCCTTTCACGTTGTTCACAGACTTGAGAAAAAGGCAACCTCATGAAAAGGCAGAACGTCTTGTGGGTTGTCTTGGAAGCTCAGCTTGCTGTCATTAGTCATAAAAGGGCTGCTTGATAGGGTCACTGCGCAAGCCTTTATTTAGCCCTTCCTGGATGATCTGTACCTGCTAATAATGGGACAGAGGAGATGAAACCCCACACTTACAGTATTACTGTGTCACCGCCACACACTGCCAGGACCTTACAATTCACCCCCTCCCCTTGGTGGCATCTCCCCCATCAATCTGATCCCTGAACATTGCCAAGGTCATGCCTACAGCTGTGTAGGAAGAGAGAGTTTGGTATGTGTCTGTCAGCAGTCCTTAGTGACAGCTGAGAGCATTGATAACCACAAGGAACATATCAGCCCCACCCTGATGGAACAGGCACAAGAAAGGCTGGCTGTGGGGTGCCCATTGCAGGAGGGCAAAACAGGGAAGAAGCATCTGGTTAAAATGAGTAGTCCTGCATTTAATCTTGCTCTTTGCATGATGCAGAAGAATTAAACCATTCCAGGTCAATCTCTTATCCTTCCAGAAGTTTACAGGCACAACTTAGAGGATCTTGGTTGAAAGGTGCTTACACTTGCACTAGATTTCCTCTTGCCTCTGGTTACTTTTCCTCACATTTGCTGGGATATGGAGCTCTGGAACAATCGTAACTGTTTCTGAGATGGAGCCAGGCTCTTCACAGTGGTGCCCAATAATAGGACAAGAGGCAATGGGCAAAAACTGATGCACAGGAAGTGTAACATTTTCCTCCACCTGAAAATGAGGAAGAACTTCTTTCCTGTGCAGTGACAGCACTGGAACAGAATGCCCAGAGAGGGTGTGGAGTCTCCCTCACTGGAGATATTCAAGAACCATCTGGATGCAGTCCTGTGCTATGTGTTATGGGATGAGGTTGGACCAGATGATTCACTGTGGTCTCTTCCACCATGCCCCATTCTGCGATTTGGTGATTCCATGATAACCTGTCACCTTAATGAAGGATAAATCCACAGCATGTTAATGGAACACATGATAGAGCACAGAATAAAGCTTCAGCTTTCTGAGAAATGCCTACGTGGGGTGTCCCTTTGCCTGTGTTTTGGTACCCTGCCCCGCTCACCATATAACCCTCTTCCTGAAGATGAACTGGGTTTCTTAGAAACAGAAAGGAGTTTTTGTTCTTACACAAGAGTAAACATATTTTGATACTAGCAGATCTAAATAATCTTGCATATAGTCAAACATAAATTCTTTACCAAGAAAAGGAAACAGAAATTCTGCAATTGAGTTTTTGGAAGGCAGCAACATGGAAGACTCTGGTACTCACATTCCTGTCTCATTTCCCTGACTGCAAGTCAGCATTCTCCATTCCTGCCAGTACCACCTTGTCAGTTCCCAAGGGGGAGAGGTCAGGAGATCTGGACCTAATTCTCTTGCATCTTACACTCTGAAAACAGCATCAGGTCAGGAGCTTTTTGGTAACTGTATTACCTCATGCAGCCTCAGTAAATCCAATACACATAAAGTGCTTTTTGGGTAGGAAAAAGTTCCAACCTACTCCCTCTTTAAATTTTAACAGCTAAAGATGAGCTAAGTAAAGCAGCTCAGCAACTTCTTATTTAATAGAAGTGTTGAAAGTACAAAAAAAGCATCCTTCCAAGTTTCTCATCCCAGAATGTAACAGCAGCCCAAGCTCAAGGCACTGCTGTCTCTCTTAAATCTTATTTTCTACTATTAAATACAGAACACTTTTCCAGAATTATTTTGTAACTTGACAGATGAACGAACAAACATACACACTCATTTCTACTGCCTTGGGGGAGGGGAAAGAAAAATCTTTAATAGTACAAACAAAATTTACAGTAAAACTTTAATGGCATTGGTAATACATAATGTATATTTTTAGCATGCAGTTATTCTGATCTATGCACTGCGATGATCAGGCCCACCTTATTCCAGTGAAGTGACAAAAAGGCTTCACTTATAATGGCCAAATACTGCTGTGTGCTGGGATCTTGCTTCCCACTGTTGGCTTCCATGGGGTGGGTGTGAAGTGACAAGATGAAACTGGACACTGCAGCTCTGGAGTCCCCCTTTGCCACCTGCCCCAGTAAAGAGGACAAAGCCAGGCTGTACAATGAGACACAGAAACTCTGAAGGATGGCTGGCAGTGGATGTGCCCCACCAAGGACACATCCCTGAACCTGGCATGAAAGGGACTGGCCTCAAGGGATCACTTCCTGAGAGGGGATGCCAAGGTACAGTCACAGCACAGCTTCACTTGGCAGGCAGTGAGAGCCTTTTGGGGATGCAGGATGAGGTATGAGAGGAGCTGAATCATTGAGCCAAAAAAGAAAGCACTGTCCTGTCAGCTGCTGGTGGCACAAACAGCCCCCTGACCCCTGACAGAAGGGAGGTGGCAGGGGGAGTAACTGTGAAACATCTAATGCTGGGAATAAATGCCACTTGAGACTGAAACTGGGAGTGGGAAAAAGCCCTGATGCTTGTACTTAAATCCAAACTGTTTGAGCTGCAGCTCTTCTATAACTCACATCCTCAATCCCATTTTCTCAGTCATGGTTCTATGCAGCACCTACTTAATATTCCAGATGTGAGTGGTCCTTTAAGCAGCACCTGAACGAGGCTGCAGATGAGTGCCAAACTCTCACCCTACAGCTACAGATGCCACCACTGGTAGCATCTCTCCTCTGCTTTCTGGGCAACTCTGCTCCTACCTGCCAACCACTCCAAAAGGTGCCCAAGGTTGGACTTGGACTGACTCAAGCTCCCACTTCACTCAAGGCCCTGGCTACTGCCAGAGGGGTGACACATTCCCACAGTGTCCCATGCCCACACAGGGCAGGCCAGCTGGTATTCCCTACCCCACAAAAAGTGCCTGCCCCTTTGCAGGGCAGCTAAGGGCTGTGTGGCTCACCTGCACCTTCCAGGAACAAGCAGGACTCTTTCCCTGAGAAAGACTACAATTAGCAGGAGAGAAGCCAGACAAACTTTGTACTCCACTCATTCACTTTTCACAGTTACCTGTAGGACCAGCAGCTGAGGGAGATCAATGGTGCTTTTGATCTGTTTGACAAACCCACATCCCTGTCAGCAGCAGGAAGAAGGCAACAGCGTGAGCAGGGAGTACACTGGCCTGGGGAAGCAGGGCTGGGGCCAGCATGTGCTATGAGCTCTGAGCTGGATACAGATCCTTATTCTGCCACTTCCTCCCCCCAGCCCCTTGCCTGTCTCCAGGCACACCCAACTGCCCTCAGCACTGTGTAGGTGTTCCTGACCCCACAGCTGCAAACTGCTTGGGGCTGCAGGGCCCATCAGGCTGGCATGAGCAGCTCTCAGGTGAGTCTATTTTAATTCACTAATGCTCTTGTTTCTGAAGCACAGGACAGGTCTGTTCACCTTTGCCTTCTTTCCATAAATGGCTTTCTAGGGAGTGGGAGCTGGCAGCGTCATCCTCTGCTGGCTCCCCAGGGAGGCTGCACAGCCAAGGAGAGCCTCTGCTCATTAACTCAGTCCTGCACAAACTGCAAAGTCGTCCAGTATTTTATCTGGGAGCACACCCTTGCCACTGCCAGTGCCAGCTCTGCTTTGCAGCAGCCTCACACACAGAGGGGATCCTCAGCAAACCACGGGGTCTGTGTAAAACATTATTTGCATAATTGGGTTTGCACTGCAAGGCTGCTCTGCAGTTGCAATGGTTCTTCACTCTGAGCAGTAACACAGCAGCAAGGTGCAGCTGTGCCTCACCCTGCAAGTAACATAAGTTTGCCTTCCATGGTCTTGTGTTTGAGTACCACCCTTCACCACCAGATACCTAAACTCTTCAAATTACCACAGAAATACTTTCCAGTTGCCTGCATTCCACATGGTAATTAGATATTAAAGACACCAGTGACACTCCTATTTAAAAACAAAGATGTGTTAAGGGGTGTCCAGGTAGGTTAGGCCACACATTTCACTGCTTTAGGCTTCAATGCAGCTGCTGCATGGAAAACCAACATCAGCCTTCTTGGTTTTGAAAACAAATTCAGTTGGTTAAAAAAAAAAAAAATTAGACATCTGAGCAAAAGGTCATCTTGCATCTCTCTCAATCTAGGATTCAAGTAGCAAAAATAACTGCTACTACATTTTGTATGATACAGGGTAGAATAAAAACCCATCACCTTGCTCTTGTGCTTATGCTCTGCACTGTCACATCTGCTTAAATTTAGACAAAGGATTTTACTTCCTTTTACTGGGAAACAAGCCAAGTGAGCTCTCACAATACATATGAGAAGTTAAAAAACCCAAACCAAACAATAACAAAGGCAAACCCTTACAAAACAGGCATCAGGCCAATAAAATAACTTCCACACCCAAGTGCTAATTGCACCTGAGCTGTCACTTTATACTAACCCCTGCACAGGCCCACGGTTCCCATGATGGCTAACACAGAGCTCCTGGTCCTCTGGACTACCAAACTGCTCTGGTCTCTGAAGAAAACATTAAATCACCCCACACTAAGGCCTCCCACACCTACACTCTCTTGAGCCAGTTCCCTGATGCTGCTACAGCAGCAGTGACTGTGTAGAGGGACAGCAGGCAGGATGTCATAGCCTTTGGAGCTCAGACCTTCCAGGACCATGAAGGCTGGCAAGTGAGACAAGACATTACTGCTACTGGAAACAAAAACCTCACTCTCAAAAGCACCACACATTATTGTTACGAAAAAGCCCAAACTCCCCCCAAACCAACAAAAAAAATCCTATACAAATGGCACAGTCATGTTGTGAAAGAGTGAAGGGGAGGCTCACAGAAACAGCTTATCAGGTTTATACACAGCTCAGAAATTACTTATTTTTACAGGCCTATCTGCTCTTTTCCCCCTCTACCTGGCAAACCAGGATTGCTCTGATCCTTTCTGCTCACATGGCAGCAGTGCTACTCTGGGAGCCTGTCTGTGGCCACTGGATGCTGAAGCTACTGCCACTTTCCTAAGCTGTTAGCCAGATGCTGACACGTGGCTGGTGGCAAAGCCAGCAGCACAGGCACAAGGAAAACTACAGCCAGTGCCCTGGGTAAGGCAGGGTTTTCCTCTCTAGAGGCTGTCTACCTCGGTTTTCAGTTTAAATGGCCATGGATTCATTTCTATGCAGGATGCACCTACTCCCTGCAGCACCTCAGAGCTTCCAGTTGACAGCGTTAACCTGGGAACTGTCTGCAGGGAGATTTCCAGGCAGCCCAACCCCTAATTACATGAGATCAGTGTGACTTCAAACTAAAAAGAAGAAAAAGAAAAAATGGAAAGGGAAAACAAAAAAAAACAAAAACAACCCCCAAAACAAAGAGAAACATCAAAGCCTTCCATAAACTCGTGCTAACTGGAAAAGCCACAATTATGCCATTCTTAATTCTGAGGCTGTTTGCGAGGGAAATGATCAGGAGACTTAGAAAGGGTGCTCAAGTGGAAGAGGTTTATCTTGGTCCATTCAGAGAAAAGGATTACAGGCATAAAACTGTCTGTCACACTGGAGAAGCTGGAGTCTTGAGATTTTGTCTCCAAAGTCTTGAGGATGCAGGGAAGGAAGCTATTCAGATTAAAGACAGATGCGGCTTCCTGACAGAGGCTATCCTCTCAAATTACTGGATATTGTAGGATGTTTGTCCCTACTGGCATTAGCCCCGCACTGACTAGGTGCAAATGAGAAGAGAATCATGAAAAAAGTGTATTAAAAATATCACCACGTTATTTCAAGTTATTCTTACTCCTCTAATTTACATTTCCCTAGATGTTTCACACTGTGCATTAGTGATTCACAATGATGTACATTTACACACAGCAGGAGAAAAATTAATGAATTCCATCACTCCCCTTATTTGTGAGACTCTGTGCCTGAGATGCAGCTCCCTCATTTTATTATGCCTTTTGATCACCACAGAGTAATCTGTTTTCCCCTTGGCAGAACTGTATAATTCTTGCTAATTTAATACGAATTACATTTATGCACTTTAGGCAGAATAAGCCTCATTGATTGTTACTTCTTGCACACTCTCCTAAAACCAGGCCAAATTCCAGCTCCCTGTCCCCAGCAGTAGGTGTGCACAGAGCATCCCCAGCAGCGCCAAGTGTTGAGGGAGTGCAGGGCACACACACAGGCAGCAACCAACCAAGGGTTTGTGACAAGGAACTGGGGAGGAAGAGCCTCTGAGCTTTCCCTCCCGTGTGACGTGTCACTCACTGCATTGCACAGCCTGTGCTGGGCAGGAAGTCATGTAAATAAATAATTATGGCTTTTGTTAGGTAAGTCATGGTGCCATAGGCTCCGCTGGGAGCACTGTCATAAAAGAAGTGGCAAATTCCTGTGGCTGCATCTTTCTCCAAGATACTACCAGTAGCTCCAAAGGATTTCTGTAAAGACACAAACAAAGTAGTAGAGCAAGTTAGGCATGCGTGCTTATTTATTGGAAAAAACCCACCACATTAGGATTTTTTATTTGTGCTGAATACTGAAAGCAATTCTCTTTCCCCTCATGAAAACCTTAATCATGATTACTGTAGGGCCCATATGACTTAGTTGGATCAGTGCAAGTAAATGAAAAACATAAAACTCCATGGGTTTTTGTCCTTTGGGGTGAATGGGTGGGATTACTCAAATAATGGTAATAGTAATACCTTGATAAAGCAGGACTTCACTTCAATCTACCCTTGTACTTCAGAGCTTGTTAGCCACTACAATTTTATTCCCTTTAAATCTCCCATGATTCTTACATTAGCTTTCCCAATTATATTTCCAGAAAATGCCTAAGTGATTTGGTCTATCTTTGTAGGAGAAAGAGACAGGGCAAAATCAAGTTCACCACACACATTAAAAAAAGAGCAGGGGATAATTTTGAAAGGAGGAGGCTTCCCCCCACTGCCCTTTGAGCTCACCAGCTCCTGCAGAAACAGGTCATTGGCCATGTGCACGATTCTGTCCACGTGGACGATGCCCCCGATGCTGTTCACCTCAACATCGGAGAGGAACGTCAGGACGAGAATGGCTTCCACCAGGAGCTGCCTGTACTCGGGCTGGGGGACGTGGTTCAGCACCGACTCCACGTGCACTGCAAACTTGATTTCGCATGGGGTCATCTGGCAAGTTTGAGTGGAAATGGAAAGACAAACTGACAAATCCAAAAGACTAGCTCCTCACATCCTGCAAGCACTGAAGCATATGCTCCTCTCCACACGTGGGGGCAGACTGACTGAAGTGAACACAATGTTTGTGCAGCTTTAGCACTTACAGAAAGTTTTCATGTTGCTAGACCTGATTCTGCAGTTACACAACGTCCAGAAGCCTGCTCCAGCCCTGCAAGCCATCACACACACATCTCACTTACATACAGTGCTGCTGAGCCTTAGCTGGCACATTAACTCTTTGCTCCTCAGGCTGTGGTCTCGCACACTCTGCCTTGTACATCTCTTTCTGGAATTGCAGGTAAGTTGCAAACCCAAACTTACTGGTGAGATTTAAAAACAATCACCCGCTTAGAGGGGTGATTTTTAAATAACCCCTGAGCTTTGCCATGCAGAAATATCACTATTCTGTTTGCAGAGCAGCTTAATTTGCACTGGCACAGCTCTGGGGATGTTATGCTGCCTCAGGAAGTTTGTTTTATTCAATTGCTTTAAACAGCAAAATTAGATACTGTCCAGGTCTGACAGGCTAAGAATAGAAGTCTCTTTATCTACACAATACAGATAAATAATGCTCTCCTTTCTGAAAAAAAACCCCACAAACCCCAACATTTAAATTTGGCAGAAAATTCCAGCTCCTTTCTTCAGCTGTTTCCACAGTTCCTCAGAAAGAAAGGCAGAGACAAATCTGAGCGAAACAGTCAGGAAAACAATCTTGAGCACACAAGCACCACCCTTGCACTGATGGATTACTGTTCACAAGAGTTTGTTTTACAGATGTGAATTCAAAATTTGCCACAGCACCTAAAGACAGAATCCAGCTAAGAAAAAAATGCAAGAAAATGTTATTAAACAGCCAAAGCTTTGGTTAGAAATAATCATCTTTAACTGGTATTTACTTTTGAGACTGTGATGCCAAAATACACTGCCTGCTGCTGCAGCATATTAAAAAAAATAAGTGGCAAACCACATGTGTGCTTTATTCCAGTGCTGCCTCACCTTTCCCCCCAAGGGCTGCTGTCAGTCACCCTCTCTGGAGCCTCCCAGTGGGCACAGAGGGACAGCGAGGGGGCAGAAGGCAGGCTCAGCAAAGGGAAAACCTGCCACAAGCCTCCTCCGAGGCCTGCCTAGCAGGAATTCACCTGCACAGACCCAGGAAAGCTGGCAGAGGTGCTGGGGGAAGGTCCAGATGTTCTAAAAGTAAAACCAAGGATCTGTAACAGAGGCTCTGCTGCATCTTACACTTTTAAACCAAACATTCAGACATGTGGCTAGAAAATCATGGACATTTTACTGTACCTCTCTGGTGGTTGAAGAAGGAAGGACATACCCATCAATGGACAGACCATGGCACTGAAACATTTCAAGAGTGAACAGAAATTAGAGTTCTTGCAAGTCAATCTGAGGGTTCTCTGCTCTAAGCTGATATGTAACAAGTTTCAGTTAGGAAAAAAAAAGGCAAAGGAAAAACCCCCAAATGACACAAAAAGCCCTGTTCAAAAATATTATTTTATCCTTCCTGAAGAAGTTATTATGTAACTGGCAAAGATTAGAAACAGCCTGACATGACACACCAGAGCATGCTGTGCTCCAGCCCAGCTAACGAAGCAGAGCACTTCAGAAGCCACTACAATAAAGGCACATAAAGGAGGGAAACAAATTGATGGGAGCATTATTCTGGAAGGGATTTGGAAATAAAAGATAACACAAAAGCAAGACAACAGACCACAAAAGCAAGAATCTTTTTTTCATTTTTGCTAGAACAACATTTAGTTATGTATTTCAGATCCAGGACACCACACCTCAGGATGTCAATCACTGGGGGAGAGAAATAACAAGTGGTATAAAGAAAATAGTGACAAAACCTAAATGGTGAAAAGGCAGGTTAAGGAGGCACATACCTGGGTACCTGAGGCATAGAACAGAAAAACACCCAGAAGAGGAGACGGATTTTATTAATAGTCCAAAGAGATTTTAAGAATGAAATATTGAAGACGAGCACAATTCATTTTAACAGCCAGAAAACAAAACAATTACTCCCAGCTATTACATTAGGTCAGAAGTGATCCTCACTCTGCTGGAAGATCCTATTAGTAAACAGCCAAGAGGTTATATATGATTTGTCTTGGCTGACATCAACACTAACAGCTTCACTGTAAGGGACTTTAGAAGGACAATCCAGCCTAAATTAATTGGTGATGTACTCTTTTCCCAACTAAGCAAGCATGAACAGCTCAGTGCTGCAAAATGCCAGATGCTGGCCTGTATCCAGCAAAGCAGAAAAACAGGTGCATAATCACTTTGAAATAAGTTAAAAATTGTAATTCCCCTCTCTTCTTCCTGGGAAGTTGCCTTTTTTTTTTTTTTTTTTTTCCTTCTTTTTTTTTCCCCTCCACACTTCTATACCCCTGATATCCCAGGTGATGGCAAGGACTCACTTTTCACTTGAAACCGAACTAACAAACAAAAAAGGTTAAGAATGCCATACAGCTCAGAAGAGCCAGCAAGAGGTCTCAAAACATTCTGGAAGAGTTAGAGCAGCTTCCTACTTCATTCCTCACAGCCTTTCTAACCTGGAGCACAGAACTGCATTCCACTGCAGTACTCTTCAGGTCACTGACAGTGTGCATGAGGCCAGTGGATGCACAACAGGCAGTGGTGGAACAGAACCATTCAGCTAAAATTCAGCATTGGTGGTTTCAGAGAAAAACATGCTTTCAAAGAAATACACGAACTTGTGTTAATGGAGCCCTTTTATGTTCAAGACACACCCCTCTACCAGTGACTCTGCTTTCCACCTGTCAACCAACTTCCACTCCTGGCAAGATGCCACCCACCCCTGGACCACCACCTCCCTGAGTTACAGTTTATTGCTTCCTCCAGAGCAGTCAGCTTACCTTTTGAAGGATTTTCCATACTTTCTCATAAAAGCCAACGGGAACTCTGTTAATAGCACCATCAAGCCTCCTTCTGCGCAGCCACTGCCCTTTTCTGTCACCCCAGCTCATGTCTCCACTGGAGCCAGTCGGAGAAGTACTGGTGGGAGATGATGGAGTACTGCCCCTCTGTAAGGACATCAAAGCTTTGGTTAGTAGCTTTCTACCACCCCAAGTGTCACTCCTGTCCAATACATTTCTGTTACAATGCTACCTCAGAACCAGGGAAAAAATACAGGCCTTGGTGTCATACAGGATGATCGGGTGAGATTGATCCTTCATCCCCATCTCTCCCCTTTGCAACAAGCTTCAGTTCTCAAGTGCTTCCATCGTTTCTCAACAGAACAGGCATGCACTTCAACATGGCATAACCCAGCGAACCTCACTGCTTGCTTTAATGCAACACCTGACTATTTTTAAAAAGCAAGAGGGCTTCCAGGGCAGTGCCACTGGTGTGCAGGGTGGGGGGGATCTGCAGGTAGGACTGATTCACTTGGACATGGGACTCGGTGCTGGAAAAGTATCAAAGGGTTCAAACGTCTAGCAAAGGAGGCCCTCATGCAAGAGCTCCATTAAAGTAAACAGATTTAAAATTGACTTAATGAGGCCACAAAATCATGTCTGCCTCTCTGTAAGTATTAGTGTTGTTTCCCTTATTACCCTTGTTGCTCTATTATTTTACTCTAGCAGGTCTGGACACTAAATTAGGCAGCAAATCACTTTCAAAGTTGGGGCAATACCACCATATTGCTGTTGTGATTTCCACACATGCACTCTGCCCATTCCTTGCACTCCCAGAGACTGCTTTTCTGTGTTCTCCTTCCTTTTTGATACTTGTTGCTTCCAGCCCAGGAAGAACTTCACTGAAAGTGAAGTGCCATCTTAAATCCCCTTATCTCCAAGTAAGAAGCCATCTGAGCAGACTCTACATAGCCAAGCTCTGCAAAAAAATCCCCAGCAAACAGTCCATTTCCACTGCTATTAGCATCCATGAGAGACACGTGGCGTTCCTTTGATGTTCCGATGCTTGCTGCTCCTTTCCACTGCAAACTGACCATGACAGACAAAGCTTCCTGCTCTGTCACTGTGTTTGTAGAGCCTTTGGAAGGTGTGCCATTGATAGTAAGTCTGAAGATGCAGACAGTGAGAGCTTAAGAAAAGCTACAGTTCTCTGCCTTGAAAGAAGATGACTTCTTGAAGAGATACTCATGCAACCCCTATCTCAGCAACTCAAAGCTGTTCTGGGTTCCTCACTGTCCAGAGGCTGTCTGCATTTATCAACACTACATTACTTTTACATGCTGAAGACATCTTAAACAATTCACTACCAAGTAGCTAAATCTGCTATAGTGCTTTTTCTGCTACAACTGCTTAAGCTTCAGAAGAACTAAGTGGATCTAAATGGGAGACTCAACTTCTCTTAGGACATTACTAATGAGAATTGGTTCCCAATGGAGACAAGACAAAGAGGTAGGGTTTGAAAATAAGGTTTGAGGCAGGAGAATACAGAGGAGGTGTCTAGAGCCAAGACCCTTGCACACAAACACACACAGGGTGAAGAGCACGGGCAGAGCTACAGTCAGTGTTTTACCGTGGAAGCAAACGTGCTGCTGGACATGGAGTGCCCCTCATGAAAGAACTAGGAAACAAAACCAGACAGCAGTGTCAGCCAGCCAGGAGAAGAGAACACAGACTGGGTTAGGTAACACAATGGTGCAAAGACAAGAAATATGGAATGACCTCAGGTACTCAGGGAAAAACTGCAGCAACCCCTGGCCTCTTGCAGTGTTGCACTTCAGGGTGCTGCTGATACCAGGGCAGCTGCTGCTGATTCCCAGGGTCACCATGAGGCAGAGCCCACCAGGAGCCTATTTGGCAGCCCATGCTATCCATGGAGCTCCCAGCATGGCCAGCACAAACCACTAGATTAGGATGCAAGCAAAACCTTCCCTGTGGCTCGGGGCCGAGGTAAACACTGAGCTCCCTGCTTCCATTCCCCATCTGCTGCAATGCCACCAGCTTCTCTTTGCATGAGAAGATCACCTTGCTAGAGAGACAGCAGGCTGCCAACTGGATGGGCAGCACTAAACAAAAAGCTGCAAGACAAATTTTTTGCTGAGATGTGGATGCAGTACCTCAGACTTTAAGCACTTTTCTCTAACCGTCCACCCCAAACCATGCCTTCACATTCAGTTCTGACTCAAGAAAGAACAGCCACAAAAGAAGGAGCTGCAGCTGCTCAACACTACAGAGATGTTAGTACAAGTATTTGAAATATTCCTTGTAACAACAAAGTGTATCCTGCACCACCCCACCCAACCTCCTGCCTAACTGACATGACATTAGGTGCTAGTCAATTATTCAGAGAATGCAGTGAGATGTGGCAGGAAGCAGCAGGAAAGGCAAAGGAGGGGGGGTACAAAAATAAACTCAGCCAACTCCTCCTCTGTGCAAAACACCAAGTTTCCATGGAATGTGAAAGCAACAAAGAAACTATGACTCTAATGTCAAGAGGTCCAAGTATTCCAGCTCCGGCCCACCTCTGTATTTCATACAAAATAATGCTGCCATCTAGTGCCTTGTCCCTCCTCCTTCCTGGAAAGGCCCCGAATGCAGACATCCCCGTTTGACTGGGAGCCCTGCTCAGAATGACCTCCAAGGCCACCTCAGGGCCAGTGCAGCACAGTCGGCAGCACCATCACAGCCTCCCTCTCATCCACGATGATGCTCCGGCAGTGGCACAGCTCAAACACAGCAACCAGGTCTCACAAGAGACATCAGGGGTCCTCAGGGGTCTCTGCTTCCCTGCCTTACCATGTCCCACGAAGAATCATTAACTGATCTTTACTGCCACCAGCAAATGCTTCATGTGAAGATCATGTAAATATGCCACTCCTTTCTGAAGGTTTATTCAATCTATTTCATCAATCGAAGGAAAACATCAAGTATTTCCTTACATGAGGCTGCTCAAAGCCCCATCCAATCTGACCTGATACATTTCCAGGGACAGGGCATCCACAACTTCACTCTACAACCTGTTCCACTGCCTCTCCCTCTTCATTGTAAAAAAGTCTCCTTGTATCTAATCTAAACCCACCCTTTCAGATTAAAACTGTTGCCCCTTATCCTGTCAAAAAGCATCTCTTCATCTTTCCTTTAAGCCTTCTTTATATATTGCAAGGCTGCAAAGAGGTCTCTTGGAGCCTTCTCTCTCTAGTTTGAAAAGTATTTTATGAGGAAAAATAGAACCATTCTTACAAATGTATTTTATTTGTCCACTACCTTCCTATTTATTTAAAGCAAAAGAAAATTACTAATACAGACACAAAATAGAGAAACCAAACCACTCATAAGAAAACCATCAGTCACATTCATTCAGAGCATTTTGGTTGTGTTTTCTGTGATCTCTCCATATAATCAGCTGAAGTTAATTTAAAGTATTGAACTAGAATACATATGTATAAATTCTAGCGGTAATCATCCACCATTCCTGAAGAAACAGAACTGGAAGAAAACAAAACAAGATTCCTTTTCCACGTGTATCTTTTTCAATAAGAATGTGGTCCAGTTTTGCAACTTGGGCCAAGTACAAGGACAAACACTGCATAAAAGCCTCTCTTTGTACATGTGGCTTTTCCTTAGCTAAACATGATAAAACAACTGTTTTTACAGTGGATGCCATGAATGCATTACAGTTTGTTCAAGTTCTTCGACATTCAGCATGTGAAACGAGAATAAAAGAGGAAGAACATTTTTGGAGGAAACATCTCTTAACTGCTTTCTATTTAGTGATCAGTTTTAAAATCAAAGCAACTTTGGAAATTTCTGTTACTTAGCAAGAATAAAACCTAACATAACACAGTTCCAGAACAGCTGTACTTTCTGATGAGCATTGACAGAAACCCCTCACCTGCTTCATCTCACTCTTCAATTTAGTAATACCACTTCTTTCTGTTTTGGTTGCTCCAGAATGCCCCATCTCACGAATAGAAATTGCAGGGCTGGATGAAGAGGAATCTACAGGTCGCACTAAAATAGCAAATGGACATTTTTAACATTCTAGGGTAGAAAAATAGATGAAATTGTATCTAAGAAGTTAAACACAAATCATTTCAGAAATGTGCAATGCTCTTGGTGACAGCATCCTTTCACAGAATCTCATCAAGAGTTCAAACCTGATTGTATCAAGTAAGGGGCCTAAATACATTCTTGGATATCAGAAACTGATTTTCCAAGACAGTGAACAATTGTAAATTTAGTCAGAATTGCAATGAGTGCAGGAGACAGCTGATGTGCCAGTCAGGAATATTTGGGCATCAACGACATGCTTCTTGAAGGCAGGTTAAGTATGACCTTTTAATGGCTTTTGTTCCAGTTCCATAAAATTTCTTCATTTTAAAAGTTTGCCTTCATATTACTGAAAGCTTGGTATAACCTTATTTCAGTGCAGGATAGCTTCCATCATATGGGTCTTGTTAATTTCACAGCAGGCATACACACATGATAAATACATTATCTATACCTTAATTTTACATGCAGAAAGAACTGAACCCCACTTACAAGACAATCTAACTTAACATATAAAAGTGAACAACTTACAGCTTCTTTCCACTCCAAACTCTTTTCCACTGAGAATATGATGTAGGAGACTTTTCATATCAAAGGGGCTTAGATTCATCAAGCTCTCTGAAGCTTCTTCACCTAGTTAAAGAAAATAAAACAAAACAAAATGACAAATGTCTCTGGGAAGGCAGCAAGCTACAAAACCAGCTAAGGAAACTGTGAATGAAGTCCAATCACATTTAATTCTTTGGCTAGCTCTCCCTTTAAAAAAATTAATATGTAGTCACATTTCAAAGAAAATATTTTTCAGGACTAAACAACAAACACCCCATGGAAAAGACACTATTTGCATTCATCTTTATTATGTCATAGCTTATGCAAAATTTCACTAAAGCTCATGATGAGAAAGCAGTTGTGCCCTTATAGAACTAGATCTCTTGGAGAGATACTACAGCCATTTCCCAACAGCATATGACATGAGGATCTAAATTCCAGAGACAGAGTTATTCCATTAAGAATATCCTCTGATATTCTTTGAATAACTGGGTGCTGGGGGGAGAGAAATCTTTCATTAAGTCAAAAAAAAGTGATTTTCAAGGTTTATAACTGCACATATGAACTAAGAGGTTAATAAAAGGATTTAATACACACAACTGAAGAAATCAACCACGAAGGGCGAAGGAGAAATGATACCGTAAGTACCCTTACAATAAACTTGCTTCCTACCTGAGCATTTCAGACTTCGTGCCAGCTCAGTGGCCATCACCTGGATTATCAGACCAATGCGCAGCCTGAGCATCTCCACAAAAAGACTGGGCTGTGACCGGACGTACATGGCCAAGTACATAATGATCTCCTGTAAGGACAAATCCATAAAGCACCCATCAGAATGGGTCTTCATGGCTTTGGAGCAAGTCTCAGAGCAAACACTGGCACACCACTGGGCACAGTACAAGAAGCCTTTTGGCACAGGGTGCATACCTGTGTCAGGACTGCAATACTGATGTCTTGGCCACTGGCTTCGTAAATGAGATCTGTGAGCTCCTCAGGTGGCAGTGGGCTGCAGCAAGACAAACCACAGGTACCAGTGACTCAGCACAACCCGCTATTAAATTCTTAAACAAGCACTGGCATCAAATCACCCAGAAGAAAGGCGCCTACAATTCTACCTGGGTGGCTGCAAATGCTTTTGAGGGCAAGGAGTAAGGTTTAGAAGAAGATAATAGCAGCAGAATGGTACCAGCAGGAAGATGAAGGGCAGTCTATGCCTGAGGCAGAGCTCCAACTTACGTGGTAATGATTTTCTCACGGGGTTCTGGTGGCAGGCCCACTGTAAGTTGTTTGTGGTGTGACAGAAGGTCTGTGCATGCCTATCATAAGGGGACAAAAAGCAAGAGATCTTTCTCTGAGTCATGTGGAAGTGAATTAAATTAATCAAATTTCTTTAGCAATTTTAAAATGCATTTCTATTAATTACCAGACATGAAGATCCAGCAGAGTGCTGTTAAATAGTTTCCAAAGATCTCCTGAGGTCAACAGGGCTATTAGAGTTTGCCCAGGCTGAAAGTGGCCTGTTTCCCTGCTCAGTGACATCAGTAGCGTAATGGTTAGATCAGGAACTCTAGTGGGGCTGGCAGATCAACAAAGGCTTTCATCCTTTATCGTATGATAAACTTCTGTTCTTTATTTAAGACAACCGTATTTTTAATCAATGAAAAGTTTGGCAGCATTAGTTAAAAAAATCCTGTGTACTAATACATCTCCTAAAACAAACACCCAGCATACTGCATCACTCTCCTGATACATTCTGAAATAAGTACTGTCCCCACTACCACAGTGTTTACTCTTCTATATCGACCTCCTTTAGATGTGGGTGTTCAGTTTACCTGTTTTAGTATCCTGAATCGAAAAACATCACAGAGCAGTGTTCCTCTGATTTTGAAGAGTCTATTTTCACTCCCTTAACATGGAAGAAAACAGATCACCCCTATTTTCCTCCTCCCCAATTCTCTGTCAATACCCTCTCAAGTTAACATGCATGGTTTTTTGTGAGCATGTCTGTACTGCTCGTCCACGGTGTCTTGAGAAGGGAAGAAGTTCTGTGCTTAATGAAGTATCACGCACAGTGATTATCACAAACTACTCCCCACAGACAGGACTGTTACTAAAATAAGGCATCCTAGATGTGACAGAGAGCCTTGAAAATGGCCAGGAATTACAGAAAGAGCTTCTCAGAAATATACAGGGGATTACTAGAAAATTAAACAAATACTTTTAGAATACTAGAGAGGAAACTTTTTCATAATCATCGAAATCATATTGGTACTCTTTACTGTGGATTTTTCTTGTTACCAGTTAATAGTCATGGATATTTAAATGGTTCCAAACATCCATTCATAAGGCAGACTGCCCACTCAAGGGGATGGAAATGGGTAGAACATCTTTTTTTTGCCATCACTAGCACCCTGACATAGCAGCAATCCAAAAGTGTTCATAGCATCACAACACCAATAGACAATTACCAGTGACAACTGCAGCTTTCAAAAGCCCACAATTAAGCTTCTCCATTCAAGACATGAAATGAAACTTTCACAACTATTTACAGTGTGACATTCTCCGTGCCAGCATTAGCACAGTACAGACGAAAGATAAAGATGTAGTAAGACTTTAGATCAAAAAAACAACCATTATTTAATTAAAAATGCTGCACTATGTATGTTGTAAAACTAAAACGGCAAGCACAAACCCCAACAGAAAACCGGTAGTTTTATCTTTGTTCCCCAGCAGGAAGTTGAACCAGGATTATTTGTCTTTCCTACCTCAGCCAGGACTTCAACTCTCTTTTTGAGTATGCCAGAAATGTAACGGATTAAGCCCCATTCCTGATTGAGGCCTGCCTTTCTGTAGAGCTCATTGAGGAGGCAGTGAACAGTGACACCATACTGTCCATCCAGCTCTGTGTCCCAGTCAGCACCTCTGCCACAAAACAAACAGGAGGTAATTGTCATCAGGCAAGACGATAAACTTTACCACACAGCTGGATTTTGACTGCTCACGTTGGCAACATTTGGTCCCATACCAAATGGGACAGCTGTGCCTTCACCACAGAATGATTATATGTGGACAAAATCCTCTTGAAACCAGGAACTTTCACACTAATGTGAACACTCACTCAGCTGTGAGCCAGCAACTTGAAAAGGAACAACCTGAAGGATTTCCCACTGGATTTTCAATTGAGCACTCACATGGACAGTTTGCTGGAGCACTCCATGTAGTGCTTTTTCAGAGCAGAATTCAACAATATCTTCAGTACTGCTGAAAACTACACCCATTTTTCAGATCTTCAGGAGAATTTTTTAGCCTTTCCTCTTTCTTAGCTATTAACTAAACTTGTGTGTTGCTTATGCCATTACTGAATAAAGCAAAGGAGATTTCTGTTCCTTTCCTGGTTTTGAAATTCACTACACTATGGATTTTCTGATAATGTTTTGAAGTGTCACAGAATGACTTTTCAACTCCTGCTGACAGAGTCCACCAGAGGTCCATCTGCCTGCCCAACAGTCTCCCTTGGTGAAATTACTGGTGTTAGATGCAGTTAAACAACAAAACATATTTGTTATAGGATTTCCTTTACTCTTTAAGAGAGGAGGCTAAGCACTTTGCTTGGGAAATCAAGAAGATCAAAGAGGTCCTCACAGGACACAGACTAAAATAAACAAAAATGCAGTCTTTGTAGCAGTAGGGAAGACCATCTGTGATTAACACATACTTGTTTTTGCACCAAAAACTAGCTGCCTAACAGGTTCCAGCAGTATTGTCCTGTGCACAGAAAAAAAAAAAAAAGCTCAATAAACACACTACAGAAAAGGATTCTGTTGTTTGTATTTGCATTTTGTTCCCATCAAACCAATTTAAACAGCAGGTGTTTGCTAACCCCAGCAGGTGCGTTTAGACTGCTTTCAAGAATGTTTCTAAAAGTACCAAATTTTATCGAGCTGTATAATTAAATATGCAAAGGGATTAGAGGAAAAATAGCGAACATGCATTAAAATTGCATTTTGCCTTTAGTTTGAAAATCACAAGATGAATTTTCTTGTATATGAAAATCACACCACATCTTTTTGAACTTTAAATGGAGTGCCACAAATAGAGCAGGGTATGTTCTCATTCACGGAAAGGATTTGTGCATCTAATTTGTGAGCCCTGAGACTTTATGTATTTGCAGCTGTGTGCCCATCAACTCTAAAATTCGCACAAGTCTTCTTGTGTATCCAAATAATTCCTGTAATCAAACTAACTGAAAATATGCTTGTTAAAGCACAAAATATTTCCACTGTCCCCTCAAAACACAACCTGAACAGTGGAAACATTTTGCACAAGAATAATCAGCTGTGACTGAAGTCAAAGATGCTGAAGTTCATACTCAGGCAACTTACTTGAGTATATGCAAGATATACAAGATATCTGCTTGATCATGGAGTGTTGGACATTCCTTTAGCTGATCAACAAGCTTCCTGCAATCCAAATCACCATGAGCATCTTTAGGTAAGTGCAAAACATTTTCACAGTCCTGATAACAAAGATGGATGAAAAATCAAAAGACATGACCTTGAAAAAAGAAGCAGATTTGTAACTTCCTGTAACTTCAAACTTCCCATTAAAAGATCACAACAGACTTGCAACAAAGCTCTGCACTTAAAACACAGACACATCACTCAGTTCTTGCCAGGATACTGCCGGCACAGAAAGGAGACTAGTCCCAAGAAACACAACCCCCAGAATGGAACCTTGTATCTATTTTTTTTTTTAACAAAACAAAGAAATTGAATTATCTGCATGCTTTTCCTGTCATCTTACATTACTTGTAAAGAGAAAAGGAGAGAGATACTATCTTTTTTTGTTGTTGAAATTATTTAGAGCTTTTTGAGTTCCATCTCTAACGTGTATATAAGTGGCACTTTATGAATGCAAATATTGCCATTATAAACTTTCCAATCTTATGAAAGTAAAATGCTAACTAATCAGATGATGTATTCCTATGGTGAATTCTTGGATGAAGAGACCTTTTGTTTAACATGCTGTTCAGCAATTTATATAATCCTAAAATACCATTTCCACAAACAGAGCCTTGTGCAGAGCAGAATCCTTCAGGAGGCTGGATACAATCTCCTTTAAGGCATTCTCAGCAGCTGGTCACACATACCAAGACAAAACAAGTGCCCAGCACAACCCCATCTTTATGCCTTGAGAGAGGATTTGGCTGGTGCCTTAGGGACGTTCACACATTCCCTCTTGCCCAGATGTTACTGTAAGTAGCATTTCTTGGAAAACATCTCTAAAGGCTGCGAACATCCCGTCCTTCCCCTTGTGTTTCAGCTAGAACTAATGATGATGACTTAACTTTTGGCTTTTAAAAATAAAGCAACTATTATGTTCTTTTCTGTGTTGCACATGCAATTAAAAACTTTCCACTTGATAGTGTCTATTTGACTAAAAAACCTTCATCCACCCAAAAAGAAAAATTTCCAAAACAAGGGAGTGCCTTGGACAGAATGGCTTGTCTGTGAAGAAAAATGAGACCTGGCATGGGGTTTGGAAGAAAAACATGAGGAAAGGCTACAAGCATTGCATCCTAAAACCACAAACAGCATAGAAATTCCCACATCTTACCTTTGTCTCAAAGAAACGAGGATTATCAACAAGATTCAGAGACTTTCGGTGTGTGTTCAGAACTTTAGTGGGAAGAGACATAGACACGGCTGGAAAGCAAAGTCACCGGAACAGAAAAAAACAAAGTTTGTTTCAGTAACATGATAATCAAAAACATCTACATGAAGCAGCTTAACTAGGTAAAAACAACAGAAATACCTTCAAGAGTCAAAATACAGAGGCAGTGCTTCTGAGGTGCTGTGCATGGAACTCTGAGACGAGCTCATGTTATGAACCTTAACTCGTTGCAGGTTTGCTCTGAGAGTTTCTGAGATCACCATGTCAAAGGCTCGTGCTCAACTGATACCCCTTATTTGGCCCATGACTTCAAAATCCTGCAGCCCAGTGACCTGACACTGCCAAGTGTTTTAAACATTTCAACAGGAAATGAGTGGAGAAAATGGCCTAACTGGTAAGATTTCATAATTAAAATTATAATGCTAAATGCATGTTAATGCTCTGTTAACTTCGTATACTGAATTCAATGGAGGATCAGATGATATGGCACATGAGAGATGGCAGAAAAGACTAACAGAAAAGCTTGCAGGTTATTCATTTACACTGAAGTTAGGGGAAGTCTTCCATGGACAAGGGCATTGAATACTACATATCTACACATAAAACAATGCATATATTGGAACCTATTTAGAAATTCAGCCAAAGTCTTATTTTGCTGTATATCCTCCAATCAGGCTATCAGGAACGTAGCATAATTAGAAAGACTGTAGTCACTCTCTACTCCGTTTGTTCTTACAAATTTAGAAGTACATGTGAATATTTATGTTCTTCTTGTATTGAAACATTTAATTTCACAGCAACTTTATTAAAATTAAAATACATTTTGTCTGCCTTTATACAAGCTAAGACAAAACAATTAATTAACTGATTTGGGTTCTGAAATTCTATCCAACTAAGAAGCTATAGCAGCTTCCATAACATTAATTTTGATTAAATGTTGTATTTCATTGCAGGTTTTCTGTGTATACACTATGACAAACCCTGAACATGAGAGCAACAGCTTGAGTCATTCTTACTTCTTAAAGGAATTTCTTATTTCTTCTCTATACAGAGGGAACTAGTGGCACAAGTTTATCAAAAGGTATAATTTTTAAATACTTGAACTTACCCCTTGTAGCAGTCAAAACAGGTTTTTTAATTACTATCACTAAACAAACAAAAGGGAGAAATACCTGGAACTTCCAAGCCCTTTGTCTTAGCCATTATTGACAGTATCTCTTCTGTGGAATGGTTTGCACTGAACACAGGTGGTTGACTCGTTGTCTTTGAAGTTGGAGGCAGGTATGACTTCAGTGCTGTGCTCTGCAGGACGTCATTTATATACTGATCCAGCTCATCCTGGCTATCTAGTGTAACATACATTAAAAAAAAAAAAAAGTTTCTTGAAGGTAAAGATTACTACTTGTCATCATCACTTTTTTATTCGAACACATCACTATATTCTTGCTTATTTATAAGGGCACTCAAATATGCAAGAATAGTGTAAGGAAGAGATTTTTAAGCCAAAAAAATTTGGAAACAAAAGAAAAAATGTTTTTGACACTGAAAACAGATTTAGAAGCTAGCTTTGCCTTTGAGGGAATCAAAAGGGGTTTTATCTTGCTGGTAGATCATAGAACACAGCTGGACTTAATGTTTGTAAAAGTCTCTTCCAACTTGTATGATTCTAAGACTATCATCTCTTCCACACAAGCTTATGTCCAAGACTTCTCACACTCCTCTTCCCTCTAACCTCTTCCACACCTACCCACCTGCCGACTCTCCAGACACAGCTTAGCTGTAGCAGTTGCCAGTCAATGCCATACTACAAATGCAGGAAAAACACACATGAATTCATTCTCCAAACTGATTCATGCAGGTCCTGGCCTCAGGTGGATGCAGGAGAAAACCAAATGACCATCAGCTGTGCACAGAACAGACTGTACTGTAGGCAAACTCTGGCTCTGCTGATAGAACTTGACAGAGGAAAAAATACCAAGTTAAAAAACACTACTACCTTTTTCACAGAAATCTGCTGGGTAGTCTCCATATTCACTGTCAGGGCTATTACAATCGTCATTACGGTCATCAGACAGCTTTAGGTCACAGTCTGGATCCAGGAAGCTCAGATATGTATGAAAAGAGGTGGTAAGAAATTCTGACAGCTTGCCTATCTTCACCCTGCAAAAGGGGACACGTGCCAAAGAGCATTAACATCCACCATTCTGATACTGATTAATGCTCACTTAGCTTTCAACAGCTCCTCCAAAATTTATGAAACCTACTATTCAGTCCACCTTTGGTAACTATACAGCACAGAAACTGACATTGAAAAATAAAAAAAGAAAACAACAGTTGCAGATCCAGCTGGGTACTTACTGCTCTAGGTACTAATTTATTTTACCTGTGTTATGGTAACAGCCCTAACTCAAAGCCTAATTATGCAGGGTGTTGTATGTTCATGTGAAGAGAGACCCCGAAGAAAGACCTGAGCTCCAAGAATAATGTATTAGAAACTGGGGCCGAGAAGGCCCCATGAATGGCAGTGTCTTTCCACAGAACTGGAGGCTGCCAAACCATCTGTGCTGGTTTTAGGGATAAGAGTTAATGATGGGGCTATGCTTTGAATTTGTGCTGATAACACAGGGACGTATTAGTTACTGTTAAGCAGGGCTTACACAGCATCCCTGCCTTTTCTGCTTCTCACCTCATGCCACCAGCACAAGGAGCTGGGAGGGGACACAGCTGGACAGCTGACCTCTGCTGACCCCAGGGACATTCCATATCATGGGGTGTCATGCTCAGCATATAAAGCTGGGGGAAGAAGGATGAAAGGGAAGATGTTCAGGGATACAGGGGTTTGTCTTCCCAAGCCTCAGTTACATCTGATGGAGTCCACTTTTCTGAAGATGGCTGAACTGAATTTCCCATTTTGCTTTGCCCGCATATGTGGTTTTTGCTCTACTTACTAAACTCTCTTTATCACAACCCACGAATTTTCTCACTTGTTTTCTTCCAATTCTCTCCCCAGTCCCACAAAGGGGAGGGTGGGTGAGTGGCCACACAGGGCTGAGTTGTTGACTGGAGTTAAACCATGCAATATTTGATTGTCAAAGGAAGATACTGATTGAGAGGTCAAGTAGAAAAAGAATAGGGAGGTACTGTGGCATCATATTTTACACATGGATGAATGGAACACACCAGCTTACAAGTAATACATGCAATCAGTGTTTAAATTGTGTCCAGTAACTGTGAAAGTGATTTAATTTTTAATAACAGAAGCCCAGCCAGAGTCAAGATTTCATATTTCCAAAGATCTGATGTTTGTTTTCTTTATCCATTCATGGCAGTCAGTGATCATACACTTTTTGGGAGACAGATCTTTTCCGTTGCACCTGAGGTCCAGCTACCATTTGATTGCCACATAATAATTAAAGCTGAAACTTCTTTCTCTGCAGAATTCTAGTACAAAGTTTGTGCACTACCACAAGCTCAAAACTGAGACTTTTATAGGATTTCATTTTAAAAATCATGGAGACAATAATTTGGCGATTCTGACGTTACCTTGCACCTCCAAAATAACCATCTTCTAATTTTCTTATTGTGGCAAGAACTGCTGGATGAATGTCAGTACCATCATCAACTAAAAAAGAATAATGGAACAATTGAATCTCACCAACACGTTCTTAAATTATCACATCCAAATACAGTGAATTATTGGGTATTGTCTACAATGTAAATCAGGCAAATTTAAAGCAGGACCCACAACTGCTATCAATATTAGCTTATTCAAAAATCCCAGACAGACAACCCCTAGACAAGTTCTAAAGACAAACACCAACACGTTCAAGACAAGTTCCAAAGGGATTTCTATGAAATTCCTTTAGACAAAATAGCATGGAGATGATGGGGTGAGGGAAGCATATGAGGAGGGAGTAAAACCAAAATTAAGTATTACCATGCCATTGAAATTCAGAATACATATGAGAAAATTAAACTGTACTTCTGATGTTAGAAGTCCTGCTACCTGTCTTTTCTCAAACCAACATCCATCCTATTCTCCTTCAGTAATGTACTCTGCTTGAAACAGAGAAAAATAGGTTTACCAAGCATTGTGTGGGTGATGGGAAACGTCAAGGTTGGTCTCCCTGTCATCCTCCAGCAAGAAGTGAGGTAAGCCAGCTCTGTCTTGAGCATCTCCACAATCATCTGATTGTCTAGAGCCAGATAGAAGTGATGCTGGTCAGTAAACTAGAGAAGAGAAAAAGACAATATTGGGGTAGTTGTCAGTGCTTTCCTTACTTTTTTCTATTTCTTCTCTTAAATCATTCACAAAAGCCATATAAGTTACTCCTGACCACAACACAAACAACCTGAATTAACCTAACAAGGCCTCAGACTGTGAAAAAGAAATCCATGCTTGTGCAAGAGTCCATTTTCTTACACCTGCAGACTGACCATCAAAGTAAGCCCTACAAACAAAACCTAGGCAACCACAGCCATGAAGCAGAATCTTCCCAACTGGAAGATGGAAGTACTCTAAATGTGGGGAAAAAGCTAACTAGTAAACAAGCTTAAGTGCACACTGGGGACTGGGAGCCAGTAAGTGTACGTCTCTTGAGAACCATCTGAAAATTAAGCAGAATACAGAAAAACTGGCAGTTACTGAGGAAAAAAGGTACATGAAATGTGCAATGGCAAAGTGCTGCTCCCACTGCAGCAGGAAACCAAGAACCACACCAAGAGGCTATCATGGCTACTTCAGGAGCTGGAACCAAAGAAGATAGACAAATAACGGAAAGTATGTCTAAGCAGCCACATTAAAAGTTAAGGAAGCTCACAAGCCTTGGGGAGGGCTAAGTGCATAAAGAACATGGAAGTACAAGCTGACAAAGTCCAGAGTAATTTCTTCACAGAAGGAAACAGGAACTAGCCAAAGCAATCCTTGAGCCATTCGCAATTAGCTTTGTAATTCAGGAAGAACAAGTCCCAGAAATCCAGAGATAAGGAAACACACTGCCTGTCTTTAAAAAGGAAAAGCAATTTGAAAAGTCAGGCCAATTCCAGTACATGAAAGCAAATTTGAGACAGCCAAGATAATTACAAAATTATAAAGTAAGAGGGTCGAAAACCAATCTCAACATATTAGTCCAATTTCCTTCTTTGGAGCAACCAGATGGTAAGTATAAGAAAATGGCTGACACCTGCCAGCTTCTGCAAATTTTCACACTAGTGAGCTGAACAAAAACATCTTAGGAGGAAGAACTACTTTAAAAATTGTTCTCAGAAGGTAGTAATTAACCAGTTTTTCAGAATTACTTTATCTGAATGAAATCGGCCTTTGCCCCACACCTAATCAATGTTTTCAGTAGAAGAGAGAATGAAATACAAATGACAAAATCACAAAATTTGTGGACACTAGTCAAGATCAACAAGATGATCTAACTGCTAACCTTAGGAAGGTGACATTAAACATTAACTCCATCCACCTAAAAAAAAAAACAGTCAGGGGAAATGTCTGGCTTCAAAATACAACGGAAAATGTTATGGAGGTTTTAGTAAAACATGAAATAAGCAGGAACAGTCACTGTGTTGCTAATGTAAAGATAAATGCCATTTTGGAATGCCCTAATAAGCATGTCCTTATTTGATCCATGACAAGACTTTAGTGGGAATATTGGGTCCTGCTTACATAGAAAGATGTGAACTAAGAGGTATTTTGAAAAAAATCACACCTCTAAGGAATTTTTCCCTTATTTGCAAAAGTGAAAACTGGTACAGGGAAGTCACACAACTAATGTTTTATAAAGCTGCTTGTGATCAACTGACATGGGGAAGAATGAGAAAGGATCTACAATTTTTGCAGTAAATCTGATTTGTTGGGACTTTATGAAGCAGTACAGAAGCCTTCTACAGAGTCTGCCGAATGCCTTCAGCTGGAGTTTAAACATTAGTCAAACATCTTTTAGAAGGGCGGATGCATTCTTTATCCTGCATCAGTTGTACATGCTTGGAGCAGGTGACTCCCTGGACATCTCGTAACAACTGCTGGAATAATTCTATTGAAATAAGTGAGTTGCATTTCATAAAACATATAAATAGGAGCCATTGATTCTATGAGGATCCAAACTTCCAGCAACATTGAAAAAACACTCCAAAGAGAAAGAAAAGACAGAACATCCATTTCTCAGCACTACTGACCCTTTCAACAATATAAAGAAAAGATCACACCTTCACCTCCTAGGGGTTACAGTATTTGGCACTCTTGTGTGATACTGAATTTTTCATCAAAGGAATCGGTAGAAAGTGTAGTAAGTGATCTATTTCTGCAGAAACTGTTTCATTAATTAGAATGTTGGTGTGGGCAGAGATCAGTAACAGCTTTGTACTATTGATTCGCTGTGTTCTCCTAAGCCAGAAGCCAAAGAAACCAAACTCTGTATGATGGAAAAGAGATTTATCAGCAGTTCTACCATGCTGATCATCCCATGCTCTTAAAAACCCTACAAAGTAAAGCACATCTGCTGTGTCAGCCCTGTTCTACCTAAGGTACAATGACAGCAGGGAAAAGCAAAGTGCTTGACTAATGATTCACCATTAAGAAAGGAGTGATTTTCCTGCCAGCTTTACATGGTTACCTGAGGGGTAAAAGCAAATATTTGATTTCTTATCACATAGAGCTTGGAGGTGCCCAACACTCCAATGTGTCGGTGTGGTCGGCCACTTAATTTCATCTTCTTGTTCCGGCCTGGAAAGAAAAGAGAAAGAAAAGAATCTCAGCTAACATTTTCTGTGTTGTTTTCCGAAACAACCCCTTATGACAGGAAGATTTACTCCACTAATACCAGTAAGGCAGAAAATCAGTAACAGAGTGCAAGGCTACAAACTGGTTTCGTAGCAAGCAGCAATATAATAGTCAGAGTCTTTCAAAGGCCTGATTAAAAATTAAAATTTTGGCTTCACTGACCGTGGATTTGGTCTTATAGTAATTGCTCAGCACCCAAAGCTTCCCCACCAAGAAGGGCAGGAGATGTGATATTACAAAAACAAGGTGATCAACATAACACAGAAATCCCAGTGTTTTCAAATATAGGACCTTAAAAACTCATGCCTGCAGGCTAAATCAACACACAAAGTACATCCAAATACAACAACAGATTTTGATCAGGCTTTAATAAGCTTCACTTTTCTCAGTAGAGCTTATTAGCAAATGATCTAACCTTTGCACCAGCAGCCAGGAGCTGACTTTAATCTTTCTGACAGGAATAAGAACCAAACAACCATGTGCCTGAATACTACTGTGAACATTCCCAAAGAATTCACTGTTAAAAACAATGTACAAATCATCCTACTCACACCCCCCACTACTGAAAGAAAGCTATTATGAATTATAATTTAAAAAACGTAAGCCTCAGCAAAGCCCTGCAAATGTTTCATTTTTCTAAAGAACTTTGAAATGAAGAGCCAGATTCTTTCACAGAAGCAACATATACAATTTCTCTGTGTAAAGGGCATATTTTCTAAAATTTATGTGAAGGCCCCATTACTTTGAATGATTCAAAAAAAGCTCCCTATTAAAACAAAAAACCAAAACTTACAAACAAAAACCACCACAACAAAAAAAATGTTCACCCCATGAGCAGCCTCAGCACTATCTGTAACCAAATTGCCATGGGAACATAATCCAGACTGACACAAAAGCAGGATACAGCTTCCCTTGTCCACATAGCAAACGAATCTGCCAGTGCTGAGTCACCCAATCTCAATTTTACTTTATAGCAGTACCTACAATTTTGAGTCATGAGTTACTGACATGCCTGAAGAAGTAAAACCAAGTTAAATTAGGAATACATGTAACAAACTTTCCACCAAGACTGAAATAATTCCGGCAAGGATTATCAAGAACCAGCCATAAAAAGACTTAACAACTAGAATCAGTCAGAGCTTTGGGGCATTTATTTAAGTCAGTCCAGGCTCTGAGGAAAACAGGATTTGAGAGCCATTGCTGAGGAACCGGAATGTATTTAAAATCCTGTGCTTAGAAAAGCCCTAAAGGCTTCTGGGTTTGCTAAAGAGATAAAGAGTTTCAGCAGCTTATCTCAGCTCCAGGTTGGAAGGAACTTTAGCAAGAATCTGACAGCCCAAAGATGCTCTGATAGCAGCACAGCTTCCCTGATTTGGAGCAGAAAACTTCCCAGACTGCCTGCTGGGAAGATAAAAATCACACTGCCCATTTTCCAGACTCAAATGACTTCTTGAAGGGAAAATATTTCTTTTTTTTTTTTTCTGTGTTTTTCCAGACATTTTTTTCAAAAACCAGTTTCTCTGTGGAAGTAGTTTCTGGAGGACAAAAGAAGAGTCTGTTTTTGTCCAACTCCAAGGGCACAGGGAAACTTGTATTTTTGCCACCATTTCTATCAAGGTAATTTTTTTCCCCTCTTTAAGTCCCATATTTAAGACAGAAGTTGAAAGTTGGTTAAGCTTTTTAAAACGTATCTTGTCTGTCAGCAGAGAGGCTTCCATGTTGTAATACTTACCCAGCATGGTGTAGAGGTTGCTGAGGATGCGAGCTGGCTGCACTCTGAGTGGATGGATGTCAGCAATGCTCTGAACATTGAATCCACGGTCTTGCAAGAGATTCTTAATTTGATTAGATTCTGCCAAAACAGTTACTGTGCAACAGGAAACAAAAACACAAGTGAAAACCAATATTCTACTCTTTTTAACTGACTGTCTCTACTGTTACTTCTCAACAAATGCATTTAGTTAACTAAAAAGGCACAAAGGCCTTTTTTCTTAATTTATGGATTCATGAAATCAAAAGGGATTGCAATAGGGCACCTGACAGAGTTTAATTCTCTGTTTCTCAGTTATTTCTTGCCATTCCTGTCCACTTTGGACAACAGTGATGGTCAGAAGGGTCAGAAGTCCTCTGAGGTCTCTACTCAAACCTCCTGCTCAAAGCAGGATCAGAGCTGTTGATGTTACAGCAGGTTCTTGGGAACTTAATCAGTTGCTTCTGATTTCTTTGAGTACCACTAATCTGGGATCACACAGTCTCTTTTAGCAGGGAGTCTCTTTTAGGGCTTTCCCCCCATAGAACAAAGGGAAACATGCCTTGAAAATCTTTGTTATTTTAACACAGCACACTCTAACAGCGCAGCCAAGTCACTGGGGAACAGGTGCTGTCACTTGTACAGCAATAAATGTTTTGGAGGATGCAGAATAGCAGAGATAGGGAGGAAAAAAAATCCCTAATGAGTGGAATTTACAATCCAGGCCCAGAACCCATCTCTTGTCCCACTTGAGGTTTTGCCCATGACAAGTGGCTTATTGATTTGGGACTAACAATTCAGTATTCTTCTTTGTATTGTGAATACTTGCCAAAGAATGCTAAAAATAAGCAAGCACTTCTATTGGAAATTAAGCACTTCAGAATAATGAAATGCTACTCCCATAAGGCACCAACAGGGGGTAAACAAGCACCAGTCCAGGTCATAGCATCCTTGACAAAGGCTGCTCCTGAAAAATGAGCTGGATGCTCCATCAGAGCAGTCCAGGCCCTGGAAAAGTCTTTCAGACCTGATCTACTGGTGTTTGCTCTCTACTTAATTTCTGGTTTTGGCTGTTCTTTCACAAACTAAAGAGGCCACTCCCTGCAGCAGCCAAAAGCAGGCAACTCTGGCTGCCTTATCTCTGTGTCCAGGGATCCTCTGAAAAGGGGCTACATGAAACCTGATTAACCTGATCCATCTCCTGTCAGTCCAGCTTCTTCTTTCTAGAAGCTGCCAAGATTTTCCTTTTCACTACAAATTAAGCTTGCCACTCTCCAATTCCAGACAAGTCTTAAAGTTTTAACTATTTTTTTTTTCAAAGTGTCTTAAACCTGATCTTCCCTCCTGAAAAAAAGGCAGCTAGGCAAACAAACTTTCTCCTTCTCATAGTGTCATCAAAGCATCTATGTCCCATGCAAAAAAAAAAAAAATCCACATTATTTTTAAATATATGTTTCATCTCTCCTGTAGGGAGAAGGGACTTTACCTCCACATGATTCAATTCACACAAAATGTTCACAGAATTCCCTCACCTTGTACCACAACATCAGGTTTAAATCCAGTGGAAAATCTCCTATTCAAGGGATCAATTTCACCTGCAGCAAGAAATCCCTAGAACAAATGCAAAAGAAAGAAAAAAGTAAGGAAACAAACACAATTTAAGCAAAAGGCCTCTGACATATAGAATAAATCCGAACCAATTTTCACAGTTTTTCAGGACAGCAAGACTTAAAGCCTGGTTTATCTACCCTGTCCACTAAGTAGTACAGTCAATAAAAACAATGGCTGCAATATTTCTGAAACAAGAAAATGGGTCTGACTGACACAATCTGCAAGTAGAATTCCTATTTCAGAGTTACAGTAACTGACATAATTTCACCATAATTTTTTGTAGCTTCACAGAGATATTTATGCTTCTTTTAATTAGTCTGACTTTAATGTGTCTGACTAGTAGATACATCATGCCATAGAGCAAGAAACAGCCTAGTAAAGCTGAAATGGCCCAAAATCCTGGCTCTGGAACAGCCAAGTCAGCCTGGGCATACTCCTCTACTCTAACCACATATCCAGACCACGTTACAACTTACTCAGCTTGATTAGAAACAGGCAATTGCATAGCTATATAAAAAAAAAAAAAAAAAAAAAAAAGGTCCTGAAAGCCCAGAGTCAGCCTTTCATGGTTCATGTACATGTTTCTACTGGAAAACACACTGTCCTCTACCTGTCAACAAAACTGTACTTGAAGTCCAAGCCATTTCAAACAAAATCAAATACAAGTTTATCTACTATGCAAGAAATAATTACCTCTGCTAAGAGGCAGCTCAGGACATACAATGATTGGCCCCAAAGATGTGGCAACTTGCCCACTGGGACACGATCCACAGAGTGAGGATTTTCATACTCCTCATCCACCTGAAAACAAATACATAAGCAAGAAAAATTACCCTACAGTTGTGAAGAACAATCAAGAACATATAAGTATTTGCAGACATACAGTCTAACAACAACCCTTTCAAGCCTGCCCTTACAACTGACACAGAGATGTTGTGGTTTCACTTTTAAGGCTACACATTAAAGACAAGAACTATACTTCCTTTTTGTACCTCTTCCCACCCTTCAAAGCTGGAGGATGAATGGGGACTCCACATGCAATTATAGCTTTGGTGTTAGCTCTTCCACTTTCTTCTCACCATGCCTTTGCTGCCGTCCCTCTGGGATGTTCATAGGTAACTGGGTGTCTGCTTTCCCACCCCTTCAAAGATGACACTTTAACTTCACTGATGTCCACCCAGCTTTCGGAAGCAAAGGTGCTTTCCAATATTAAGATTATTCCACCTTTCCTTTGTTAGCAAGGATGGTCAATAGAAAAATTACGAGTAGACTTACTAATTTAGAAAA
>VZSR01000920.1:1732496-1802585 GCA_013398615.1 Brachypodius melanocephalos
CCCCCCCCCCCCCAATTACATCTTCAGGCAGCCATTTCGTATTTCTTTTAGAGACAGACAAAATCTACCCTGTTTATGTGTCATTTTTTCAGATCTTTATCATGATATCAAAATTCACAAGAAGGCTCTGGACTCTTACACGCTCATTGCCACTAGGAAGGCAATTCAGTTTCCACCTCAGATCTGCGAGCAAGGCATCAGCTGTTGGCTGAGCAACTCAGACCAACCCAGGAGGCTCCACACCCTTACTGAGTGAGGGCTGAGGAGTCTGGAGTGGGAGAAGAAGTTGGCAGGGAGGGATACAAAGGCAAATAGCACGGAAGAGTACATAAGCTCATCTGAATTTCTCTGTCACAATGGGAGAATGAGATAAACAGTAACAGCTAAGGTGTGGGAAAAGAAAATAACCAAATAAACCAAACAAAAAATCCCAGCCCAAACCCTAATCCATTTGAAACCTGTCTCCCATACATGCTCTGGAAAACGGCAGCACAGTCAATCAACAGACTAGACAGACAGGACGGTCTATGCTTTATTTCTTCTTTGAGCTTCAGGTCCTAAGTCAGTATCAACACTTTTTAAATATGTCTTGTTCTAAGGATGTAAAATTTTAGATCTGCTGTAATATTTCCACAGACACTCAAATTTACAAGTAAAAAAATGTGACCACTTGGAAGCCTGAAGTTTACCATTTCTCAGCAGGAGCTGTGAGAGGTCTTTTACTTTGTAAAATAATGTGCAATAGTCTTTTTTATTGTTGGCTTAAATTCGTCAGACACAGGAAAACTGTAATACTGACATTCCTCTTGCTCTCTCTACTTTGCATACTGAAGTGGACACTGCATTTTCCCAATACCTTTTCTGGAGGGACTGCATAGAGTTCAGGCATTAGCACTAATCCATTCTTCTCTCTAATAAGTATTCCTTCCAGAGCCTCTCTGTATTCTTGTACCTGGAATTATTTTTAAAAGAGAGTGACAATTGACATTACAGTCAGCAAAACTGAAACAATAAAGTACTTTTGAACACTACCTTTTACTGAAGGTTCATATATTTAAAAAAGAAAAAAGAGGTGGAGGAATCATGATTTGCTGATGGAAGAACAGGGTTCAAATTATCAGAGACTGTTCCAGCATCTCAGTGTTATCAGAGAAACGAACACTTGTCTTCAATCTGTAACACACTGCTGCAGTACGAAACTACTAATATATTCCTATTGAGAAGTCACTGGGACAGATCCTACAGGGAATTTTCAATGGATGAGAGTGCAGTGACACAGACATCAGACTGCCAGTATCTGTCAGAGTGTAAGGTGTATAAATTGTTAGCTGGATGCCATGAACATTTGTCTGTGGCTTACTGAATTCTGCTTTGCAGGACTGGGAAATCAGTTTCTCTTAACTGATTTGATTAAAAATTTTGTCCCAAGGAAAGGTTAAAGTAGATTCAAATGTTTAAAAATATCTAAGTTCACTGAACAGCAAATCCTCTTGTTCTTGTGATATTGGACAATGTATTAGGAATAGGAATAGCAGATTGATAAGAACATACAATACATTTTCTTTTTACCAGATTCCTTAGTTTGTTCCATTTATTAACTATCCAATCCAAGTTTTTACCTAGAGAGACACTTTTCAAGAACTACCAGCACCTGGCTCAGAAATCCTTTTTCTGCTATTCCTGAGTACAGTGGATCACTCAAAGTAATGTACCCACAGGTTCATATACACTGACATTTTCAACATTCCGTCCCTCTCCACTTTTTTTGAGTCCCCAGGGTTTTGCTATTTTTCTAGCAAAATCATTTGTTTTCAGCAGTAATTGGGGACTAGACACACACCTGAGTGTCTCAGTGACTCATTCAGCTACGTTTAAACAGTGGAAACTGGGGGCAATTGCCCTGACCATGCCCTAGAACAGTCCATCTGCATACCAAAAAAAACCCAATCAGGTACATACTGTCCCAACTAAAGTCTAGAGACTGCTTTACAAAGTGGTATTTTATTGGCAGGACTGAAGTTTCAGTAAACGTTCTGATTTTCCCCCTCACAAAATAATGCCATTTGTTTCTTCACCAGACTACTTTTACTGTGTTCAGGAAAAAATTTCTGTGTCTAGTGTCAGGAGGAATTTTTGCAATTTGGTTTGCAATACCTGATACAGAAACAGGGCTCTTAGGTCTGAAATTCTCTGAATTGTTCCTGATGACATTTCAATTTTTTATGGAGTTAGCAATCTCCTATCCATCTGTACACTAGGCAATTTTAAATCACATATATTTTTCATTTCTTTCAAGCTACCAATCAGCAGAACTTCTGGTATGAATGCATTTAGTTCTGGCTACTTGCTGTTCTTTAACTCACCAAAACTCCCCAGGTGTCACCATAACCTTTGGAGGGCTACAATCACTTTAGTTTCATTGACCACTGGATGTCTGGCACAGTAATGGCATGAAGTGACTTAGGGAATCACTGAAAATGAAATTGCCCCACATAGGCCAATCCCAAGACTCTCTCTGAATGTACAAAAAGACTGAAACCACTAGGAATCTTGTTCTCAGCAGCCAAGCCAGAGAGGCTGGGGAAAAAGAAGCTTGTTTTATCCTGAAGTAATTGTGAAAGCTACATCAAGGTTGGTGAAAAGATGAAACCAGGCAAATAAATCCTATTCAGTCCATTTTTACCATCCCAGCTAACAGAGCCACTCAACCTGGTAGGGAGAAGGCAACCAAGGCCCCAGTGTGCACAACCTTGCTGCCTCTACCATGTCATGAATTGCCTGGGAAGGTGAAATTGGCTGAAGACTATTCCACTCTGCTAATGGAGTATCCAAATAATACCCAAAACAAACACGGAACAAAGTTACAAAATACTGAGGGTAAATGGTTTTGCAATTTGAAAGCAATTTCTTCTTTCCTCACCTGGATTTTGTCCTCATTAAATATTCCATCAATTAGGAAGTATGTCCAGAATACTGGCCACTCACATTCAATATTCTCAAAGAGCTTGAGCTCGGCAGGGTCATAGTGCAACCTGCTTGGATCCTAAAAAATTCAACCACACTCATTTAGTCACAGTGCTAAATTAGTCACTTACATTCCAATCACAATGGTAGTCTATTTTATACAAATTAAAACATGGAAACCAATAAACCCACCAGAAAACTTTCTATGCAGTCTCTTGACCTCTTTGTCACATTCACTTTCAAACTCATTTAATGGTTCTCTAGACAAATCACTCCTTTCTAGTCTCAGGATCTAAGTTTCATCCAATTAATTTTGGCTCTGCCTCAGTTCAAAGATATTCTGGGATATTTCAGAGATCCCACTTTGTCTTAGACACCATAAAAATATCTAAGGGTTAAGATCTTACAGAATTATGAATTAAATTCTGTCCTTAAATAACTGGTTTTTAAACCCTTAGCCTCCCTCAAATATGTGTCCTTTCCAGGGTGGATACCTGGATTACGTCCAAATCCACTAATATGTCTTAGCAGTGATAGAGAACTTCACCCCTTCGTGTAAATAAACAAAACATGTTTACAAAGAAGAGATAAAATTCTTCCCATGTGCTTACTGAAAATACACATCATGAATATACATCAGAAGTACCTCTCTGGGTGTCTTGTAACCATCTCGGAGAAAGCGACAGCAGCCGTAGCGGCCCTGTAAAAACAGACAATTGTAGGAAATTTCCCATACACTTTGTTCTCACAGCATAAAGGTGTGTACTGAGTTTTACAGGTACTTAGGGATCTTCCTTCCTCTCTTCATGCACAGATGAACCAAGTCTGGCAACCCTTGTCTAATTAGGATTTTTGGTTTAGAAAGATATTCTGCTTCTCTCTTTGGAAAACAAAAATAAAGTAAATCCTTACCTGCAATTTGGATATGATTTCACTCTTGGTTACATTAACAAGGTTTACATCCTCCACTGCAAAAGCTGGGTAGGAAATAATAGAAAGAAGGCCGGCATCTATCTCCTTTGACGTGGATGCCCTTGGCAACATGGAGTACAGAATAGACTGAGCAAAACAAGAACAGGAGAGAGGGATGTAAAATAATTTGCCTACTTCAAAACAACTATGTCAAGTCCAAATGAGACTACACTATTTGCAAACTGACAGAGAAGTCTGTGCAGTTATTTTTAACTGAGTTAGAATGAGAATGCTTCACACTATTCAGTTTCACATGATCTACCAGAAACAGAGTGAGCAGCTTAGCCTGATGCCATCCTTATTACATTACATTCTTGGCTTAGTTAATCAACATTTCATTTAAAAACAAAGGGGAGAGGGTGTTAGGTTTTCCCCTAGTAAAGCACAGTGTAGACTAATTTTTACCTGACAGTGTTCCACTTCATCAGGAAGAACATGAATCACTGATTTGTGTCCTCCATGAGCTCCAAAAAGATCTAGTTCATCAATTGCTTCCAAAGCAGCCTTCAAAGAAAACCAAACCACAACCCAAACTCAATAAATACCTTTTAAACCAAGTATACACCCTAGTACCTGTGCTTAACCTCTGAAAGAAATTATGTAAGACAGCAGTTTGCCCCACCAATATATTTTTCCTCTTTAAAAGGAAGCTTGGTAATATTTTAGAAAAAGTAACTACTTCTGGTTTTCAACTAGTAGGACAAACGACTGATATACTGGAGATCCTTCCTATAATTTAAAGGCAATGCAAAAAAATTGGGAGCTGGGTTTTCACTGAGATATCATCTAAATAATGACATATTTAGTAAAAAACGCTTGTCCTGTCCTATACTCCAAAATAGCCTCCTATATCAGTGCAGGGCCAAGACCAGCAGTCTCTCCCTCTTGCAGTACACACAAGATCTAACAAATCCTGATGAAAGGCAAATACGCCTTTGACCTTAATGATATTTGTCTTCTGTCCATCCCTCAGACATCATGCAGTGAGGTAGTTGTCAATTGCACATTCACATTTATGGCCTTCTGAGATTCATTTAGTATCTCTAAATGAAGTATCTTCTGCTATGAGGGAATCAGAAATATCCACTTCCTTTTAAGTATGTCTTCATTTATTTTTCTCTCTAAACTACTTGTGGAAAATTCTTAAACTGATGTTTTGCTGTTTTTTTAGAATTTACATCTGACTTAATCTTACCATGACAACATCAGATATGACACTGAGGTTAAAGAATTAAGGAGGAGGGAAAGAAAAGCAGAGGCCACTTTTTAAGACTGCATCTCACTGAATCTGTCACATTCATGGTTCAATTAATCTGGTACCCTTCTTGCAACCCCTGGAACAACTGTGCTGAGGTCTTTCAATGAGAGCCATTATCTCAAAGATTTTACACTAATACTCACACCTAAACAAAAGTTCTTTTATAATCAGATAACTATTGCAGTGGCCAAGAAGACCATACAAAGGAAGCCATGAGGTTTGTCAGAGCCCGTAAGCATAACACAGCAGCCATGAAGGAGGTGTCAGAAGACATTCTCACTTTGGCCATCCCTACGGAGCTCGCGTTCAGTTCAGGGATTCCTTGGTTTGTCTTATCCCCACGTTCCCAAATTCCATAATCCTGCAACAACATAATCAAGAAAAAATGGCATGATTATATACAAAAGCAATGTTTTACCCCTGTCCCCCAACAAATCCCCACCCCTACATGAAATTAATTATTTGCCTTTCAAAAAAAAAAAAAAAAAAAAAAAAACCAACCCAAACCAGAAAAGGGGCTCCAAGTCTCAAAAGAGAGCCTTGTCATGTTTGAAAAGCAGCAGATAAAAATACATCCCAGCAGGATCATGTATACAGTCACGAATCACTGTCTTCACAGAACACACAAAGCCCTTTATCCCTCCTCCTGTGTATGCTTCTCCCTATGTCCCTTCAACTTGATTTGCTAACAACCTGTCCTTTCTAGAAAGGCCCACAAGATTTAGACATCAGGAAATATTATTGATTATCAATAAACGCCCCTATTACTATGGTAGAACAAGTATACCTCACCCATGCAGCAGTAAATCCTCCACAGCCCTCTGAACATCTCCAAAGATGCTGTTTGTAATGTAAAGTACTGACAGGTTCTGATAACTTCTCATGGAAAAACACAAGTCCCTATTTTGCTTCTCCAGCAATAAATAATTTTCCACCCACACTTGAGCAGTGTTCAGATGATTTACATACAATTAACTACTTACAGCAACTTTGTAGGCAGCTTCTATGTAAAAAACAAGATTCTGGATAAAGGTAACTTCATCAAGGGTGAAGATAATACGTAGCCCTGATCAAAAGAAGGAAAGAGAATAATTATATTGTATCAGAACTGAAATATCTACTTTTCAGTGAATTTCATGCTTTTGTTTGCTAGCAACCCCTGAAATCAAAGAAAAAAAATCACTGATTTCCAAAGGTCAGACAGCAAGCCTCAATACTTGCTTACTGACAAAATACTTCAAACCCCACTGATACAGGCTGTTTCAAAGACCAACCAAAAACCACTTCTGTGAAGGTGACACTCAGACCATGGGTATAAAGCAGGGGCACCTGAGCCAGCTCTGGCTCTCCAGAGCAGTGCATACCATTTCCTGCAGCTCCCCAGCTCTCTGCCTGCTTAGTGCTCCACCTAGGAACCTTCAAGACGACCAAATGCCTGCTTGGCAAGGGTCATTTGCAAGGGGCTTCAAGGATAGAAAAACAAGTAAGGAAACAAATCCTTATTCTCACAGGAGGAGTACAATTAAGAAGAACAAGATAAAACAGCACCAGTAAGAGAAGAAACACTGACGGCGCAAGTGCACCTGACTTGATGTTGCCACTCTCTGAAGAAAGGTGGTGGTCCCCTAGGAAGTCTTTAAACATGAGACATCTCTGACATGACTCTAAATATCTCATGTATTTGACACCTTGATTAAGGGCATAGACACTGCCAATTACTACAAACATGAAATTCCAAGTAAGGCATATCTCTTTTCCAGAGAAAAATTACTTGCTTCTGAGTAATAATTATATAAATATTTTTGAAGCTGCTTACTACTTGTTTTTTTCTTTTTAAATAAAAGCTGGAATAGAAAAGGCTGCAACAAAAGGCAAAGAATATCTTCTGCTTACCTGATGCAGTCATCTGTGCTAAGAAGAGCAGGTAGAGGGAAGTTGCATCCACTTGTAGATGCCCCCACTGGTCGTCCCCAACCACGGTGGCACAAGTTGCAGAGTTATACTTGGCATGGAGGCAGTCTTTGGTACTCTGAGTGCGTTTGAACTTCTCTACCTTATCTACCTAAAAAACATCACAAATCTCAAATCTGAGATATTTTGGCAGAATTCTCCAAACTATTTCAAAATTATGAACTTTTCTTAGGTGAGGAGAATCTTGAGGTCTTAATCCTGTTACTTCACTCAGTTTTGACTGATCAGAGGGCTTAAACACAACCCTGACTTTAGACTCCAGTTAAATCCACATCTCTACAGGAAAAAATACAATTAAATTACCTTGTTGAGTTCAGATCTAAATTACAGGCACACATCTTGGTGAAAAACAGTTTGCAAAAGTAAAACTCTGATTTGTTACAAGCACAATCTCAAAATATTACTTGGACAAAAAGTGGAAGCAAGGTCATTGTTTTGGAGTTAAGAAGACTCCCCACGCCATCATCTGCACACACACAAAGTAAATCTCCACAGAAGACACAAGAACTACACTCTTCAACGAAATGTTTTGTAAATACAACATCTACTAATTCACCTCGATCCTATGGCATTACCTGTCTCATCATGCACTGCAAGAGTCCCCGCATCAGCTTCACAACATTCTGCAGGAACAAAACAGACCAGTGACACTTTCAGCTTCATCAGCTCTTACTAACAACATTCAAAAGTGGCAAAGTTCACACACTCTACTAATGTCTTGCCAAAGGTAAAAAAGAATGTGTACTTGCCAAAAATGTTTTGCATGCTTTTCTTTCTTTCTTAAAAACACACTGATCAGATTTTACTCCTTCATCCTGTCTAGGAGAAGTCTTTTCCCAAAGGTCCTCTCTTAACAGTGGAACAACTCTCCCTGGTCCTTCTATCCAGCTAAAGGAAGTAAGAAGAATGCTATGTCTTGTAAGAATATTAATACTACTAATAATTTTTGAGTGACAGCTCTAGGTAACATTGGTAGGTGACTTCAAGACATTGACATGACTGCAAAATCTGTAGAGCTTCCTCCACTCTTTATACAGTACAACAAAGATCAAGTGACTAGTAGAGAAAGGGCCTGAAGTGTGAATGTAGAGAAGTGCAAGATTGTGCATTAAATAATCAACCATACCTTTTCACCCCAAAAATATAGCCTCAAAATATGATCACCCAAACTGAGTCAAGGACCTCCCTGGTTTGAGCAGGGCATACCAGCAAAAAATTTACCCAGTGACTCCAAACAACAGCAGGACATCAATAGGCCCTCACTTCCCATTTAAGCCACTTCTATCTACACTCTAATTTCTGATACTCACATTCCCAGGTGCAGATTTTAGTATTTAACTGTGTGAGTTATGTCCCCTTCCAATCCTCCAGCACAGAACTTATCAGTCTGGAGATGCTTACCTTCTCTGCATGATCAAACACATCTACACACCATGTACAACCTTTGTGCACGTTCCAAAGACTTCTACTTTAAATGGCTTACTTCTCTTTATGGGGAAGAATGATCTAGCAGATAAATTCCTGCAAGTTTCAAGCAGCCTAGGCCTGATTTTCTGCTCCATAACACACCCCATGAGGGACCTCAAGGTTTAATCAGAGAGAGGCTTGTAAATCAGGGCATGAAATCTCTCAGATGCCTAATTTTCAACAATCAGCCAACCAATGGAAGTTTGACTTCCACGTATTTTTGTTTTGTTTGCAGTTAATTTCAGATGTTAGCCTCTCTGCCATCCAGTTCTTCAAATCCTCCTTGCCAGAAGGTTGCCAGGGATACTGCACACCACACATTGCATGGATGTGGGTGTCTTTGGAACATGCACTCCAAGCTGGGAAAACCCTGCCGGATCCCAGACACAGCAGCAATGCAAATGCACTCTCCAAAAGTATTACAGTAAGAAAACCCAAACGGTGGAACCGGTTTCTGCCGAGCCTTGACGCACCTGCTCGAGCTCGTAGGCTTTGGCTTTATCCTCATCCCGGTCAGCGTTCTTCCGGTATGCCATGCCCAGCCCCCACACGGCCAGGATGCTGTAGATGTTGTCCCGTACCCAGGCATCCTTATGGTCCACCCCTGCCGAAAGCAGCCCCGTCACTGGGTTCTAACCACAGCAGAAGGAATAGAGAACAAACATTACCACCTCAAGCTCCACCTGCTAAGAAGCACCACTTCTTTCTGTATTTAAGGGTAGCAAACCAAAGATGATTTCATGCTAAGTGCACACTGGCTGCTCATTGTTTCACAGCAGAGTGAGATCCCATCCTTCTTTCCCAAGCTCACACAAGTGAAATTCAAAATTTATTTGAACACTTCAGGTTATAAAGTTTACAGCATCCAGCTGGACATCTTCATCAACACAGGATTAGTAGCTAAGTCACTGGGTGAAATTCAGAATACTAAAAGGAAATTGCAATTTAAATTTTACATATTTATAAGGAAAAGAAGGTACTGAGCTAATGCTAGAAATAGAGTGTGGGATATATGCTCCTTTATGCATCTGGTCTGTGGCATAATCTTGAGAAAGTAAAAAAAGCACTAGTGATCTTCTAGGAGATTAAAAAACCATTTCTATATATCTGCCCACTGGGTTTATGACAGCTAAATGAATGCAATACCTTTTTTACATCCTTCTTTGGAAAACGTACAGGAAAAAAATTCTGAAGGTGTTGAAAAACAGCACTGTCTAAAAAGCAGAGCACTAATGCAGTGTCCTGCATCCCAAATACTCCATTAAATTTTTCATTGCATCATTAATTCTCATCACTTTGCTATCCTTAGTTTTTTCTTGGCTGTATATTCTTGACTAACAAAAGAAATGAGACAAAGAGGCAAAAGGTCAATAGAACTTTCAATCCAATCATGCCTGTACAGAAATTTCAGTGAATGAAGACCAGTTGGTGGGGCTGGTGTGACAAGGGGCAAAGATTACAATAGTAAAGACTACTTTTACAAAGTTTAAAAGGATACATCCACCAATTCTTCAGTTCTCCCACACACTGGTTCACTCAACTTTTTCTTTTTTTTTTAAAGTTGGTTTGAGGGGATGGGGCTTAGTTACAATTTCCTGGTCTCTGCCTGTGACCACTGAGCAGCACAGGGGTGACAGCCTGACAGACATGACCCAGTAGTCAGCCCTATTGTTATGGTTTAATACAGAAATGCTTAGTGGCTCACTCAGAGCAGAAATGAAGTTCTGCCACAACAGCCCTGCCTCAGCAAGGTCTTCACAAACCAAGGGACAGCTGAAGGACCCCCTACTCACGTGTTTGATGGGGAAAGGAGCACATATGAATGAAAACAACTTAAAAACCTTCTTTTTGATCTTGAAAAGTCAAACAAGGAGTAACAGAAGTCCTAGCTCAGCACTGTGCCCACATGACAACACCCAGGATCGCAAAAGGCAGACTGCATGCTCCCAACATTCGTAGAGGACACATTGTCTCCCTCCCTCCCTCCAATGCAGGACAAAAAATGTCTACTCACCTGAAGCCCTGGCTTCATAGAGATCACTCTGCTGTCTGAGGAATTATAATTTTGGTTTATTTCTCCCTACTCTCCATGCTGGGCTAGCTGCCAGTTGAAAAATAAAAATGTCTGTGTACCAAAATTGAAATCCTAGGGAAATGGCCCATCCAGGACTTTAAAATTCAGTTCCCTATTCAGTTCCCAGGGAGGGATTTGCCTACCTCAAGACGTTTTATTAAACCATCCACAGGCAGCTATCACCATTTCACCACCTTTGATTTCTCTGCAAGTTGGCCCCAGCTTTTGGGGTGCACTGGGACTGGCTTTCATGGACTGACAACACATTAATGTCTTTCCTCATGCACATTCAGAATATTAGCAGAACCATGTAATATACTAATTAATATTTTAAGTGGTTTTGTTTTGGCTTTTTACAAGTGTTTCCTCTTAAAAACTACAATTACTTTCTTCTCTTACCAACTGACACCATATGAAAACTACAGTGCTTACAAGATGCTAAAGAATCCACAGAAACACTGAGTACACTTAATCCCACTGATGTCAAAGGGATTTCAGCTTAGCTAAAGCATTCCATCTATGCAGTGATGGCTAATTAGACTAGCAGGTCTCATACTGCAAATCACACTGCACATAAGATCCACGGAGCAAAGAATTTTTTATCAGCACCATGGGCTGCCAGCTGAGAGCACTGCAACAGAAAGCTGATTGCTGGACTAAGTCTTGAAACTGTTCTATCATGCCCAAACCTACTTTGAAAATCTTTTGGTCAATCTGGAGACAAAAAGGCCCCCTAACAACCCAAATCACAAAACACACCAGCTTCTACAGGGCAGCAGGTGTCAATAAGAACTTCAGCAGGGCAGGCATAAAACCAGTGGGGTTCTAACAAGAGAAGCAAAGCAAGTAATTCAGCATCTTGCTGAAATGTGTGAATTAAACAGATTGTCTCATTGCTCTGTGAAGTGAAAACTGAGATAAGCCCTAGCACAGCTTGTAGATCTGCTTGTGGAACCAGATGTAACATGATGTGAGTGAGTCTTGGGGACAGTCCCGAGCTGGACTTGATGATTCTTGTGAGTCCCTTCCAGTGTGATTCCATAATACAGCTGGGGTTACCCGTAACGGTATGAGCTTTCCTTATCAGGTCCATATGCTTTTCACTTGTAGTACCATAGCAGTACTTAAAATGTACATAGATGTTAAGTTTTACTATTTCCCAATCTTAGGATTCACATTTTTTTCTTATGTCATTCGATTTAACAGGTGTAATAAGCAGCTGAGAACATCCTTCTGGTGTTGCTCTTCAATGTCTGCTCTGCGTCAGCACCAAAGCATCCCTCTGACCCCTGTCCCTGAGGGTACATGCAACAGATGGCAGGCCCCCCACAGACAGGAGCCACTAGTCTCGTCTTACCCTCCTTTCACAACAGGATGATAACTATCACTGTGCATGCTACAGGGACTGACAAGGACAATGCAACATCTGCAACACAGGAAAAGATTTGCTACTGACCTGATCCTGCAAGGTGCCACACAGAGAAAACTCAGCCCTGGTACAGTTGAACCTGCCCTTTGAACACATCTGCCTGGTAGCACAGATATCCTGCAGTAAAAATTGCCTCTAAAATCACACTGATTTAGAGTGATTGGAATGAGCATAGGCTCAATTACTGCTACTGAGAAGCCCAGCTCCTGGTGTGTTAAACCCCTGATCAAAGCCCAATGTTCTGTGCACACTCGATGCTGCCCTCGATGCTGCCCTTGCTGCATCTTGCTACAGAGGTGAGTGTGTCACCATCCTCTGTCAGAGCACAGCAGCTGATGTGCCAAGGCTGCATTCCCGCAGCTGTGCATGTGAAGTGCAGGGTCACAGTCATACATCATCCCCCTGCTGAGCAGTGGTGCCTCAGAAGCATTTCAAACACTTTGTGGTTCCCCTGCCAGGCTGCTCCTGGGCAAACCCATGGCTAAAACTCACCTCTCTGTCTTCTTCCTGAGAGGCACTAAGAAGGCACCAGCAGCAGTGAAGCAGCAGCATCCAAGCCCATCCAGCCAGAAACTTTCTGCTCCCAAGAAATACACAGCTGCATGTGGCCCAAAAACAACCTTCCTAACTTACCCAAGTAAGCACTCTTCACCTGGCTGAACACAACATTTTCAATCTATTGCAGTGAAAAAAACAGAAAGACTATAAATATGGAAAAAAAATCTAGAAATGTGCCCTAAGCATCTCTCTGGGTCCTCTTGAGATACCACTGATCCCCTGCCTTGCTGCTAGCCTTGCTTTCCACACAAAGAAGCAAACTTATTTACCTCCCTTCTCCATCTCTGAATTCTCACACACATTGAGCCCTTAGTGGAAAAGGCAATATACAGTCATGAACACTCATCCCTTTGCTTTAAATACCAATTACAAAATTCTGGGTCACCAGTATGAACCCCTGCATTACCATTTACTTACTCTTTTTACTATTGTTAAATATTCATTTCATCAAGGCTTTCATGGGGCATGTTTGAGCTCTGAATCTCAGAGGCTCCATATCTCCCCTAATGGAAGCTGCTATCAGCATCCTCATCTTATAAACAAGGAAATCAAGGCAGGCACTGGAAGCCAAAGAAACTTGCCCAAGGTCATCTGGCTGACTAAAGTGAACACAACTGAAAGCTTCTCCTGCACCCCAGCACAGCAAGAGTCAAAAATTATCTTCTCACACTACATATACCAGTTCTTGCATTTGTTTCTACTGAGTCTACAATAATTAGCACACAAACACCAGTTCACAGGTGTTTGGACCCTGTGCCCAAAACAACGGCTAGTGACAAAAATCTCAATGACAAAGTGCATTTGGGTCCCAGCCTCTTCTTTCACTGCTTACAAGTTTCTTGCAACTGTCATCAATAAAGCATATATGGCAACCTCTCTGCGCAAAAAAACCCCTGCTGCTCATCTTTATACTGGATTGTTTTAACCAAATCATGACACTGCTGAACACCTTGTGAGTCCTCAGTGCCCGCTTAGGTGAAGCAACCACACACACAGAGAGCACTGTGCTGATGAAAAAACACAGGGTGCGCAACAACTTCCCCCAACCACGCCTGCTATTTTCGTTCTTTCTCTGCTCGCCTGTGCAGGGAGCCAACCCCGCCTGGCGCTCCGGAGCCTCAGCAGTGCGGACAGCGGGAGAATAGACTGGAAGCTCTGGGACGTGCCCCGCCGCACACAGGGATCCGCACCGCGCTGTGCTGACAGGCACGGCACAAAGTCCTTCTCGGAACTCTTATGTCACCGCGGCGTAATGCTGCTGTCACCATGTATGTGTGTGTATATATACGCATAGTATATAGTGTATATACATATATATATATAGTGTGTGCACAACGTGTGGGTGTGTATCATATGGCCATGAAGACACTGTATACACAACACTAGTATTATTTACAAGCTCAGACTCGCATTGTTTTCCACATGATTTCCAAGGTGCACTTATACAAGGAAACCCAGGACCTGCACCGCCTCAGCACTCTCCGCGCCGCTCCGCAGGCAGGGGCGGGACGTGCGGATAGGAGGAGGAGGCCGTGCGGCGGCCGGAGGAGGGATGTTCGTGTCCCTCCTGCAGCCCCCGGCCCCACCAGCCGCCCTACGGCCCCACAGCACGGCCCCACCGCGCCCGGCGCCCCCAGCCCCGAGCAGGCGTCTCGGGGCGGCGGCTGCTCCTCACCTGGTGGCACAGGATGGTCCGCTGGACCAGGCGGGCGTAGCCATCCAGGCGCACCCCCGAGTTGCTGCGGCTCCTCATAGCCCCAAAGCCCGGCCCCCCGGCCCAGCCGCGCTCGGGGCGGTGGCACCCGGAGATGGCGGCGGCCTCTCCCCGCCCTCACGGCGGAGCGGGGCGGGGCGGGCAGCAGCCTCCGCCCTCAAGCACCGCGGGGACAGCGGTGCACAAGGACCGCGCAGAGGCGGGGCTGCCTGGCGTGACAAAAGACTGGTCGCATTTGTAGAAAACAGTGTCCATTTATACAACCTCTTCGTCAGTTAGTAAAATAAAGCTGAAAATGCCAGAAGATTTGTTAGAAGCTTTTCTTTCTCCCAGCCTTAAAAAACGCCACCGTTTTGAGATCTGGTCGAATAAAAGCACGGAGCAGATGTTGCAGAGTAGCTGAAGGTGTGGTATTCAGTCAAAATTCGGAAAGAATTTTTTCCCCGTTGTCTTTTTTTTTTTTTTTCTTTTAACTGAAATTGTAGCATTAACAGAGTTACTAGTTTAACTTTTCCTTGCTGTACTTCCTTCACTGACTGTAGCTGACAGGCGTGGTTGAGAACGCAGTCTTCACAGACGTGTTCGTTCCCTCGCTGGCGGTCGGACAACCACCTCTGTAGGTCCGGCACAGCAGTAAAAAGGACAGAGCTCGGAGGTTCATCATCTCCCTCTGCCACAGCCGTGCGGTGAAATCTGTGCCGTGCCAAAACATGGACCAGCTCACTCCTGCCCTGAGCTCCGCACCAGCTTCCCCTTTCTGGACACTGCTTTTTCGAGACGCTGCACTTATGGACCAAGTTTGCTGAGCAGGGTGATGCCAGCTGTACCCGGCACGTTGCTGTATATCTTTGACTAAGCTTAAAACCTCCTTACGAATCCCCCGAGTTACCTTTGCAGCCACAAACTAATGCACAGAATTTTACTTTGCGCTCTGGGCAGGTGTTGCAGCTTTCTCCGAGCTCTGGGTGTCCTGGCTAAACAAAACGAGAGACACCGAGTACCAAAAGGATACTGGAACCAATTTTACTGTTTTACCCAACGTAAAAACAAGTTTTCAGCTAGTTTGAGGATGAGCTAAAATATCATGCTCGTGTAAGCGCAAACTTTTACTACAATATGTGCATGCTATTAACTAGCAAAGTCAGAGAGGACTACTCCCCTCTAGGAATATATTTAATATAAAAATTATTTCAAGAATCCTAACATATTTTAGTGTGCAAAAATAAAAACAGAAAGAAGACTCTGAGCAGGTCAGTGGAATATGTGTATTCATAGGGAATTTAATTACTGAAGCCAAACTCAGCTATGTGCTTTTGCTTACAGCATTGCTGCAGGAGCGCTTCAGCGGACTTAAGGGCAGGCATGGACTGGATTAACTTACGTCAGGGTTTTTTCTCTGCTAAAATCCAGATCTGTTAGGACCATGCAAGGTAAAATATGTAGCAGACAATAAATGCAAAAGCTGGGTCAGCTTTTTCTCCAAGAAGTTATGTACTGTTGATCCTGTAATCTGAAGAATTGTAATGCAGCCCAGTATTAATGACACATTTATCTAAAAGAGAAAAGTTTATATATTTTGTGTTGTACTTGCTGCAAATTTATTACTTTTTTACAGTTGAAAATATAAATATAAGAACATTAAATAAATGTACAAGAAACACTGCAAAGACAATTAGCCAAATAGTTAAAGCATTCACAGAAATGTATTCCAGCTACTAGTATTCCAGGATGGCTTTTACTAACATGCAGCTAAAAACCCTGTGGATAAACACAACAAATACTTTAAATTCTCACCTTAAAAGCATAGTCAGAGTAATCTTGGATGAAAATGACTGAAAGAACCCATGTGTTGCCCACAGAACTACGATGGGGTTTGAGTACAGAAGAGGTTCAATTGCTAACTCCAACAGAGCCCCAGATAAGAGGAATGTAACTCGTGCTTTCAGTTGAGAGTGTTTTCAGGGTGCCCCACTGAGCCCTCCCCACTGGGAAAGCAAAGCCTTTGCTCCCCTTCAGTATGCACCTGCTTCATGCAGCCCTCTTTACAGGGCCTGGTAGTCTGCAGTCTGGCACCAGTTTGCCCTAGTTTGCTTTGGGAGCATCCAACTTTTGCCCAAGAATGCAAATTGGAAAAGCAGTGGACATAGCTGCACGTGTGCGACGAAGAAAAGGCAAAACCAGGGCTTAGGCCAATTTCTGCTTAGGCGGAATCGTCACAATATTGTATGGACTTTCAGCTGTTCTACATGAAGAGCCAAAATCCATTTTTTTTCAGGTAATTATCACAAGAGGAATGAAATTTTGCTTCAGCAATTACTGAGCTAGCACCTCAGTATTTGGTTTGCCAGCCAAGAGCCAAAGCACAAGCAGAAATACTTATTAGAATAGCTCAAGAGCTGCCTCTTAAAAAACAGCCATGCAATGAAACAAACAATTTCTCAGCTACAAAATATAGCAGCTGTCATTTATTATTTCTATTTTTTTCTTCAACTTGCCTCCCCACCTCCCTCCAAACTTCTCCACTTTCATCATTGCAAATGAGTAATGGCAGTGTCTCACCACTCAACATAATGGCAGTGTCTCACCTGGTGAAATCAATGGCAAAAACTGGTGAGTCCACTCAAGCCACCAACACAACTTAGTTGTACTTAATAACCTACTGACTACTTTGTTTAACACTCCACTCATGGCACTCTACTTAAATTATACCCAATTTCTATTCCTCTATGGTGTACTAAAAGGTAGCTAAAGGCTACCGAAAGGGGCCAGGGGCTGCAGGAGGGACACGAACATCCCTCCTCCTTCAAGACCGATAGTGTTTGTTGTTTACAGTTCTGCATCTAGTGAATATATTCAAACCACTGTAAGTGATCCACTTACTGGACAAATTAACTTTTGTATCATTCTATGTTAAAGTTAATTAATTAAAGAAAAATGAAAACTTACTATAGAAGTTACAAACAAAATACCAATTATTTTTCTATACATAGGTATATTTAAATTTATATTACAAGAAATAAATATAAAAGCTTCATTGAGATGCACAAAGGTTGATATTTTCTGCTTATGTACACCACTGCAGAATTTGCTACTAAAATGTACAAAAGGATGAAGACAGTGTAGCTAACATTTTTAAAGTTAACATCGTTTGTATGCACAAGTTGTAACTTTCTACATTTATACAATACTACTAAGCATTATATCCAGATAAACTTAATTGTAATGAAAAAAGTCTAAATAAAAATTTTTGTTTAAATGTAAAAAAAAACCCTCAAAAACCCCCACTGTGATGAAGAAACAAAATGGAAGTGTGCCAGCTGTAATCTGACATCCAAGACCTTGTCAAAATAGTACGTTCCTTTTTTTTTTTTTTTTCTCTTTTTTTTTTAAATAATTGTCCTTGTCAATCCATTGCATGGCTGCCTTGAAGTTCCAGTACCATATATTAAATAAAACCAGTTCTTGGTCTGCTCACATTACGTAAAACTGCTAAAGTAAAACTCTACTTCACACTGTAAAACAATGTGCTGTTTTAAAGGAAATCACATTTTCTCCACAGAATTTAGGCTTCCTCTCTTTGAAGTCCTTCTGAGCGAGATTTGGCTTTCTTGGCTGCCAGTATCATCCTTGTCTTGAAATACAAGTTGTTTGCCTGAAAAGTCATGGAGACACACATCACCATTCTGTACACTGAAACAAACACCATTCTTCTCACTGGAAAGATGGCCTGTTGAAACAAAAAAGTGCATCCCCTATTAGAATGGTTCACAATCAAGCCTCCCATGCTTTTTAAGTCACTGTAGGGAGTTCATTCACTCTCATTTTATCTCTGCAACAATTTTAAAATGTGTATTTGTGGTAAATATTTTGTATACATTTCTTTTCCTGTGTAAAATCCTGATATGAGAGATGCTCATCATATTCCAGTCGTGAATCTGGAATAGCATTTCAGTAGAAGCAGTGATGCTAAAACCATGAAGTGTTTACAGCTCAGCATACTTATCACATAGGTCCTAATTTCTAGAGTGTTTTTTCTTTTAGAGGTCACTTTTAAAAATGAAGTGTTGCAATGTTATTTTCAAGTTCCAGCTTTGAGAGGAGAGCAATGAGGTGCAGCAAATTAGAAGGTCCCATGTTCCTATCTAACAGCAGTCTAACACCTTTTGGAGGCATTAGCCCAGCTCTTCTGAAATACGACTGCCACATGTTTGGAAGATTAGGTGTAAGCAATTGCCTTCATGAGCTATGCTGGGAGCTATCCAGGCATAGGTTTAGCCTCTTCTTATGGAAGTCCTAAGGACCCAGAAGAACTATTTAGTCAATTATGCAGGCAAGGTACCATACAACCCTCTTGATATTGGAGGATATGGTACAAGGTTCACAACATTCAAAATAGACAATAAAATAGAAAATGAGGTGGGTCAGCCAAGATATCCATGTTCGTAAGTGCACAGGAACAAAGTTTTATCAAAGTTCTTTCAGCTGCTTTTGTCTGAGAAGCTTTTGGCACAAGACACAGAGACACACTGGAAAGGTCTCATTAGGTGAATATAGTGGGACAGAATCGGAGCACATCCAACAGAATTGGCATCGCTTAATGGTTTAGATTATCAATTTAGCATCTCATTCTAAAATACCCAAAATAACAAAACTTTTTCTAGAAAGCCATAAGAGGCTCATTCACTTGGTTGCTACAACAAACAAGTTCAATAGAACATTTCTGCTATCTTTCTTTCTGTTGAGAAAAGCAGTCAAAACGCTTTTGTAGCTATGTATAAGCACGTCAGATGAGGCAGGGAGAGATGGCTTTTTTCATCAGCGCAATTAACGTAACAGGGGAAAAAAGAACCCTATAAGACATGCAGGCTTTTGTGCCTGAAAATTTCTCCCTTCCATGTAAAAATATTGCCTTTGTATTTAATGGTAGTGTTACTGGATTTTGGTTCTCAACAGATCTGTTAGATAAAAAGTATGTTAATTAGTACATTATGTGGTGTCCAAACAGGAAGATTTTACAAAGCAATGTAAAAAACCTAGAAAAACTCAATTTGGAAAGCTGTTCAGGGCATGTCCAAATGCCATCTCTCGAAGTGTTGTGATATTTCAGCAATATGCAGTTAGTACACTCAAAGGAACAGTAACCTCTAACCCACATATGAATTCCATAGATTTTACACTGTACATCTGAGAGGTTATCTGCTGATACAATCCTGTTGATTATGTACTGTCTTCTGACAGTACAGGCCAAGAAATGAGGACAACACAGCCTCTCCAAGCATGTTCAACAACTAAATAATAAGCATTCTAGTTGATGACATGACTTCTTAGCCTCAACTCTTGATCAGTTGGCAAAAATACCTCAGGCCCACAGGAGTAAAGTCTTCTGAATTTTGCTTGACTAAGGGTTTTATACATTACAAATTTCTAAGTTATTTTTGCTTGAAAAATTGACTGTCTTTACTGAGAGCTCAAATCAGCAGCATGACATGTGCCTTGCAAGAGTGTGAAGAATTAGATTATGTTCACTAAAAAAAGAACAGTTTTTAATAAGTACATTCAATGGGGATTCCTATCTAGTGATTCATATTCATTCATATTCATATCTCAACAAACAAGCCACAGCAAATTGCAGCTGAAATTGAGTGCAGTGCTACTTACACCTGCATTTCAACTTCTCAGGAACAGAGCAGAGGGCAGCAGTGCAGAAGACAGTACTACGTTAGAACAGGAAGGATGGAGACTTTTACTTCTGAAGAAATGCTGTTTTGCATTATACTTACCATTTCCATTTGCATGGACTGAATAATCATTATTCACTAGCAGTGTTGTAGAGTTAGTGGAGTTACTGTTTGATTGTAAGGAATTGGAAGAACTGGATACTCCTTGATTTACAGTCTGCTTCTTTAAACCATTCGTAGCAGTTCTGCTCCAGTCTAAAACAGAAAATAGCACAACTCATACAAGCACTATATAAAAATACAGTTAATAATGCAACTCAATTGATATAAAACCAAAGCTTTACACATTTCTTGCAGTATTCTAGGCACAATTATATTCTACTAAGAATTTAATGACTCTTGATGTTTAAAATTATTTAAATCTAGTTCTTTTTCTTTTGTCCCTTTTTAAAATACAAGTGGCCAACTCTCATAGTTTTACAACTGCAGACCAGATCAGAAAAATAACTGAAGGGCAGTTGATCTTCTAAGTGAAAGTGTATAAAAAGATTATGGCTTTACAAGAGGACAACTAAGTAACAAAATAACATAGTAATTAATGTCTTTTTTGGTTTAAACGATGCTTCACTTTGTTTTTGTGGAAGTCACTGGTAAAACTATGGCTGACCCAGAAGCTGGAACAAATCTTACCGTTTCTAACTGACCAAAAGTCTTCTGCAAAGACATGCCTTTACCCTGCAGTGGAAGAGGTCATCTCTTAGCAGTTAACAGCTTAAGGCAACAGCATGTAAACATGCAAGAGCTGCATCAGCTACCACCTTTAAAGAGTATAATGTTGGAGGTTTACTGTATCTTGGATAATAAATTAGAACTGTAACAGCAGCAATATGATCAATTGCATTTTTTTTGGTAATTATTACAAAATACCAGGAACTTAACACTACGTATAAGCATTCAGAAGTTAAAAAAATATTTACCAGAGTTTTCAGCCAGCCTGAATTTCCCACAACAAAGATATCTTCTCCACTGTTTACGGACATTCTCCTTTGTTACACAATAGAAGATGAAAATGAAGAACCCTGCAAAGCAGTAACATAAAAGACTGATGCAAAATTCACTTTTACTACTTCCTAATGAAAAATGTTTTGGTTTTCTTTCATTTCTTTTAAATTTCTAATAAAAAAATAAGGACACTTCTCTTTGCTAAAAAAGTTTACAACTCTGAACACTGCAGAGCACTTTTTCCTTAGACAGCTTAGAGGAATCATGCACACAAAAGAAAAAACAACACATACAACCAAATGCACAAAGTGCAAAAGGTTTCCTTCTATCAAATATAAAGGGAAAATTCTGTCGATCTTGAAATTAACTTAATGCTTTTGGAAAAGAATTCAAAGCAATGTCAAAGAGAGGTTGTAATACCACACTGTCAGACCATGAAGCTCTTTTAGCACATGGTGTGACATTGTTATATCTTTTATTAGCAGCTAACCTGTTACCACTACTGCTAGAAAATTTTGAGCATTTATACAAAGCAAACAACTCATATCTAAAAGAATAATAATTTTACCACAATTTCAAATATTTTCTAGAAGGGATGGTGCTCATCCCATCTCCTACATTACAGTTTTTTTGTCTACTTCTCATTCACTACTAACTGACACAGCATGGCATCTAACATTCCCCGCTTAAAAGTTCATCACAATTGCCCCCCTTTAAGGGAAAGTGGCACTCAGTCTTTGCAGTTTCCAATCTGCAATGGGCAAACAGTTGGATTAGGTTTAGAATGAATAGTAAATAATAGTAAGTCAACACAGTAAAAAAGGGAGGGGTGTATACATTGAACTGCAATTTTCATTGCTTTAGGCTCTCTGGGAAATCAGCCAGCCAGTCATCTATGTGCCATTTAAGCAGAAGTTTGGACCCAAACTTCAGAAGGGCAATTCAAATATATTTAGGACAATGTGGACAGCTACAATACCTCCTGTTTATACAAGTGTTTGCAGCAACTCTGCTTTTGGATACGTGCAGTAGCACCCTGGCCTTTGCAAAACTTTATGTTTTCATATCTACTTCCCACATGTTCTTAAGTACTATATAGACCACGCTTAAGAGCTGGGTCACTAACTTTTAGATGTTGCAGTCTTACCTGTCTTAATAACCCTTTGCTGAATGTCAAACTTCCCCCAGAAGCCTTAGGGGAACTGAAGAAATCATACTGTTTTCACTACATTAATTGCATTATAATGTGAACACTTAGAATAACTGCCTATTCAAAATTCATCTATTTTTTAATTAGTGAAACAGTCACAGCCAGGGATATCTGGTTTGCATACACTTTTTAAGTGACAATATTTATAAATACACCATACATACATAAATAGTGTCTAGTTTTTCTGTACCTTATCATAACAAATCTGCAATTTAAGATTGCTGTAAAGCAGTATCATCTCATCTCTAATATAATTAACACGTTACTGCACATATCAAAGTTAAATTTTTATTGCTGAATCAAGAAAATGACATTTCAAAATATTTGATTTGTTATATTATACACAGGGAGCTGTTACATGGAGGACAAACTTACCTTGCAAAGTGTTGAAAATGGTAAAGAGGTAAGTAAATACCTCATTTACCGTGAAAAAAGCAAACCCCCAAGTAATTCCCAACAGGAATGTGAGGCCAGCAACACTCCTAAGGTCTTGGATAGTGGTTTTCCTTTGAGCACCGAGTTGTTTCTTCTTTTTGATACGACAGAGCTGGATCAGCACAACAATGAACATGCTGATATTGATGAGGAATATCAGGCAAAAGTATCCCACAGCAGTAATATAGAAGACAATTCTATTTTTGATCCAGCAGCTAAAACAAAAGAACAGTCTGTCAACCAATATCAGTAACAGAAATTATGTGAAATAAACATGAGACAAACTTGCAGTTTGTTGCACATGCAAACCATTTTTGCCTTTTTACAAAAAAGTATTCTTTTTTCGGCCAAAGGATATGAGCCTTCATATAGGCAATAACTGTAAAACATGAGGTACTGTAGAGTTATACTATTTCAAAGCACTACTATTGCTTCTTTGTTTTCCCCCCTTTTACTTTAAAGAAAAGCTATTTGTAGGACCTCCCTCCACCCCCAACCCTCATCTCCCTTCAAAGCACCTCCCTTTAACTCACAATTCATCAGGTCCATTTATTGAAACCTTTCCCGTGGTTATAAGTCCATAATTATCTGGTGATACTGCCAACACAATGGACACAACTAGCGCTGGTAACCCTAAAAGATTATGAGCAAACACATATATAAAAATCCTAACGGAGACAGCATGAGGACTTGAAAGTATTCTATTTTTTTTTACAAAATCTACAACTTGTTTCTGAAATTTGGCTGTTGAATTCTGCTGACTACTAGCTGTCTGAAAAATTGCAGCGTTCAAACTGCTCAGGACCACAACTTGCAAAGAAACAAGAGGAGTCCTCCACAGCCAGCTCCAAAACTTTCTGAATAAACCAACAAATACCATCAGTCTTCAAACTGATTCAAAAAGCTCTTATAGGATAAGGGATTTTCTTTCTTACATACGTTTTAAGAAACAAATAGGAGAAAAATCAGAATCTCTTCATCCTCTATCCAGTTAGATCTGGTTTTGCTGCTTTTTGTTAGCAACAGTGGTAGTCCAGAAATGGAATATATATACTTATTGGCATTTATTCTCAAAATAATGGAAGCATGCACATTAAAAATTGGTTCTATTGTACTAGCACAAGGAAAATTTATTATCCCTTTGCACTGCAGAAACTTCAGTTCTGCAGCTGGGGGGACTCAGTGCCTCAGAAAGGCGGAACACATATGGTAACATTTAATGATTGCCTAATCTTCCTTTCTGACCTGTGTCGCATTAACTGAAATACTTGATAAGAGGAATTATCTATTTAGAATTTTTTAAAAAAGGGGGAAAAATACATACCCCAACCAACAACACAAAACTTAAGAATGTATTTCCGTACATAGGTGTTAAAGACTTTCACAAGGGCCAGATACATGTGGAAAGCCTCCAGACCCATCCAGGTGAAGGAAACCAAGAGGAAATAATGAAGAAATACTGCAACTGCAATGCATAGGCCTCGTGTATCATACAGTGCAATCCACGAGTCAAGGAGAAAAACTAAGTTGAGTAGAAGCAATGCAGCACACAGCTGAATAAGTATTTTGGAGGGGTAGTCTCTGCGGATTTTCCTAAGAAAAAAGCAAATTCGTGAGATGACATCAGCTGTCCATGGATGCCTGGCTTACTTCTTCTCTCGCAGTCCTTGGCATTCACAAATGCCAAGGAAAAAAATGTTTTACATTTTCATTCATATACAATGCTTCATGTGTTGCATTTATACATGGAGTATAATGGAGTAATGGAATAATTTACAACATACTTCCAAATCAACCATCTGTATATATAAAGTTTTTAGAAAAGGTTACATAAATATAAACAATAACTTGAAGTGTTTAGTATCGTGTTTTTGGGGTTTTTTTACATTGTATGTTGAACTTCTTGTTACATTGCTACCCAAACCCAAAATGTTTCTGTTCTTTATTGCTATATTAGATCAAGCTTTTGACTGGCCATCTAAATCAAGCTTTTGACTGGGCATTGATAGAAACAAGTCCCAGTCTTTATTCTCTTATTATAATAATAAGAGAATAAAGAAAGAATACAAATACTTTTGAAAATGCTAAAATTCTGTACTGATATTTTTTATGTTGTATCTTCAATGCATTCCTTCACATTCCTATCACGATAATCCATTATAAAATACTTCAGAGTGTTACTTCTTCACTTCTTACTGCCTAGAGCCTCATGATAATTCCTTCGTTCATAAGATTAACATTTCTGAAGACTGAATCAACATCTTCCTCTTGAATTGGCCAAATCTGTGCAACAGAATCCATAACTATTGAAAATGATTTCTCAGTGAAGACTATAATCAATCACAATTGAAGAATAATGGGAACTCAGCTGAATGGGTACTTACTCAAAGGCTATGTAGGTCACAAGAGTAACAGAAAGAAAAATTGCAGAGAGGCCACAGCCTATATATGATATAAAAGTCAGTACCAATTCCTGTGTGGGATTCAAAGGAGTATTTCCATACAAGTCCTGAAACAGAACAGAAGTTATTTTCAGAGAACAGGTTTATTTAATGGAAAAAGATAAAAAAATCCACCAAAATGCACCTTTCCCTCTATGCTTATAACCAAAAAAAAAGAACTCCATTCTTTGCATCATGGCTCTTATAAAAGGTTTGATGAAAAAAAAAAAAAAAGCCAATCTAGTCTTGTAAAGAGCAGGGAGCTGGAAACCATGATCCTTATGGGTCCTTCCAACTTGAAATTAATATCTCACAATTTATAATCATGAAATCGTGACTCTAATCGTCAAAACCCATTTGATTAAAAACCTGTTTTAAATTTGATTTTCTAAATTTTATTTCCTGGAGTATAAACAGCTGCCTAAATGTAAAAGCTGCAGCACTAGAAGATTTTTTTTCCTCCAGTGGAACCCATTCAACAAGGAAGTTAAGCAGGTGACTAATTGTGTGGCTATCTGTACTTACACTAAAGCGAATAGAACCTGAGTATTATTTATTAGGTTGTGTGAGCTTATTGGGTCTTCACTTGCTTAAGACAACTCAAGGTTAAATGTGTTCTTGAACAAGGGTAAGATTGAGTAATTTTTTAAATAATTACCATCAAAACTGCAAAACTTGTGAGATGGTTGCATGAACAGACTGTTTCATTTACTCTACTTTCTTTAACCATGCAACCTTCGTATGACCAGCCTCCATGTCCACCTGTTAAAAAAAGCAGCTTTGTTATTTACTATTTATTTATTATTATAAAGCCTTATAAAAGGCTTTATTCATATTAACATGAATTAATGTAGCCAAAACAGCATAACATCTTGGGTGATCTCAAGTACTTACCATTTTTATTAAAGTCCCAAAACACACATCTAACTGTTGAATTATCCTGTTTAGGAGTAAAAAGAAAATAAAAAAGAGAGAAAAAAAACCAACATACGAAACTGTGAGTTTAAGATCAAATGATTTATGAATGATCTACAAAATTCAGGCAAGAATAAACACTGCATACAGCAAATATGCCTGTTCTACGTGAACACAAAATTAATTTAGGTGCATAAAGGGACTAATATTGCAAACCACATGCAAAAGTATACTGAACAAATTCGAAGTCACTAGACAGGAGCTAGCTCTTGTGCTTATGCAGAGATTCTGTTCCTGGTAGAACCTTTTGAATGCTCTTTAGTTGAGAGAGAGCATTTCATTTCATCATTCCCACACCATACAAATTCTCGGGATTTCTCCCCTTTCCAGACTTTGTAACTTTTGAAGTAATGGCCACACAGAAAAGGAAAAACCTTTTCATTTGCAAATATTTGATCACTTCCTACTATCACAGTGTTAAACATTTACACATAGAGTTCCTCACACTCATGCAAATTCTACAAATACCAGAAAGAATACACTATATTGCTATAAATACTAATACTTCTACAGTTGTACCCCAAAACTTATTATTATGTCAAAACAAGTAAAGATGCCACTAAGCCAGCTCCTGAAAAAAGCTCCAGGTGCATTAGTGGAGTGCCCAAGCTTTTCAGTTTATAATTATTGAGTATTTCAAACTCTCTTGAGATATGAGATAGAAGACTTTAATCCTTGATGCTCCTTTCAGAAAGAGATGGTGTGTAAGAATCCTAATACTTCCAGATGACACAATCCTGTGTTTCAGCTTCCCTAAGAAAAGATTTACATTATTTCCTGGCCACGCAACACCCACAAAAGTCATAACTGCAGCGTCTACCATAGCAACCCACACTGTCAGGCATCCTTCTAAGAGGTTTTATTCTTTGTAGAATAAAACAGAAGGGTAAGTAAGAAAGACAAAAGCTGGATGAATTTGTGATAAAGCAAAATTACCTTACAGTGCTTGAGAACCAAAATTTATACCAGTGGTAAATAAGCAAACAGAACTGCTTTTTAATGTCCACGTGGAGCTGAAAATTCTACACTAGTAAAGCAGAACAAGCTGACCTGTATGCTCAGTAAAATGTTTCCACTACAACAACTTCAGTGGAGGCAACAAAACTGTACTTTAAGTCTGCCAAAATGTAAACTTTACCTGATTAGGCTTGATATTCTGCAAAATGACAGTAACATTTGCCGTTAAGTTCCTAATTGTGATGTTAGCAACACTTGATGATATAACACTGCTGATTAAAGATGCATTCTTCAAGGATAGATCCTGGAATGACAAAAAAATCACCAGATTTTAAAATCCTAAAGGAAACAATACTAGAGTACAGCACCCACAAGCTCATTTATATGTGGACCAATCATTGGACAAAAATAATTACTTTTTAAGTCAGAAGTTTTAAAGTATGTTTTGTGGGGGAAAAAAAAAAAAATTAAAATCCTTATGAACAGTGGGCCAAAAAATACCTGGAACACAGTGGTCTTTTTAAAGAAGTTGAATATAATTCTAGAAGCCAAGTCCAACTCTTCAGTGGGTAAATTTTTCAGCAATGATGAAGGAAGTGTGATTGATCCAAGATTATTTAAATTCTGAATTGTTTGAACTCCCAGAGAGATCTGAAAAATAAACACCAGGATTATGCTTTGTTTCAGTCTCCAAACAAATAAATTATTACTTATTTTCAGTTTAAAGCTTCAAAAATATCTCTTTAATTACTGTCACAAACCCACTGCTGCTCTCATTCCTCTCCTGCTCCAGTGCATAAATAGCATTACAGAACTGAAAAGGATGCATCCCATTTCAGGTCTGCTTACCACTGAAAATAATCTGGCTATAAGCATTTCCCTACAGGGACATAACACACCACTGGGTGTTTTGTATTGAATTGGAAACGGTGAGGAGCAGAAACCCACGTAGCTCTATGTAACTGTGTAGGGAGATCAACTTTTCACAGCATGAAAGCCTAGAAAGGGAAAAAAAATTTATACTCTGTAGGAAGTATGTCAGAATTCAGAAAAGTGTAAATAGCCATTATCATCAACACATTTTTAAGTTCAGTAGGTTAAGTTTATGTTCTTAGATAAGAACATAAACTCCTAACTTTTTGATCCTCTGGCAAAAATTACAAAAATAAACTGGACAAGCCACAATTCAGGTACCTCAAGAGCTTAGTGATCTAATACAGTACAAAAAGGGATCTGAACTTTCACCCATTTTATGTGCTGAACATCTCATGTGCTGTGCTTACAGACCAGGGAGCTTTGTTTAGTACAAAATCTGTCAACATTCCTGCCATACATTAGTCCTTTACATACAAATATCATCACCTCAGAGTTCCTGGGAGATGTGAAAACATTAGTAGTGCTGCAGGAAGAAATTATCTGAGTATTGAAAGAATGGCTGTAATAAGAATAATGGTGTGAACTCCCCAAAGTGCCCTAACATTGTGGTTTAACTCATCTGTTTAGACCAGCACACTGCAAATGTTTTTGATCATGCATCCCCTAAAGGTTTTGAGCATCAACCCCAGTATATACCTATCCATAAGTTACATGTACGAATGAATGTACTAATATATTATGCAAGTTATAAAATATAAAACAAATTTTAAGGAGACTAAAAATTACTTTTAAAAATGTATTTTTTAAATTAATCATATAAATAACATTTTCCCACACTGCAATGGACTGTTATGTGCACACCCTGGGGTACTCAAACCCCACTTTGGAGATCATTGGTGAAGACAGACATCAAAGAAATCCTTTCAAAGAAATCTATCAAAAATTCATTGCACAAAAGCACTCCCGTTGCTCTAGTTTTAAGTAGATGATACTTATTGAAAATTTCCAGTGTTTCATTGCCAGTGCCATGAAATAAAAAATCATTCCTTAGCAAATATCTGTATGTCACCACTACCATCTCCTAGTCACCTCACATTCATGTACTATATATTGCTAAGAAATAGAAAAGAACTCAAATGTTAATCATTTATGTAATTTTCAGTAACACAGACAAGTTCCAGTACTACATATGGCTTACGATACATTAAGCTATTTTCTTCTCTGAGGAGACAGAATGTGTCAAAATTGGTCCAAAACTTTCCATCTCTCCTTGCTTAAGCCTCCAAGGCTGGTATTGTCCATTATTTTCTCTGTCAGGAGGGAGGTTTTGAATGAGATAAAGGGGATCCAACCAAACTTTCTAAGCACTTCTTTCTTGATGAGATGCCATTAGTGACAAATGGCTGAGCATCATTATCCAAGCAACATACATAATAGTTCTTTCCTGGAACCCTCTACAATTATTTCCTTCTAACAGATGAAGCCATCTGGCAACACTCCTTGACAAATTTCAGCACTGCATGGTGGTTGAATAAATGACTCATAATTCAGGGGGCTTGAGGCAAAGCTATTCTGCCAAGCACTTTGTCCATTCTGGTGTTCTAGCTGTACCCTCTCCAACAGCTTATTAGTTCTCCCTATTTCTGCTAAGTCAGCTCTCTTTCACACCTATTTACACAGTTGAAAATTAAAGGAAAAACTGTAAAGGGCTTAAAGAAAAGTCTGAAACTAATACGAACTAAAGGCCCCGAAACTGACATAAACAAAGAACAAACTCATGTTCCTATAAATATAAAACATAAACATTTTAAAATTAATGTTTGACAATTTGTAGGTATTGTAAGTATTTTGTAACCTGGAGATCAGCTGAGTCCTGGACAGCAAAAGACATTTGGCTGGAGCGGAGTCTGTTGGTTTTGACAACTGCCAGAGCCAAAGAAGGGGAGACAAATTGAGCAGCTGTTGTTGATATGTTTACTTTTAAGCCAATATAGTCCACCAGTTTTATAATTCTGTTAAGAAAAAGTATATTTAATATTACCAAGCATATACATCCAAAATGCTCAAGCAAGTTATAGTTATGAAGCAATAGTCCAAGTCTAGTGCAAAATGCTCACTCATTATGGCGTCAACGAAAAAACCCCCGTTTTCCATGGCATTATATTATAGTAGAGCTGATAACATTAGAATGACAGTCCTTCCATTTTGAATAACTACATTAAAGAGCAAGAAATATTCTTCTGAATCATGATTATGAGAAAGTGAAACTTGCTGAAGCTGATTTATCAAGACAGTAAATACAACATTTCTGTAATCTATTGCAAAAATGACCTACCTGTTAGAAATTCGTGGTGGTAGTGGCTGAGAAGCAGTGAGGATACTGCTTACATCACTAACCATCCTTTCTACATCTTTTGGCTCTATTTTTCCAGCTGCTAAATCATTTTCTATTTTGGACACAATTTGCTCAGCTGTGGCGACACTAATGGTGGTGTGTACAGAAGTTACATTTGTGGTAGCTGAAAGGGTTTTTCCTGTGACAAAAGAAAAGTTAAACATTGTGTTCAACAAATAATATAAGCTTGGAGAAGGGGAAAAAATAAATAGCTCTCTTGATTAAAAACTTGTATCAGTACTCACAAGGTATGCAATTCCTCCCTATCAGCCACTTTACAGGTAATTTAAATCTCATGAAAACATAAAGCAAGGTTTCAAACTGCCAACATTAATTTCATGTTTTATTGATTTCAAAGTTCCTCCCATCAGACCATTAATATATTAAATAACCTATTTTGAATTTTTAGCCAGTGAACGCCTGAACGTAGAGTAAAATCAAGGCAGTGTCAGAAATTCAAAAAGAAGCTTGTAAAGATGCGTACAACATTCATAAGAAAATACCTAGCCACTAAAAATATTCCCAGTCAATAACAATATTTTAAGGATGATTCAACAATTACCATGCAATATTTTAAATATTAAGTTAGTTTTTAAAAAAATCCCTCTTGCTCTCTGACTTATTTATTTTCTGTCCAAAAGACATTTGTTCTAATGGGGATTGAGCACTGTATCTACCTAGGACAGTTACAAACAATGGTGTAGGGTGAGGTATCACTCCCCATGCCCAAAGGCATCAGAATGTATTTTAAAATACGTGCGTGTCAAGTGAAAGTTGTCTCAGGGTTTTCAGAAAGAAGAGCATCACAGAATCATTTAGGCTGGAAAAGCTCTAAGATCATCAAGTCCAGCCTTTGACTAAATATCACCTTTGTAAACTAGACCAGAGCACTGTGTCCAGTCATTTGAACCTCTCCGGGGATAGTGACTCCACCACATCCAATTGCTTAACAACCCTTTCAGAGAAGAAATTCTTCCTGATGTCCAACAACCTCCCTGGCACATCTTGTGGCCATTTACTCCTATCTTGTCACTGGTTGGCTGGGAAAAGAGGCCAACCCCCACCTGGCTACAATTTCCTTTCAGGGAGTTGTACAGAGTGATAAGTTCACCCCTGAGACTCCTCCAGACCCTTTCCCAGCTCTCTTGCCCTTCTCCGAACTCAGTCCAGCACCTCAATGTCTTTCTTGTAGTGAGGGGTCCAGACATGGACACAAGGTGTGAGGTGTGGCCTCACCAGTGCTGAGTACAGGGGTCAATCCCTGCCCCTGGTCCTGCTGCCACACTGTTGCTGACACAGGCCAGGGGCCACTGGCTTCTTGGCCACCTGGGCACATCCTGGCTCATGTTCAGCCACTGTCAGCCAGCACTACCAGGTCCTTTTCCTTTGGGCAGCTTTCAGGCACTATTCCCCAAGCATGGACTGTTCCCTAGGATTGCTGTGACTCAAGTGCAAGACCCAGCACTTGGCCTTGTTGAGCCTCTTATACAGTTGGCCTCAGTCCATCGATCCAGCCTGTCCAGATCCCTCTGTAGAACCTTCTCACCCTCCAGCAGATCAACACTCCCATCCCAAATAATTCACAATAATTGTAAGGTTACCTCTCATATATATAATATTGTTTAATGAAGTTTAAAAGCAAAGTACATGGAATTCAAACAAAACAAATTATTTACTTGTCATATTTACCTGGGGTCCCATGGCCATCAGCAGTAGAATGAGGATGAGAAGCTGAGACAGAATGATTGACAGGACTAACAGTAGGGGTCAAAGATATTGTGAAAGGAGTAAGGGGAACAATAGGTATTGTACTAATATTTTTGGGACCAGATATAGGTTGGCTTGTAGCAGGGGGAATTTGTGCAACAGATTCGGTGATAGCTTCAAAGTGGCGATTTACAATTGGAAGTTTGTGAGGCCCAGAAGAAGGTGAAGAATGCTTAGTGAAACCTTCAGAAGGAGAAAGTATTGTAGAAGTCTTGTTAAAGTGTGCAGCAGCAGATTCAATTGAGAAAGCAGCATTTGTGACAGATTTTGTAGCAGGTATGAGAAGAGTGATGGATTTATCAGAAGTCATGGAAGAAAAAGTTGGCATAGTAGATTGAGCAACAGACTCAGAAGAGGAATGTGTAGTGGTAACACTGGTGGAAGGCATAGAATTTTCAGAGAGAGGGGTTGTAAGGGGAGATGTGGAAAGAGCTCCATTAATTTCTGTTAGTGGTGGGATCAGTGGTCTAATTGTAGGGCTTTGTTTAGCAGAAAGTATAGTGGGGGTAATAAAAGAATTAGATTTGAGGAAAGTCTTTTTAGGGAGATGAAAATGAGGGGAAGGAACCCATATAAGATGAGGTGGCACTTGTATAGAACTGTAAAAGAAAAAAAGATATAAAAATCCATATTAAGTTTAACTTTTTTTCTATTTTAAAGAAAACAAGTTATAATAGAGGAATATATATAAATTATATGGAGACCCTAATAATATTGTATATTTTAAAATCAATCAGATTGGATATTTTATGCTCTAATATTTAGAGGGTTCTTACATTCTGTTTTGCTCTAGTTGTTAACCAGCAAGTCCATAAACAAATACTACTACTGCCTTTGCTTCCTGTTCTGAAAGTGAGCTGTTGTTGAATACAAAAGCTAGATGCATCATGGAAAAAATGAAAAAAAAAAAAAAAAGGGATAAGAAGGGAGGGAAGAGGAGGGAGCTACAATGGAAAATGCCTGACAGCTTTTTTTTTGTGGAGTCCTCTGGCTATTACGCTGAAGCATGGAAGTTGACTCTAGCCATGCAGTAGGAAATTCAGGAAATAAGCAAGTCAAATTTTGTATATATACTTACAACATTTGTAATTCTTCAGCAGTCAAGGAGCAATACTTCAGTGATGAACAGCAGCACTGGTCTGAGATGACAAAGAAGCATTATCCTTAAGCATAACAACTGCTAATCCCATTAAGTAGAATATTTAACAATGTGTATTATGTCCTTAGACAGTATTTACTGCATAATTTATTTTGAAGTTTGTTCTCAAACTAATTTTGCAAAGCAAAGAAACTCTTGACCAGTCAGAATATTGCCATACCCCCAGATTTTTGTTCAAGTTCAGATTTCTCTCTCTCTCTCTTTTTTTTTTTTTTTTTTTTTTTCTAATTTTAAACAAACCAAAATGCAACACTACAGCTTTTGAAACAGAGACAAATAGTATGAGCTTGGTTACTTAACAACCCTTTCAATTCAGATTGTCATTTCAGCAAGATATTTATGCTCTCAGATTATTTTACACCTAGTCCTTTCAAAGTGTGCTCTATTAAAGTAGCCAGCAATTTTATATCAAAATGTTTTTAAAAGTTATTTCTATCACATACATCCCCAAAAATCAGAAGGCTGCATTTTCATGCATTTATATTGCTAAAAACAGAATGTATTTTGATCTAAAAGTAGTTATCTTGTCTGTTTAGCTACTTGAAGACCACATGTAAAGATAAAAAATTGTGATGAGACTGTGTTTAAAGCGTAACTCACCAAGTTGACTTATTTTTGCTTTTTCTGTTAAACTGCTTATATTCCCTCTCTCAGACAGCTTCATTATGAAATTGCAGTGTGTACTATAATGAGAAGAAAAAGACTTAATACTCAAGAAACAGAGCTGCCATAACACATGGAACTACCATCAAATGCTAAATGAAAGTACGTTAGCACAATTGCTAAGTGTGAAAGCACATTTTTCATAGGCTCTGCCAGATTTGGGCATATTTTTAATGCATGTAAACCACTATGCCAGGCTGATTAGAAGCATAATACATCAGTTTGTGGTACTTATTGTCCCTTATCTCTATGATGTCAATTCCTAAATGGAGTCCTCCCTGATCAGTGTCGGTCATTAAAGAGTTGGTAATTTTCTAAGGATAATAATGTAATCTCCACTATTAGTGTAAATATGCCAGTGTTTATAAAACCTCCATCACCTGGGGAAGCCAGCATTCTCTCTTGAAGAGAACTTCAGTGACCCATTCAAGCATGTAACTCCATCTTTATGGCTACAGTTCAAAGACTTGAAGCCCTGTCTAAACTAGGGAACCTTCATTAAAAATTTTTCATATTCAGCAAATGCAAACAGAGATGAATGAAAAGGTTTCTTTCCAGCTCATAAAAACAAAAAGATCACCCTGGTGACTGCCAGTATATGACATGACAGTGTGATCTGACTACTTTCTGTCTATTTCATTTGAGTGTGTTGGACTTTTCTTTCATCCTAATCCAGGAAGATAAAGTCCAGATTTAAGTATTTGGGGAAATGAAGTTTCACATTTTGTTTTACAATACAGCGTTTCCAAGCTGACCTTTTTAAAGGACAATTTAATGGTGAGTAGCAATTAAACTGAGAGACATCATCAATGTTTTGGGGTTTCCAGGATCACCTCTCTGGAGGAGCTTTGCCATTCTGGCAATCCATGGTTTCCAGATTCTGAACTGGTTACTTCCTCAGGCTCCCCCCACCCCAAGGCTGGTTGGTTCCCCAAGCTGAAGGACAACAACTCGGGATGTCTCATGCAAATTCCTCATAAAGATTGCATTCACAAATTCTGGAATTCTGGTTCTCCCAGTTATATGACTCAGGTAATACCAAGACGTAGAAGGAATATGGCAGGGAAGCCTGGGCTTCAGCAGAAGACTAATGGGAAGCAATACATCTGGGTTAAATGAAACCAACCAACTCTACAAGGTTTTGTCAAAATCACTAATGCCAGGACAATAATGAAATCAGAACTTCTTTCTTAACCTATATATATTTCTCCAGCCTGTTTCTTGAACTTCTGAACTTCCTAGAGAGTTTGTTTCTTCTGTTACAGAGCCACGCATATTTCACAGATCACAAGACAATATATGAGCTTTTAAATATTTTGTCTTTAAAAATTTAAAAACAAACCTCTGGTTTTCTGCACTGCATTCCATAACAGAGGACTGTAATGACAAATGAAAACAGAAAAAAATGGTTTATAAGGAGAAATCAGAAGTGATGGTTCATCACAAGTAAGTTGGAAAAAAGTTTTCCAAACAGTAACAACAATCAGTAATCTTACCTCACTTATTGCTCGCAAGGTTTTGTTGAACTCTGAAATGCTTTAAAATACAGTATTACTGTTATGTAGGATTTTTAGTCATGTTTCTAAAAACAATTACAACAATTTAATAAAAAAATCACAGAGAAAAAATATTTTTCCAGTTAATCAGTGATTTTTTAAAGTCAGGCCAGTTCTAATACTGTAAAACCACTTTTCAGAGCATTAAACATTTGAAGAGCTGACTTTTATTAGTCACTACACAAACTAAATTTAAACCTCTGTCATCACATTTGAACATCAACCCATTGTAAATGTTATTTAAAAGAGCAAAAGATAAATCTTAATGTTTCCTTTTACCAAGCATTACTTGGAATAGAATTCTAAATTTATACCCAAAAACACATAAATAGAATGAGTAAGAAATACGGATTTCTGCTACAAACAAGATTTGTTGGCTAACCACATCTTTTTGATTTTCAGGGCAAGTATGGGAAATATTCACTCATTCAAACCTCTCCTTATACAGACTGGGAAAGAAAAAAACTACACCAAAATAAAGCCATAGATATGACTTCAAAAATATTTACTGAAGAACATGCAGCTAGGAAAATTCTACTAGACAGGCTGAATAATTTCCTACCAGACAGGCTGAATCCTTAAATTATAACAAACATTTGGTGCAGCATTTTTAAAAAGAAACTCCAGTGGTACATTAACTAACTAAGAATATTCTAACCAGTATGAACTTTATGTTAAAGAGCAAGAACTTATAATTGGTGAAATTTTTAATGTGCAGGAATAACACAAAGTCTGTTCAACACATGGAAAGTCTCACTTCATCTTTTTCAAATATAAAAAAGATTCAAGCCTTATTCAGAATTACTTACCTCAGTTCTTGTGGGGTATGTGCTGGAATTTCAATTAATTTTTTGACTTGATTTTGAGTGGTTATGTTATTAATCTGCTAGGAAAAAAGATCCCACAGATAAGTACAACTAGTAATTTTTAGCCTTAAAAGAAAATTGTTCATTTCACACATTTTAATAGGCTGAAATTACAAAGATAAGAAGCATGTTTTCTCATGAATACACTGCAACAAGTATTTACCATGACATTGTTTTCACAATTTATTGTAGGAACTGTTGATCTAGTATAGACCAAACCTCAAAATCTTTGTGAAAGATAGGGGCAAAAGGACAGTGAACTCACCATATCTTATACTGGAAAAAGAGGAATTTGGCTTATTTTTCAACAAAGACAGCTTAGCCCAGACACTGAATGAATTTTTTAACTCTAAGTGCAACTATGGGACAAGCTCCATAAATGGCATAAATAATAGATGACAAAATACTGGCAGTGAGAAGTCAAGAACTGTAGTGAAAGACATGATAGAACTGAGCTAAATAAGTGTGATCTAGCATTAGGGGCCGGGGATACACTGAGGTTTATCCAAGAACCCTTTCTATATATGATTCTTATGCTCTTCTGGTTACCAGCATTACTGGTTATTTTTACATTTCATGCAAGCAGCAAGGGCCATGAGGAAAAGCATCATCTAATATATGTGGTATTGGCTTCCTCCAAGAAATATTCTTCTAAAAAGCAGAAGAGTTTCAAGAGATGGAAACTGTTTTTTCCAGAAGCTGTAGGTGTTATGTTACCATGCTAGGACAGTTTCAGTAGTCATTATCACCACTGAAACACAACAGTATGTAGAGCTGGCTTTTGCCAGGAGCATATCCCTGCCCAAACTCGATGCTCCATGTACAGCTGTGGAGTAGCTCTTCTCTGTGGTTACACTGCTGACTACTTTCATGCTTTCAGGGACTGACATGCGAAATCTCAGGCTGAGGACTGACAGAGATGTGTAGGACAAAGATACAAGGTCCTTTTTTTTTCGTCCTCTCAGTTTCCACCTGTAACAATTAAACATTCTCATCCTCATAGTATTATCTTGGTACTGGATCATCTATATGCTCCTTGCCATGCATGACACTGTCCTCCTAACCTGTCTTGTGTTATATAAATGGACACACTCATGTCACATAAGCCTACTGCAAAATTAGTAACTCACTAACCACAAGCCAAAAAACATAGAATGGTCATGAAAAAGCATAATCTAAAAAAATACACAAAAAAGCATAGAACTATTTATGAGAATCTCAATATTAATTATTCCAGGATATAATCCAACTTTAATTATGTCCAACTAGTTGCCATCTAGTGATACTCATCTTCTAAAGGCAAGTGCCTAAATTAATCTCCAAAAGAAGATCCTGTGTGCCTAAATGTAAATTTTTGAAATTACCCAGGGCTTCCCCCTCCTTTCAGTGGCTATGTAGAGAATATAGGTCCTTACTGTAGGAAGTTTACTTAGCTGAAATTTTAAAATTCAGCTGCAAAGCAGCTGTTTAAAACACATCCACAGCAAACAGTATCTTATCACACAGTAAGAATCATGTGACAATGAAACTCACTTCAACCTTCCTTACAATAAAGTTTTAAAAGAGAATACTTACTATTTCTACATTTAGTGATGCATTACTTTCTTCGCTTGCCCGAAGTTTTACCTTGCCCACATAGAACACTAAAACCAAAAGTAAAAAAAGTTAGGAAAATCAATGCTGAAATACAGAATTTAATTTTTTTTGAGAATTGAAATATTTACTGTCTTGTGTTTTAATACAAGGGAAATAAGAACACTTGCACTAGCTTACCTATTTTTGCAATTGTTCTTCCATCTTTTCACCTATTTCAACAAACGCACTAGTCCAATAGCTTCATTATTTTCTATATATTTAATTTTGATGGTTGTCTCTAAATTCCTTCCACTTAAATCTTTTTCCAAAACAGAAAAACTGCACTTCACATTACTATAAATAGAACTCCATAGCTTACTGGTTTCTTGAGGTTTTTTTGCAATTCTTATCTGCAATTGTATGCCTTTCATGAAAAATCAAAGATCAAAAGTACAAGACTCTAACACTTTTTAACTTTCCCAATTTTAGTATTTTTTGAATTCATATAAAATCCTCCTAAATTAATAAGGAAATTTATTACAGACCTAGCTATTACATGGCAACTAAACATTGCTTCATTACTCAGAGTATAAAATAGTTGGAGACAAGATTTTTATTTAAGAAAAGCGAAAAGAAAACCACTAACCTGAATAATTACAGGCACGTGTTACGTTGCATACAATGGTTTCTCCTGCTATAGATTTTTTGGAGAAAAAAACCAAACAGCTACTGAGTAAAAAAGTTGAACTTAAATCCAATATTATCTTATGTATTTACAATCATTCCAGTGTTTGAAAGGTAAATGTCTTTGTATTCTGGAAGTATTTGACATATTGACTAGGCTTCACCTCTCTACAACAGTTACCATGACATTTTCCAAGACCTAGCATTCAGAAATATGCTGCCTTTGATTAATTAATTTTGAATAAATTTCTGCAACTGTTTTGACAGAATACCTACAATACAAGTGGTCTCAAAATTTTTCTTTTTTTAAAAAAAATTTAAATAGACAGAAATCATCATATAATTGATAAGCTCTTTAATTATCACAGAATTCAATCACTAGGTAGCATACTATCTGCTTCTGAGGATCCTACTATGGCTCCATATGATAGCATGAAGCTAAAATCGTGCTACGTGATGGAATGCAAGCTATGATGACAGCAACCATGTACTCTTATCTAGTACAACATTCCTTTAGTTACAGCTGCTCCATGTTTCCCATATTTTTAATACAACGTACACTGCTGAGAAACAACACATCCTAAATTAGGGTACTGTAAACAGATGGCTCTGTTGTATAATTTCAAAACAAAGCACTGGAAAGATATTTGCATCCAAGACAGAACTCCTCTACTTGTTCATTAAAACAACTTTCCTTACTTTGGCAGATGGATTGGCTTTGATGCTTTATTAATTTTATCACCATCAGCAAATAAGCCACCAGATATTACAGATGCTAAGCTGGTGGCAATATTCAAATTATTTGAAAAAAAAATCCAGACAGCAGTTTAGAATCAAATAAATTTGATGGTTAGACTTGATTATCTTAGAGCTCTTTTCCAACCTTAACAATTCCATGACTTTAAATTTGCCTTCCCTTTCGTTGGCAGTGAAATAGTTACAAAACTTGTATATCCTGTTTTTTTTAAGCAATCCTTAAAAAAATAAAATGCTCATAAGTAACTGATAAACAATAATCAAGTGTCAATATAACACTAAATTGTCAAAGTCATTTATTACATAGAGAGCAACTTCTAAAAACCCATCACAAAATCCAGAAGTGCCATAAAATATTAACATCAGCTCCTTTTTCCTTACAGAGCATCCATTTGTGTGCCCCCTGGTCTTAAAATCTCTGCATGCCACCAAAATGCACAAAATAAATTAGCAGTGTGGAGGATGCAAGACTGATCAAAAATCACTAGGGCTTCCAGCCCCACCCCCAAGGGCATCAGATAACACAGCTGCAATGTTTCTGCAGGTCCTGTTCACACAGTCAAATTATCCTTGCCATTAAGGCTCCAAGCCAATTTTTCCACTTGCACTAAATCCATTGTAATGGGGCTACTGAGCTTCTACGTGGATAATTAAAAAATAAAATTCTGTCTATTCCTGGTCCTACTGGGCCTGTCCTGAGCTCAAATACAATGACTGTATTCAGTTTGCTTCAATCTACTAAAAGGCATGAAGATTTTTTTTTTAAGCAAACACGGTCCTTGAGACTGTTTTTTACATTTTTGTGGTAACCTCCTGTTCTGACTTACAAAATAACCAAACTATTCTATATGCAGCCATCTAGAAAAGCACTGCAGAATTAGTCCTTCTACCAGACTGGACATTAGTGAGGTAAAGCAGACTGTTAATATGACACACCACAATACTAAGTAAAAAGCATATTAAAAAACATTTGGGAGTAGACTTCCCGAACTCACACACACTTAAAATTTGAGATGTACAAAAATGTATCAGTGGTGATAAATGAATCCTACCTGGTGTTATGGTAGAGTAATAATCAGTTGTTGTAACGGCTTCTGTTAAAAAAAAAAAATAAGTCAAAACTTTTCACATTTTTACTATAAAAAACCCATGAAATACATGTCACAAAAATAAATTCTTATTTCTATTTCAGACTCTGTCTTTCCAGGGAAAGACCTGACAATTTATAAGAAAATGAAGTTACTTGCAGTGTGGGAAATGCAAAAGCAGCAAGTGGAGTAAGATCCATCCAATTATATGCTTGTATCCCCACCTGGGCCAGAGACTCCTGGCTCCCTATTGTTCAGAGGAGAAAGTGGTGCTTTTAAGGTGATTCCTATTTATCCTATTCTACAGGGACACTTCAACATAGCAGGAACCCTGTTCTAAAAATGTGGTTTTCAATCAACAATGAAGAACAGCAGGATGTCCAGCCCCTATACAGGCATGGAGGAATCCATACTGATATGGAATGAACCTACTCCTTGTTTCAAATAAGAAAATCAGGAAAGGAAGGGGGAACAAGTTCTTCTGATTGACTCTCTTCTGATCCTATTTGACAACTCCTTGCAAGAACATATGTAAGTGTCTTTAAGGAATGGGGTGTATATTTTAGTTCTGTAGAATAGCTTAAATAGTATCAGAAAGCATTCTAGATACAAAATCCCCTGTATACTTGCTAAAAAATATATATGCCCTCTTTGGGTTTTGGTAAGCAATACAGTATTTTGAATGGAAAAGAAAGGTGTACAGCTTAGTTAAGTGCACTTCCGAGCCCTAATCATGCAGACTTAAAATACAGATTGCAGATAAATACTATTTTAAAATCATGTAAGAAAATAATTTAGATTAAACATATCCCAGTTACTAAAAAAACCCCAAAAAGCAACAAACATTAATGCAATGAACATCTCCCTTAAAACCTTACTTTCTTCATGCAAATTCTCACCTGTAGTTTGTGTAGTCTCCTCTGAAGACATATCTGAAATAGAAAAATTAATAACAGTAAAATCTATTAAAAAAAAACCCAAAAAGCCCAAAAGTCTAAATCCAGCAAAATCTAAATAAGAGAAACATTAATAACATCTTGCCTGAAGAATTAATAGGATAGGTGATAAATGTAACAATAGAGAATTCTAGGGGAAAAAATAAAATAAGTTAAAATCGTATTAATAAAGTATTTTACCTCTATGAATTTTTTGAGAAAAAAGATCAAGCCCGTAAGATTTTACACAAAACCAGAATATTATTTATCTAAATTTCATTTTAAGAACAACTGCAAAGGTTGTTAGGAATATTAACATTATTTTAATACTAATTATTGAAATAATGTTCACGTTATTTCAAATATCTGAATATCTGAATACAGCCAGGTAAGTTCCTTTTGCTGGCTTCATTCTTTCAGAAGATGCAGATGAATTTTTGCATATCCAAGTAAAAACTGCTTAACCCCAAGGACTTTTTCCTGCAAGAACTCATGGCATTCATAATCACAGATGACACACTGGGCTTGGCAAACTCTCTCCAAAAAAGCTGGTTTTGTCAATAACCATATATAAATAAAATGAAATAAATAAAAAGGGGTTTTTTCAGCTACATCAAAAGGAAAGAAAAATTAAATTAAGACAATTGATGAAAATTTAAAGGGCTATGCTCAGTAAGAATACTTTAGGTGTCAGCACAGGAAAACAAAGTGGTTAGAAGATCACTTTGTATCACTTCAGTATGACAACTTAGTGGCTTTTTTAAAATGGACCAGAGCAGATTCACAACAGAAAAAGAATTTTTCTGAGGCAACTAACAGGTAGTCAAAATAAGAGCAGAGTGAAAACTAAGTGCTGGTTTCATCTGTATTACTTGGCCTAGTATATCCTACACAAATATTGAATGTGATGCAGTTGTTAAAGATGAATCATTCCCCAAAAGAGACTGTATCTGTAAAATAACAAGTTCATGTGTGTTTGCATCTGTAATATTTCTTCTATCCAGAGCACTTACTCTATGTCAGTATATATTAAGCAAGAAAGCAACTGGCTTTCACACAGGTTATTTCTGTGTCTCTTGTTCTTAATTTTTTTTACATGCTTTCATAGATGTTGCTTATCACCTCTGGTTCCAGAAGTTGTTAGGGCCTCATGTGTGTGTTGTGTAATACACTGCATGAAATGCCATCTCCTAGAGTGGGAGGAGATGTAAAGAAGCTCTCACTACCTGATCAAGCAACTTGCAGCTATTCCACCCTAAGCACCACTGCCACAAGCCATGAGTGATTCTATAAGGTAAGCTATTTCATTACAATGTAGAACGAAACAACTAATTTGAAATAGTTTGATTTTAGAACTCTATTATATTACAACCTTCCTGCACTACCTCAGATAAAAGCAGATTTACCTAAGAGGAAATAACAAAATTTGAAAAAAATCAGTAAAGTCCTGATTTTCTTACCAAAAGTTGTCGTTGCATCTGATTCTTCTGAATCTGTGAATTTTATTTCAGATTAAAAAAAAAAAAGACAACTATGAAGTTTCAGACACACATTATCATCATCAGCAGGCTTTTCTTATATTACCAAAAGTCTACTGCATTCACCAGAAGAGGGCAACACCTGCTCTTTCAGAACAACACTTCCAGGTTGTCAAAAAAGGCAGATGTAACGATCTCTGGTTAAAAAAAAATTTAAAAGTCACTATTTTTATGTACTCAAAAAGAATTGAATGCAAGACAAATTTTTTGAGAAATACTGGACAGTTTGAATTGCATAATGTTACAAAACCACAACTGTATAATGTTAAAGACCCAAGATATGTGCCACACTAGCCTGAAAGCTACATGCTCAGGGTTTTGCTGATTCTGGGAATGGGAATCAAGCATACACAGCAAGATGGCTCTAGCTGGGTATGAAGAACTCAGACTTCCTGTAATAACAGTGAGACCCACCACCTAAAATTCATCCCATTCGTTTGTATTCTCTTTTCTATCCTGTAAAAAGCAGCGATAAAAAAAACCCCTAATTAATTTCAAGTTTGAACCTCTGATCTTAACAGGAACCAGACAACTACTTATACAGCAAACACTAGCTATTACATTTTTATATTGTTACAGTCAGTATTTTGATCAAAAAGAAATTAGGAAATTTCGTATCTTGTTCACATAGCAACTTTAAAGTTGACCCTTTCAGTCACTGGGTGGTTTTTGATACTGTCAGAGGCAAGTCAAGTTATAGGTCACAGTTATCACAGAAATATAATCTAAAGAGCAGCTGGATGCAAACATGAAGCACTATATAAAAAATATACTTAAGGTATTTCATCATCTCTCGAAGGTCAAAAGTCATCCTATAATGTTATGTACAATACACTAATTTTACTGTAAAGCCCTTCCTACTGCTGCAGAAGACTTAAATCAGAGATACCAAAAATCCCTGAAGAAAAACAGATTTTTTAAAATTAGAAATAGTAAACAAGGATTTTCTGAAATGTTAAACACTCATGAATTCCTTGCTCCAGAAAGACTGTTTTGCTTGCCTTACTGAAAACTATCAATAGCTTCTTTCCAAAGGATAAATGTAAATACGATTTCTATAATGAAGGGAGAATCAGAATCATCTCAGTGACTTTATTTTCATTTTCTCTGGACAATTACTGATGGTATTTGCACCACAAAAATAGCTAATAAGCCACAAGGATGATATGGAAAATTAATTTGCAAATGTTTGCATATGCTTAACTATCTCCAAGAATTAAAAAGCAACAGCAGCAGCAATCTTACTACACAATTTCTAAAACAGAAGAACAGTGGGGCAAAATCCCACAGTAACCCAACATACCTGCAATTTTTCGGCTAGGCAGCGTAGCAGTAGTTTCAACTGCAAAATAAGAAAATATTTTAGGAGCAGAAGATTTTATACACATGCATATGCATACACAAGACTTTTTTAAACACAGCCATTTTAGATGTGGTACTCACCTCACTTCAAAATGGTTTGCAAAACTACTTTGCATCCATTGAGAAATATGTGTCAAGACTTTTTGAAAGCTGGAAGTTGAACTCTTTTGAGTTCAGTTTTTTCCTCAGTTTATATTTTTATACTTATGGAAGATACAGATTAGGCCATGAGCTTTGCCACTTCTCTTCTATAAGAACATCATATCATATCATATCATATCATCATATCATGCACATCACATGTCCAAGAGCTGCACCATCAAAGAACATCTGAACAGTGAAAGATCAGGCTGCCAGAAATGAAGCAGGTCAGATGGATGTGGGCTGGGATGGAAAGATAAGCTACTTCCAGCTCAATGGGCCCATGAAACATGTTCCCAGGGACACCCAGGGAGAGATGCAACGCACAGATGGGCTCTGGATCAAGGGGTGGATCTGCCAATCGAAGCCATCACATTCATGAATGCGAAACATAACATCATCAAGTGAGCCAAGTGACTAAAGGCTCCCTGGAATTATGATGGTGGTTGGGCTATCAGTGAGGAGGCCCAGCAGATGGAGTAAATCACACCACTGCAGCAAACCTGCCATCAAGGCAAGTGCTGTGTGCTTCCTGTGGTGGCGGAAAAGTAGCAGACAGCTCCAAATGTTCCCTGCAGCCTGTCACCACTCAAAACACCATCCCAGGTCTTGAAAAACAAGTGGCAACACAGCATCACCTGCACTTAAAGCAATGTTACCTATTTCAGCACCTTTAATAGATGAGACCTGTCTGGGCAAGGAGGAAAAAAATTCTGCTTAACTCAGTGAACCTGGTGGGACCCTAAGCATAGTCATGATTCAAGCCCAAGGGTAGCAGAAGAAGAGAGAGATTCTCTCCAAATGGCTGGAGTAGGTGACACAGTTTCTCCACAGGTAATGCCTCGGTATCTGGCCAGTCCCTCACTGCCAAGTCACACTGGTGGGTACTAAACTGTACCAGATAGCCCATGAGCAAAGGACATCACCCAGATCCTTAGAGACCTTGTTGTCCAGGTCGTCGTAGATTACCTCCACCATGCCCTCAGATACAGACACCTTCCTTCTTCCATCACTGGTGGTCCACCTGTAATCCACACAATTATCCTCAGACTCTAAATCCAGTCATGCAAGCTCAAATCTCTGTGGGACCTCCAGTAACCAATCACTTGGAGACAGCAAACAGGAAAGTGCTGTGAGGGAACAAATTCCTAGGTAGCAAGGTATGAAGGAGAATTTGGGCAGGTGCCTAGAGCAGTATTCACCTCTGACAGTAGGGGAGTTTACACCCAAACGGCCAAGGAATCCTGGTGAGAAGGCAGACCTTGCAGGAAGGATGTCTTGCTTAAACCAAAGACAGACTTCTGGTACTGTGTTGGGTCCTGGCATACACCTACCAGGCCTGTGTCCCACATCCTGGAAGGGACAATAGGATCTCTGGATCTAAGGAAAAATAAATGCATGCTGCAGCTGAATCAGAGACTCAAGGGGGAGCTATGGAAGTGGAGGTTGACCCAGTTAGGAAAGGACAAAGAAGATACTCTGGAGATGACGCAGGAAGACAACTCAGAAGAGGCAGCCTGTTCTGCAGCAGGACAGCCACAAGAACAGGAGAGGGAAGTGACAGAAACCATAAATGAGACAGAAATTAACCAGTCCCTATTCCTGAGCAAGGTATGAGATGCACAAAGACAACAGCTGCCAGCCAGGTAAGCAGATTGCTGCCTGCCTACCCCAGTGTCGGGATAACTGGGACCAATGATCTGAACTCAGAGACAACATGAGATCTTGACAAGATGAAAAATGTCAGTTCATTTTTGTTGAATGTCATTTATGCATGAAGCTAAAAGCAGCAACTCTGAAATACGGCATGATGAATACACGGAAACTGGATCAATTGCACTTCAATTTTTCAGATTTCTATGAAACTGTTAATTTTAGTTAATTTACATCCTGGGTAGAAATTTTCTTATGTAGAAGAAAGAGAGAGAGAACCAATATTCTAGTAAAATTATACTTATAAAATAATACATATTCATTAAGTTAAAGCATAAGTAAAAATCCACACCTTTATACATATCAGCCTACTGAATTTAAACACCCTCAGTAAAGATAAAACAAAGTTACATCAAACATCTCTTTTGAGACAACTAGGATTCGGCCTACAGAGAAGTAAAATTGCTCTTCTTGACAACTAGAACTGTATGAACTTGATAGATCATGAAAATACGGATATAACCCTAATTTTTATAGTAATTTTTCAGGAAAATTAGGACTTCTTGCTATATTTAAAGTCCAGATAAAATACATATTTACATATTCCTGTAAGGTATATGTTCTCAAGCTCCTGTACAAGTGCTGTTACTTTAACATTGTAAAGTGATTAGGAATTACAGATGCTATATAATTATTTTCTTACTACCTGGTGTAGGCTTGGGGAAGACCCTTAATAAAATACCAAGACAATACCAACTTTAATATGCAGAACTGAAGCAGCAGTCAGATGAAACTATTCTGTATTGTTTAAACAGTACATCATTTTTAAGGTAGAATGGGGTGAATAAAGATAATTGACTGAACTTCTAGTTAGAGAAGGAAGCATCCTTCCACAGGTGGGCAATCTGACATTCCTACCACAGAAAGTGAATTCTATCTCCAAAAGTTTACATGTTAGTAACGCTGTCTTAATCAGTGCAAAAGTCCTTATCTCCAAAAAAAGATCTGGAGGAAATTAAATTCTCAAAAGGAACCCACCCGAATATGCAGCATCTCAGAGCAAACACCACCACACTGCTTCTTCCGCCCATTTAAAAAATAAAAATTTTACAGGGAATCTAAGATCTTTCTCACAAACTCTTGTGGATTCAGTGGAGACAGTCTTGCTGTATACAAGCTGCCTTTTGAATCCTCCATATCCCTTCAATCGCATAGTGAATTTTTGAGAACACAAATAGCACCCTGAGATAGATACAAAATTGTTCATTAACATATTTAGTTTTGTAGGTTAGTGACAAGACAGTGAACCATAAAAATGCCAAATGCTATTAATAGCACATTCAGCAGTACAGGGAGTAAACCAAGCTAAATGCGAGCCATGATTATGGAGCTGGCAAATGCAGTAACTTATGATGGCATGCATAATCTGAAAGGCACGTTTTTTATGGACACCAGTCTAACCATGACTTCTCTTACAGCACAATAGTCATATGCCTACAGTTGCTAGAAATTATCCATGAATATGAGACTTGTCATTTATCAAGGTCCAGCTTTTAGTTCATTAACCAAGTCTTTAATCAGAATCACCTTTGCATACAGAAAGGAGGAATGGGGAGATATATATATAAACAATTTACTTGTTACCCCTCCTCCTTTTTAATGCTTAAGAACAAGAAAAAAAAAAGGTGAATAGATTTATTTAGAGAAGGATTAGAGTTCAATCTAAAATATTCCTAAAGTTGGCATGTAAAAAGGAAAGTAAAGTAACTCAATATATGTTAGTTACAAGCTATTGCCTTAGGTTGTTGATAAAAGCACGAAAATCCTTACATATATGAAACTTCCATTTATTTGCTCTATGGATTTTCATTCGCAACACTGTTAGTTTAGGATCACCAAATCAATACACCTAACCTAACATAATACATATCTTATTCCAAAACAAGCGAGTACACATTGTAGTAATACTTTGCTACATTTTCTCTAAAAGAAAACACTCTTGGCGATTCAAACAGTATTTAAATAGGCAGCAGTATTCTTTGCTTTTGTTGCAAAGGAGATAGAATAGGCCCCCCCATGATTTCTTTTCTGAGGGAAAAGGCAACTTGATTGAATGAGATAAGCACCGGTTCCTAACATGCATCATTAGAAACAAAAGCAGCAAGTCCCTTATTGTCTTCATATCACTTTGTACTGTTCTGACACAAATAGCTAGGCAAGCCACGACCTCGATGTAGGAAAACAGATAAGAGATGAAGCAGGGGGCACGGTGAAGCTCGTGAATCAAGATATCTTAGCCTTGGTTGGGTACAGGTTGCAGTGCAGAGAGAGCACAGATATTAAAAAGGACTAGTAAAAGAGTTGTACATGTAACTATCAAGGTCTTTATGTAATTTTGTAAAAGCTGCCAAAATAATGTGAACAATAAGCTGTCCGTAGTTTGTGGGAAAAATCTTGTGACTGTTTAGGGCTGTGGCCTACTTTGAGCTGTAACAAGTGTATAACACTGTACTGTCAGAATAACACCTGACTTCAGTTCCTTTTACCCTGACTTCAATGACTTCAATAGCTTCTACTTAGACTTCAACAAACTTTAACTTCAATTCAAACTCCGACCTGTTTTTACTTAAGCTTTGACTTAAGGCTCTCTGCTTGGACTATTTTTGCACTCTCTCTTTGAAGTCTCGTCTCTCAGTCGCACAGCACCTGGGAATCCCATCTGTGTTCCACAGGTACGAAACCTGTTCAGCAGCTCTCACCACAGCTCCATACCATAGCTGCAAAAATTGTGTCAACCTTCATTCCCCAATGACTTTGTCTGACAATGGGAACCAATCCAGACTGGCAGGAGACTAAATCCACTAATACTACTTAAGGTTAGGTGCACAAGCTAATGTAGCTCTGAGAGAGACCAGTATCTGGTCCTGTCTGAAAAAACAGCCTTGTGCTTAAAGCATTCCTTAGCATACATAACAGCTCTTAAATCTCAGGCTACTGAATCTTTTAGGATGGGATGGTCTTCACATGTCCTGCTGAAGGTGTTGCACCAAGCGAGGCAGAATTGAAAGTGAATTCAGTGAAAGGGAAACAAAGGCAGAAGGCGACTTTGTAACACAGTGGTCAAGATGGGACAGATGGTTCTGGCGCCTGCAGCAAAAGCACTGTCACTCAAAGTATACCATTTGTTCAGCAGCTCAGGCACAGGATAGAGAAAAAGCCCTTAGAGCATGAAAGGTACACAGTGTTCTATCTCCAAGTGTGATAATGATAAAGATCCTTTTCTTCTTTCTACCTTCAATCTAACTCATGAGTAGTACACTCTTCCTTAAATTTTTTGGAAAGGCAACACTCTTTCTGATTCACCTGTCTTCAGGCAACCCAATCTGTGAGAAGCAGTTCAGTTTTTCCAGGGTGGAGAAGTGAGAAGGCGTTGGAACCTGGCTGCCAATAACAATTTGGTGCAAGAACGATATTACTGGCAGCAGTTTCTTGTCCCCCTGTCTCAGGGGAACAGTGCTGCTGCTGGCTAATTCTGTTTTACCTAATGCTTCATGATCTCTTTTAAACCTTTGCAGAAAGCATCCTCTGAGCAAGCCTGAGACTGGGCAAGCAACTACTGGGCTTTCTTCGGAGGAGAAAGAGTCTGAAATTTAGTGAACTCGAGTCTGCCCGTGGACACTCCAGCCTGTGCGACTGGTGAGGAGGGGCAGGGGACAGCACAGAGAAGGGCTGTGCCAGCTGGCCTCTGTCACAGGAAACACCTGAGAATGCAAGGGCAGCTGCTTTCTAGTTGGCTCTAGACACCAAACAGGCACTGAACACTAAGGAGCAGAAACAGCCCTGGCAATCTGTAGAAGTACAAGAGCATTCCTGGCAGAGAAACATGGATTTATGTGTAGGGCCTAGAGGAGAAATTTACGTAATGAAGTGACTAAAATTTTACTTATATTAATTGAGAAACATGCCAAAAATGAAAGCAGTTTGTATTAGCACCCAGAACTCTTGTTCCAAAATACAGGTAGTCTTGACTATGTTCAGGTCTCACAAACAGATCAACAGCAAAAGGAAGAATCCCAAGGGACACCTTGTTGGCTATGTAATTTGGTCTCCTGAAGCCACAGTACTTGGCTGTCACCACAGAATGACATGAGACAACCACAACTGTATATTGCTGCTAAGAACAGTTTTGACTTACACATAAAAATAAAAATACAAGGACATTTATAAAAATTAGATTTTCTAAATAATAAATTACAGCACACTTACAGTGCTGAAAGTTTTTTCACCAAAAATTCAACTGATTCAGTCAGTGGAATTGATTTGCATTAAGCATTCCCACCAGAAAGGCAAAAGCCAATCTTTTAATTCCAAAAAGATATCTAGTACACTTTCTGGTTTATGTAATTACAAGCATTTACAACTTAAAAAGTCAATTCCACATTGCAATTTTTAAGTCTATGCAGATCCTCTTATAAACATTTTTTCAGGCAACAGTTACCCATTTGTTACAGCAGCTACCAGAACTGTGCAGCAACCACTGCACTCCATTTGCATTCAGTGAAATGAAGATGCCCAGCACTGATGCATTTTACAAGACTTGCTCATGAACAAAATTGAGTAGCTCAAACACCATAATTTCAAAATGGTGCTGCTCTACAACCAAATTATTTGCAGAAACAGGGACTGAAAATATGACATTCAATTTTCCTATTCAAATTAAATCCATATTTTCCATTAAGAGATTGGGTCCCTTCAACATTTGACAAACCTTTCAGCTGAATAAATGTTGTGCCAAAATGAATCATTCTGTCACACAAGGCATTAATAACAATAACACATAAAATGCTCCACAAGTTAACAGTTGTTAGTTAGTTGCACACTGGAAACATTAGTCTATCTTGGCTTTCTATGTAAGGTAGATTTTGAGGCACATCGTATATAAGTTTTATAGGATAAAACTCAAACGCAATCTTAGTTTTATGTTTTGGTGTCCCTCATGACACCTTGCATCTGCTCTGACTCCCTGTGGTGGCACCATGGAAGAATTATCACTGGCCACTAGACAGAAACAAATGTCAGAACTTGTTCACATAAGGCTCAGTCACTTGGGCCAGTTCATTTTAGTATCCTTAACAGAAAATTTAGTCTCAGGATTTTTCAACTCAGCTTTGATGTTTCACTGCTTGTAAGAAATTAGGTTATAAATACAGTTTTTATCTGTTTGTGGAAAGCTGTACATTAGATACTGAGGTGAATCAAATTACCACTTCTCCAGAAGGCTGATTTCCAAAAAGCCACTTTGTTTGGTATCACAAAGGAGAGGGAGGGAACAAGAGCAAAGAAAGGGAAGGTCAAACATGTATTCTGTTAATAGGTACAAAGTAAAGTGGCACATGACTCATCAAGAAGGCACTCCAGAGTTAGGTATTTTTTCCCCATCACATTTCCTTCAAGAGCTTCTAGAGGTTTCTTTAGTGTTCTGTCCTTACAGTTGGTTTTTTTTTTTTTTAATGGCATTGGGGCAAATAATTTTCTTTTTCATCTTCTGCTTTCATGATCCACTCAGTAAACGTAGCAATACAGCCCAAGGTTTGGTACCAACAGACTGGGATACAGACTGGATGAGTGGATGAGTGACAACTGCATTTCTACTTCCTCCCTGAGGATGTAAAGCCTTGAGACTCCACCCTCCCTCCCAGGAAAGGTGATCCTGCCATCAGAGGGGCACGCAGATGTTAAATCTTTAAATGGGATTACATGAGCCTAATACCTACCTTCTACTGTCCGTATCTGCGAACTAGGACAAAACCCCAAACTGAAGTTTCCTCGTCCTTGAGAATGCAGAGGGCAAAAGAGTCACTCTAAGCAGGGCACTGGTCACTTCCCATTTCTCCCATCAGCATTCAATTGCTCTGTACCCAGATGTGTGGAAACCCCCTCTAGCAACACCAGTAGCAGGCTCAGCAATATTGAAAGTCAAAAGAGTATGCGAAAAAGAGAAGGCAACATCCCAATCTTGAAGGTTGGACAGGACAGTTTAGAGAAATAAAAAAATGCCACAATATACTCACTGAATTTTAATTAGGATAAAAAGCAACCGAAAGCAACAGGCTAGAAATTACAGCACTGGTATCACAAATGAGACAGCAGTGCTTTATCATCAGTGATACTATTTACAGTTATGCCCCAAATCATCTATTTATTCATTGAAATCTGTTAAAGATATCCCATCATATCTGTGCTCCTTGCATAAATGCACAGCGTAACAGTTTGGATATTTGTATTTGGATTAAGAAAGTTACTGTTTAATGTATAACTGAAAAGATTAATGTTTAAACAGTGCATTTCACGGTGAAGTTATTATTAAAGGCAACCTCAAAAAGTCACATGTAAAAATGACCACTGAAGAGCTGGTAGTTAAAGGTGAATACAGTTTTAAACTCATTTATTTGCTTGTGTGTTTGTTCTCTTAAATCACCCCAAACTTTAGCTTACTTAGTAGACTTTTTTCTTGGATTACACAGGGACAAGAGTGATACCATTCATATTGTCCATATGTAGCTATAGAGGAATCATTCATCAAGGAGCAAGATAAAGAAATTTTCCAAGGTTAGAATATGGAATAGTAAGCACATCTTTCTTCACTTAGGTATTTTTAAATACCAGGAGGTGATCTGTAAAGTGAAAGACATTCAACCTGAACTCCTCTCTCTATCACAGTTGTTATGCTACTTCTCACTCTTAGCAAGAAGGGAATTATTGAAGAAACAGGAAGAATGTACGTGGAACGCCAGTGATGCACCAAATGTGTGGCCTCCTTCCCTCTCTGGCCCTGCCTGCAGTATTTATTTACACCTGTTCAGCAGCATGCAGTGGCCACACCAAGCAGGAGGACCAGAGGACTCTCACTGGAAGGAGCAAGAGTTTCATCTTTAACTCAGATCTAAAAGTTCACTATTGAGAACTATTAGTCTAAGAAATGTGATAGCCTCTTCACAAAGTGGGAAGCAGTCAGCAGCAGAAGTCCTTTCTTGCCAATCTTCAGATGCATAAAATATGTAGCTACTGCAAAGGTAATCCCAGCCACTTCTGGGGGAGTGAGCTAATCAGTTAAAGTTAAGCATAGCTTTAAATGCTATGCATGTGTGTGAATCTTAACACAACCAGGATTTTGACCCTTACTAGACCTCAAGTGGTTAAGGGAAAAAAAAAGAAATTGGCAATTCAAAAAATTTTCTCAGAAATAAATTATAAAACCCAAAGTAAAACATTCAGAAGAGTCAACAAAAAGAAAGGCAGGAAAAGAGATGCTAAGTAAATCTAGACTTAATAATTCAATGGATCACTGCTGATGAGACACCAATTAGGCAACAGCTTACACTGCACAAAGACTGAGTGGTTAAGCAAAGAAGAAATCACAGAAATGATGGTAGCCTTTGATGGAACATTTTACAAATAATTGTTTTATGTAGGCACAAAATGCCAATCAGGTCACAAAAAAAAATTCTGAAACTTGTCCTCTGGCAGAATTATGACTGTAATGAACCACTTCCTGTTCACCTTTTGTGCCTGCAGAGAATTTTCCTAAACTTTAGCCCTTTGCCAGTGATGTTCATTGCAGATGTAAATTTAGATCCTTCTGAAGACTTACTACTCAAAGTCCTTCTGTTTTAACAAAAAACAGAGAAGCTTCCCAAATCGGTAATTTTTACATAGATGTTCGGAGGAACTTACTGAAAGAAATCAGATTGTAAGACTACTAGCAACATCAATTAAAATCACCTGACAGACTATTAGATATTTCTACTGTAAAAGGTTTGTTATCTATTGGACTGGTATTTGCTAAATATGTGTTTTTCACAGGATGAGTTGAGGGTTGATCAGCTAAAATGCATCTATTACTGAAGGGAGGCAAATAAACTGTTAAAAAATTCCAGCAAGCTTCTCTTTGAAAAGCTGTTAATATTCCAAGTATTTAGAGGAAATAACTTATATTTGGCAGTAGAGATGATCTCTGCACTGAAACAAACCCCTGTCAGCATAGTTATTCAGTCTGGCTAAGGAACAAAGCTTTGGAAACAATGCATCTTACACACTCACTAGAGAGCTCTTGCAGGTAGACAAAGAATTCCACAAGCTGCTAAATCGTGACTTCTAAAATTATTAATCAGTTGAGGCTGGAGATGGGCATTGCCTGATTAAGCTGCCCTGTGATGCCCAAGGATGCTCAATATTCAGGGCAGAAATTGCTGGAACAGAAAACAAGGAGCTTGTCCTTTCTGTGCATAGTAAAAGACAATTAAGATGCTCCAGTCTGACCGATTTTCCCCACTATCCAGACATACCTCTCACAGACTTTGTTTGTACCAAAAGTACGTCTGGTAGCCAGAATGTTCCTCCTTTCGGCCTTAGGACTGTGTTCCTTCAAGCACAGCCAGACATGAGTAAAAGAAAGACATCCTTTCTTCAGCTCCTTTCCCTAGTCACACAACTCAACAAAGATGTGCTCCAAACTACATTATGAAGGCCAGCAAAGGCATTTCACTCATCACAAACCAGTGCCAGCAGCATTCTTCATGAGTCCTGGTTTGTTGGACAGATTTCTTTCTCTTGCAGAAAAAGAAATCGGGTCACCCTCTTTTACTGCCTTTACCAAGACACTTTTTGAATCTAGTCCAGTCAGGCAGTGGTTATAAGATCACATAGGTAAAAGATATTTTTGAATCTGCATTCAGATTGAATCTAGATAGGTACTTTTTTTTAAGGATAAAGATTAAAGTGATGAAGATTGAGACTGTTTCACAGTTAAACTGAATCATTGATGCTATATAAAAATTTCAGGAAAAATAATTGAGCTAGTCACATTGAAATCTCTTAGGGATAATATAATTTCCTATGATTGATAAATTGTATTCCATCAAAAGCTTGATTCAAGTTTGTCTTTTTTGCCAACAGATGTGATAGCAAAGCTAAAAATAAGGTTATTCTCTTGCTTGAATTCAATTTCTCTGAAAATAAAATCTTGGTTTGGTTTGATTGAAAGGTTTCTATGGTTCTTTTTCAGGGCAGAGGTGAATTTTGAGAAATGTGTGAGAAACCATGTAGCCATTTTAATAAAGGAGACATTACTGATACTCATAAAGAAGAAATGGGATCCTCTTATAATTTTTGCAGATGTAGACCCTACCAGCTGAATGGGGTGTCATGTGCCAGTGAAGCAGTGAAAAGTTGCACTCACTGAAATTTTGGCCCAGCAAATGTGCAGAATGAAAATCAGCAATGCTTTCCTCTGTATTTATTCCCTGAATGGGAGAGGTGTAAATAAATTATTTTAGGATGACATTGATACATGCTTCAAAACTCCCAAGGAGTTTTAGTTGCATGCATCCTGCTCTCATGTTACTAAAATGGTTGATAGAAAAGTTGAAGCAAGTTGAAAGTCTTTAAAGGACTGATGCTATACCTTTTCATTTGGATAAAAACTGGGAAAAGCTGCAGGTCCTCACACGAGCCCATCAAGAATTTAGCTAGAAATGATTAGTAGACTAAGACTTTGTAAAATCTGGAAGAGAAATGCTAGACACACTCAGATCAACTTTTGACTGAATTGCTATTTCAAAAGCAATGCAGTGGTACTTACCACATTGTAAAGAGTTATCCTCTTCTACTGTCGTGTTATAGGTCCAATCCTCCTTTCTCCAGCGTATAACACCACTATCCTGGCAGTCCTCAGATTGTGTTATATTTGCCTTGTCCCACATTCTGAACAGGTACAGCTCCCCAGTCATACCCTGGCGAGGTGACGCACCTGTACCTTGCAGCTTTGAACAGCCGAGTAAAAACTGGCCTTTTCCAGGCAAATTAACATTCCCATTTAGTTTCTTGTGAAATTTTTCTGTTCCATTTATGAATACCTTCATCTCCTCATTGTCACTTTTCCACTGGATACATATTTGGTTCCAAATGTTTTTACGAAGTCTTATTGCAGTATTTATCTGTTTTCCAAACAACCATATCTTCAATTTACCATGATCTCCTGTAAGTCCAAGATCATACTTATTTGCAGAGAGATTGCTGTGAAGAGTTTTTTCAGCATATACAAATGCTGTCCACTGACTATTTGAGGAATACAGCTTGAGGTGCACACAGACAAGGAATTCTCTCAAGTGATGCAGAGAAATTCTTGAAGACATACTCCAAGGATCTTCACATGCAGTCCTAAAGACGGCTTTGTATCGCCCTAGGAAATCCTCCTGATCTAAATAAAGAAAAGGTGATTTGTAAAATTATTCAATCTTTAAAAAGATCTTTTATATGAAAGTTATTCTTTCATATAGTATTGTTTCTAGGCATTTTCCTAGGAGATTTCAAAACAACACATTAAGAAACAATCTTGCAACCCACTTCTCAGGATTTATTTTTGTGGTAAGGAAGTGACAAATTTGGAGGCAGTCAACAAATCCTAGCTGCTCATGAAAGCTTTGAAGTGAAACTTATACACAAGACCAAGGATGAGCATGTAGAATCACAGAATCATTCAGGCTGGAAAAGACCTCCAAGATCACCGAGTTCAACTGTCAACCCAGCACTGCCAAGTCCACCATTAAACCATGTCCCCAAGTGCCACATCTACACATCTTTTGAGTGCCTTCAGGGATGGACTCAACCACTTCCCTTCACAGCTTGGTTCAACGCTTAGCAACCCTTTCCGCAAAGAAAGGTTTCCTAGTATCCAATCTAAACCTCCCCGGCACAACTTGTGGACTTTTCCTCTTGTTCTGTCACTGGTTACTTAGGAGAAGAGACTGAGCCCCATTTTCCTACAACTTCCCCTAGGGTAGAGAGCAATGGGGTCTCCCATGACCCTTCTTTCCTCCCAGCTAAACCATCCCAGGTCTCTCAGCTGCTTCTCAGAAGACTTGTACTCCAGACTCTTCCCCAGCTCTCTTGCCCTTCTCTGGACTCACTCCAGCACCTCAATGTCTTTCTTATAGTGAGGTGCCCAAAATGGAACACTGGATTTGAGGTGTGGCCTCACCAGTGCTGAGTACAGGGGTACAATCAGTGTCCTGCTCCTGCTGGCCACACTATTGCTGACACAGGCCAGGATGCCATTGGCCTTCTTGGCCACCTGGGCACACACCGGCTCATGTTCAGCAGCTGTCAATCAACACCTCCAGATTATTTTCTGCCATGCAGTTTTCCAGCCACTCCTCCCCAAGCCTGTCGTGCTGCATGGGGTGGTTGTGACTCAGGTGCAGGACCTGGCACTTGGCATTGTTGAATCTCATACAACTGAGGCTTCATTCTCTCGTCATCCCTGTCTTCCAGCTCATGGGGCTGAGTACTCTGAGACTAAGGCAAAGAACACATGAAGTACACCAGCCTTTTCCTCACCCTTTGTCACTGCATTTCCCACTTCATCCAATAAAGGCTGGAGATTATCCTTAGCTGTTTTGTTGCTAATGTATTTATAGAAATATTTTTGGCTTTTATGGCAGTAGCCAGATTAAATTTTAGTTGGGTTTTGGCCCTTCTGATTTTCTACCTGCCTAACCTTAAGGCATCCTTGTAGTCCTCCTGAGTTTCCTGCCCCTTCTTCCAAAGGTCATAAACTCTTCTTTCCTGAATTCCAGCCAAAGATCTCTCTTCAGCCAGGCTGCTCATCTTCCCCACTAGCTCATTTTTCAGCAGGGGATGCTCCTGCCCCTTTAAGAATTCCTTCTTGAAGAAGAATGTCCAGCCTTCCTGGACTCCTTTGTCCCTCAGGGCTGCTTCTCAAGGAATGCCGTCAACCAGTCCCCTAAAAATGTCAAAGTTTTCCTTCCAGAAGTTCAAGGTGGCAGCTCTACTGACTCCCCTCCTTAAGTTTCCAAAAATCAAAAGCTCATCATTTTGTGATTGCTGAGGTTTCCAACCATCACATCACCCACCAACCCTCTCTGTTCATAAATAACAGGTCCAGTGGGCACCTTCCCTATAAAACAAGTAGTTGCAGACAACGCCCCAAACACTGAAACTTGATCATATCTGTTCAGTTTTTGTAGATGCCACGTTTCCTCCATTGTCCCAGTACAGAAAAAGACAGGCTTTTGTGGTTATAGATGTAAACTCTTGGGAGCTGACTCCTACTTTATGGAATTATGCACACTTCAATCACATAATCATTATCATGGTTGCTGACTTTATGGTGCAGATAGCAGCAACAAAATAAGAAAAAGTTCCTTTGGAACATGAAATTGAACAACAGAAAAATGGAAGCCTGTCAGATGTTCAGCCAGTGCAAGAGAACACACTACTGACACCTTTAAGGAGGTAATTATTTATCAATATATGCAGAGCTTTTATGTATGCTCCAGAGGATGTATGGGATTAACCATGATTGGTCAAGGTTGGAAAGCAGAAAAAGATCATCCAACATAGGAAAAAACCTTTTCCATTAGCTCCTCTGTAAGAAGACAAACTTCCAGGCAACTTGGATCAGAGGTTTTTTCCAGAGTAGGTTATGTTCATAGTCCTGGTTAGCTGTCAAGATCACAGCCAGTTCTTCTGTAATGTTCTCATGCAACCAGAGCACCAGCTTTCATCAGGCCAGTTCTGACAACTTTTCTGTCTCTTGACCTCCAGGCTCTCAATTTTTTTGTTGCTATTTTTCAATAGCAACAAGGGAAAACAAGGAGAAAGTTCCTAACTTCCAAGTGCAACTTGACAGGTACAAGCTATCTGAAATGTTTGAAACAGAAAATATATCAATCCAGTCTCATGGAAAGTCATTGATACCTATTCTTCTATTCTAAATTCGAGACTCTCTCTGTGATGCTAACTAGCAGAAGATTGCAGGCATTTTTCACAACCTGGAATCATTACTGAAGTTCAGCATATGTGACAGAAGTGCCATGCAAGGCCAGAGACCAAACAAAAACTCTCTGGGTACAGGCTAAAATTAGATGAAAATCCTAACTAGCAGACAGTGGATTTTGAATAGTGAGTTAATACTTAGATTGGTTCTAAATGGCAAAGGAGAAGAAAGATATACTTGACCAAACAGCAAGCCTCCCCTGCCTAACCCTGCAGCACAAATTCTCTCATCAGTTTGGCCACTTGTCAGAGTCTGAAAGCAAAATCTGGGATACTCAGCTAAGAACACGTCAGCATGGAAAACTAATTTTTAAAATTACTTAAAAGCTGGATGAGAAAGACTGGATGGGAGGGGAAAGTGTCACTTTATGACATTTTGAGATTTTTCAAAAGGGGAGCTCAAATATACCTACCTTTTAAAGTAATATTAAAACAGATCTCCATCCTGCAGCATGGACAGATCATAAGGAAACCGATTTTATAAAGGAAATAGCCAGCTAGTTACATGCCAACACTGGTGACACAGTCTTTCCAAATTTAAAAAAAAAGTTGCTCAAGTCTTTCATTATTAAGTAGAAATTTTGCTGAAAGTTTTTAAAGAGTTGATGCAGCAGCTGTTCCTCAGACAGTATATGTCATAAATATACTTGCATGACTCATATAGCCTCCAAAATTCCTGTAAGCAATCTTGATGGCCAACTGACTGGTAAAGGAAGTTTCCTGACACAGCTTCAAAATTTGAAGTCACTGTTAACTATCCAAATTGACAGACTGGAATTCCATTCCTGAGCAAAAATACTAATCAAAACTTGAAGTATCATCAGCCTTGAAGTATCATCAGCAGACTTGGTTTTGGAAGTGAACAAATTCTGAGAGAAGTTTGATATCATGTTCAGCATTAAATCAGTGTTGATATGTTAATATTGGATTAAAGGGCTGCTAAATTCTATTACGTTCTTTAGGGGAGTTGTTACTTCAAGGGAGCCAGAGTGGACAAATGTGTAGATGAAAACAGTTTTAAGACAGGTAGGCGACAGAAATTATGCAAAATGAGATGAATCTGTTTATGATTCTCCTGGCCTGCTTTATATAATCCAAAAAGACTGCTGTTGATCAATATGCAGGGCCTGAAGAATTAATTTAAACTAAGAAAAGTTTTTCCATAGAAAGTTCTACCCTTCTGGAAACTGGAATGCTGGCCCACTTTGCTCTAAAGAGTCATAAAAAAAAGTGCCAAAAAGGGCTGCCAAAATTAAGAGAATAGATACCAATACTATCTGGATTGTTACAAGAAAGGCTGGAAAATTTAATATGCTTTATCTACCCAAAGAATGCTGAAAAAGCAGAAAGGAAACTGCAATCACAGTTAGAAAATGCACTTTGTTGTTCCAAGTGAGTGCAGTACAGCATTACATTAGAAATTAATTATCAGTATTAACTTGACAAAGTCTCCTTGACATGTGGGTGGATAAGTAGTATCTCCTCCTTGTAAGCAGGAGATAACATTACAGTAAAGCCTTTGGAAGCTCTGTTAACCATCACTTATTTTCTCCAGAAATGGTGTCTGGGACCCACTCTTTACCACAGAACTGAGTAGCTGGAACTGCCTGTGCTCTAACAGAGGCATTCCTGTAGTCTCCTTGCATCCAGACAACAAAATACATTCAGAAAAGGAGCCACGAACACACCTTTATCACCACAGCATAGAAAAGGGAGCACAGTGGAATGAATGCTTCAAACAACTCCAGAGTAAGATAAAACAGGAAAAAATAAATAATAATAGTAATTTAAAAATCAAAAATCAAAAAACCCCACAATTTGGAGTGAAGGAAACTCCATTCAATAGTAATATGAGCCAACTTTTCGATGTCTTTTGCTGTATTTGGGCACATAAGCCTTTTCAGAAACGCAGTTTTCTTCTTCTTACTATATTTATTTCTAAGAGATGCAAAATCTGGGGGTCTTTCCCCCACTAAAACTACAAGCTTGTACTTCATAAGCATGTTCTCTTAAGCCCTAGAAGAAATCCTGAAATGTATGCGCATACTTCCAAATGTTTAACATTAACTTTCTGAGAATGACAACATAAGTCAAAAATGCATCTCTTTCTTTTTTCTACACATTTTTAGACAGTGATAACTAGTATCTTTACAAGAGATTGCCAACTGTAGATATCAAGAATTAGACCTACAGGAGCAGATTCTCTCAGTACCTAAGCACCAGTGTTATTTTCCTTATATTACTAATAACCACTGGATCAGTACAGCTGAGCATTAATACAGTTCGGTATTCTCTTGAATAAAAATAGTCACAAGTTTATGTGTCTGCACAATCTGGCTTTTATCTAGTAACAACAGTTATTAACTTCCTTGCAAGTGTTTGCCACCTGTGACACATTTGGCTCGCTACACTCCATTCAAATGCCATCGAAAGACTCTCATATACTCACATATTCCATCTAGAACTCATAACTGTTTTTTACAGAAGTCTAAACCTCTAAACCTTCAACATGCGGGTCACTTGATTATGTTGAATGTTTTGAAAACCTGAAGCTAAGAACTGTTTCTCCAAAATCAATTTCATCCCTCCTTTTCATTCACAGTTCTATTTGTTTAGCTGGGGATAAACAACATGGCATTATCCAGCATCCTGAGGATCAGAAAGAACACAGGAAGTTCTCTCTTAATATTTTTTAGACAACACAAACGTATTTTGGCACATCAGATGAGGAGAGAACTGCGTAGAGATGCTGCCGACAGGACTAACTGCTGACAGCCTAAAACAAAAATCCCCAATAAAATAGGGGGAAAATGTAAACACACTCTTGTGTCAGTTTAGCTTTCCTTGATGATTACTGACAGTTATAAGTGATACAAAGGTGCAAAATGAAATCCCTCTTTACTTGCTTCCTCAGAACTTTAGATAATGTTAAATTTTCCCTGGAAGAACTCTTTTATGGCACCTGTCCATCTGCTGAGCAGCTCTGTCCTTTCTACCATTTAAAGTACAAGAGGTTAGCACCTCTCCATCTTAATAGCAGGTTTACCACCTGAATCTCAGATTCTGTCTCAATAGAAACATTTCACAAAAGTCACTGTATCTGGAGAATTAGCATCAAAACTAGCCTAGTCTGTAACCTATGAAATATTATTGGCTATACGACATCGTTAAGCAGGCATAGTTAAATTAAAAAAAAAAAAATCAGGCAGTAAATCTGAACTGCAAGATGTTCTGACCTAGAGTAAAATAACATGCCATGACACAGAAAGCAACTTCTGAAACTAGCCATTAAATATACAGCAAAAAACACTCCAAATTTTTTAATACACTAAGCACACTATTAACACGATAAATGCATTACATACTATTGACATAAGGAAGCTTTAGGAATGACAAGCACTGTTATCTTTATCAGCTGAGGTCCAGAGCAGTAACAGACTAACCATCAGTTTACAGAACAGCCATGAAAAAACTGTTATATTCAAGTTATTTTACCTCACTTTACTCTACTTTACCTCACACAGATGCATCACTATGTCAGTTTATCCACAAGAACCTTATGAATTTATTTTTCATTTACTATTACATAAAGTGCATAAACTGCCAAGTTTAAATACACCATTTCTATTAAATGTTTTGGACCTTACTACCTTTTCCTTAGGCATATTCAGATCCACAACCAAGATCAATGCAGGAGATGCTCTACACACACACACACCCTAAATAGAGCAAAGCTCAAAGGATCTTGTGCTGTTTTTGTAAGAGCAGTGTAAATGATGTAACAACATGTTCTGAAAATAGTAACACTTCCAGCTCAAAAAACTCCCAGCAATAAAATAATTTGTCTTGTTATTACAAAGTGTTTTGGTTCTTTTCTCATCCATAGCCTAGAAGAAGTTACTACCAATAACTTTTACGAAAACATAAAAAGCATCCAAAATACTAAGCACCGTTTCATTTCTTGTTAATGACAATTTTTCCTCTTGATTTCAAGAGGCAAAAACTTGCCTGTTTGAATATATTCAAAAGTCCTATTCATCAAGACTAATGTTATTTATTTGGAATACCAACACTAGACAAATCAGGAAAAAATTCTCTTACCTTTGCTTGCTGTAGCCAAGAACAACTGAAGTAGAAGGACTGCTTGAACAATCCTGAATCTCAAGAAAATGTCCTGTATTCTGCCAACACAGCAATACTGTCTTCCCCAGGCAACCATTCTAGAAGAAATAGATAAATAAATAAACAAACCACAATGACTAGAAAACGTGTAGGTGTGTGAACACCATGACAAAGTATGTTTCCAACATGAGCATAAATTTTCTCAATTCTGTTATACTACTGGGTATGTATTGCACAGAAATGCAATATGGATACTCTGTATATTGCCAAAACACTAAGAGAGAAAGATATTTGCTGAAAGAAAAAAAAAAAAACCCAAACCAAAAAACCCATTCAAGCTCCAATTCTCCAAAGACTACAAATACATCAGCGCATGCCCATGTCTCCTTGCACAAATAAGACTTTCAGCATTTGAAAAATAAACAAATCAACCCCTCCAAAAGATTTGCAAAGAACAACAAAAACCCAATCAAAAGCTGACAGAGCAAGCATGGAGAGGTTGTTCAAAAGCTTTAATAATCTCAGTAAGTATGTAAGAAAGCATCTCTTCAGTCCACTACCCACATATTCTCTCACGTCACACTTTAACAGCAACACTATGAACTAAGTAAGAAGCAAGATTTTGATTCCCAGTTTTCACCTCATTATCAAAGCAAGAAGCTACTGAAAAAAAAAAGAAAAGGGAGACAAATGCCACAAATCACTGTAGGCAGCAAGTTCATGAACAATATAATGAAAACCCAGTTTGTCCACCTTTCCTCTTAGTGATGGTTGTTTAATGCGAGCAACAGGACAACAGAAAATGTGTAGGAAAAAGAATTTGCCTCCTATTGTAAGAGATATCATTCTGTAAAATACTTCTTTGAAGATCTTTTCAAAAAAGGTGCATCTGAATATTTTGCATGCTGAAAGAAATAGGTGCTTTTTGCACACAATTATCCTTAAATAAAAAAGTTTAGATACACAGTGGTAAGTGATTCTGTAGCTGATTCTTGAAACATGCAAAGCAGTAAACTTTACATATTGAATATCTTCCCTGTATCAGTTTTAGGGTAGTTCAGAGCATTCTGCCTGACACCAGAAGTTTAACTTGGCCATCACAAGTTGGGTGCATGTGCAAGTGCATTGGTTAGCACTCACACTACTCACAAACTGCTCTGTACTTCTGCTCGTGCTGTGTCAGGCTGCAGGAGCTGCCCTTCTTTTCAGGCAGCGTTAAGTGGTGAACTCTTTCTGGAGTTTTAAATGTTTTTAACTTCAGTGCTAAAATGTAATTTTTGCAAGCATTCACACAAATGTAAATATTTTTTAATTTACAATGGTTACTATGGGCTGAACTCTGCAAGAGAAGTGCCACAGGAATAAACTAAGAAACAGTGAACTTGCTAAGCAATTGGAACTTTAGAAATTGATTAAACATATAGGCAAATAAATTATAACCATATAACAACATAACATAGAAAGCATAAAGGCTTTTTAAAAGTTAATAGCACTGCAACATTGTTGCCAGTGTTTTCAAGAATTATGCAACATGCAATACTATTAAGAAATAAAAAAAGCTGACAAAGTAACTCATATGCTAAAACAAAGGTCATATCTAATATACAAAACCCTATGCAGGAACAGATCAAAATCAAACAAAAACAAGCCAAAAAAGACAAGAAATGTCAAGAAATCGTGGGCTAGCTTTCTAAAGATCTCCAGGAAATATGTTCAAACCTGTCCTCAGCTTGCTTCTGTTAACACCTAAAAATGTGTATTAATAAAGTTGTTCCATCAGCAACCTGAGTAGCAGAATTAAATTAAGTATCCTAAGAACCTGAAAATGAAAACTGTTGTGCTTAAATATATCTGACAACTTCAAGAACTGTGCATTTACAATGTGATTTCCTAGGGTTAAAAGAAATCCTCTTCCAAAAACTGTTTCCTTTCTTTGGTTATTTACATTTCCCAGTCTAGTCTCAAATTAGGTCACTTCCCAGCAAAACCAAGCTGCATATTACATCTATATTATATCTGTAATATCTATTCTTCCATTTTACAGGGAAATCTTTTGTACACTAAACCATCCATCCATAGTGATGCAATTACACAACAAAAGAAACACAATTTCTAGCATCTCTTTTCTCCACTACCTAGACACCAAGATTTGAAATGTGAATGCAATGGAGACCAAAAATACTCAGTGGCATCCACAAGTGTAGCCACTGATGCTGGCAAGTAATGAGGCAAGCTGCTTGCTTTGTGTCACATATGATGATGATCCAGAATGCTCCTACATTCCCTGCTTTTGGTTTTCTCCTTAAGCCTCAGTTGTGCAAACAGATAGACATGAAATGAGCTGACTAGGACAGATGTTTACTCCTGAAACACCAAGCATGCCTTCTATTTTGTTTGGCAGAGCTCATTAGACAATGATGTTAGTGTCCCATCCCCCAGAAATAAAAACTGCATTACAGAAGTCTAAATTTGAGTACAGAAGCCAAGAAATTCCTGGTACTGACTCCAGCCCTGTCTGAGCCCTCTGTCGCCCTGAGGAGTTTGAATGGACCTTCCTCTAACTCTGGCATTTCAGAGTGAGCTTTGCTAATATTTGTCCAGTGTTTAAACAAAAGGCTGTAATAAATACTTTCTGAACATTTAGGTTTTTGTCTCATCTGGGGTTTTTTGACATTGTTCTCACTTCCAGATGGGCCTGGCAAGACAAGTAGGGACAGAGTCAGAACTTCGTGTTGACTGAACACAGTCACATTAAGAACTACAAAACTATTCAAAGCCATGAATGGAAATTAATGATCCCAGGAAAAGCAATAAAATCCAGATAGCAGGAAACTGAGTAAATGTATGAAGTGAAACACTGACATGGTCACAGCTTAACTGACTTTTGCAAGACTTTGGACAGTTACACTTGTTCAAGATTTGTTCCAATGTCCAGATAAAAAATACAATTAAACGAGCTGGGAAAATAACATTTGTGTTCCTTCCTTTTTATAACAATGTTGTTTAGGTACTACCAAAGAAAAACATGCTGCTATCTTTAAGGGTTTTTTTAAAAAAAAGCAAGATATAAAATACAATTTCACCATATCTATTCAAATAAAGATCATATGATACACTCCAAAACATTTGGCCATTATGTTCTTCTTAAACTTATTTAAACCCTTTTCTGTATTAGAATCCTAAATCTTTATTCTTAATGATCCTGAGCAGTAATATAATAGCAGATATACAGTTGTGGACATTACAGAACTAGGTATAAAAGATTCTTTTCATTTGTTATTCATTTACTCATGTGTTCAAATGAACATTTGTATTGCTGTTCATAATAGATTAATACAACGTGACTCAGGGAGCCCAGTAAAATTATGCATAGTTTTTGCAGCAGGATGAAAAATTTTCACATGTGTATCAAGCAAATCTAATTAAGTGCAACAGTTACTGAGCCACCCAAGTATGGGAAAGAATTCTATGCACAGACTACAGGTAAAGATGTAACCAGCTGGCTGCACTTTCTCAGTTACAACTAAGTGGTTTTTATTTACAAAGACCTAAGTGTCTGAAATAGATGACAATATAAAACATTTCTTTATGGCCAGCAGAAAAAATAAAATTCAGAAAATAGAAATTAAAGGCTCAGGCATAAATCTGTTATGTCCTGTTTGCTCTCCATGAAGAATGTCTTATTTTGACCAATGACAACCTTGTACCCAGGTCTCACAACATTTCACATCATCTTATTAATTTGAAAGTCAAATTATAATTGAATGTGCTTTTCTTAAGACAAATGAACAAACATACTTTCAAAAAATGGATTCTTTTTTGTTTGTGTGTTGTGTTATACATTTCACTGTTCTGCATTAATATCACACTCTTTGCAAATTAAAGAGGTTAGTAGAAACAAAGACAGGAAGATGGTTTTAAAAAAAGGAGTCTGAATTCCTATCATTAATAATAATTAGCTCATGCCCTGCTATTTTACTTTACTACTTTCCAAGTGTGCACCCATAGGTGACATATCAGGACATTTAGCACCTACCTTCAGCAACTGCTTGCCTTGTAGTACAGCAGATATATTTTCATAGGATTAAAAACAAAGGAAGTGCAAAACATAAATACAGCAGTTGTGTTCTGTAACGTATTTTGTTAAATCACTTTTGGAAAAATTTCACATCCAAGTTTCACAAATCCTGTTGAAAATACATATTTACTGGCAGTCTTTAACATTTAATAAACTATTAGTTCTTTTATGCCAAGTTTTAGCCAGAGCAGGTTCTCACTGCCAATGCATGAACAGCTGATTACAGAAACTTGTGTTGGAAATCCTGGTCCAAACTCATTTACTTCCAGTCATGCTGTCTACTGCTGCACCTCGAACTGCTTTGTTCAAGCCACACTTATTTCATCCATAGTCTTTGGGTCTCATTCTGTCTTCTGTATTCATCTCCTACTAAGATTTTGGCTTTCGATAAAAGTATTTCCCAAATTTACAGAAGCTACTGCTGAGGAGGAGGATAATAATGAATGGTAAGCTTCTAGCTGCTCTTCTGTGACCTTCTGCCGTATTCAAGTCTATACCAGGTGATAAAACACTAAAACGAGAAAGAGAAACACATCGAACTGCCCAGGTATGAAAACTTCTTGATATCTTTCCTTTCAGAAATACAAGACTGTAGACGTCTTCCATCAACTCCTTATATTTTCCAGAGTGGAACCAAAACACAGTAAAGTTTTAATGTTATTTTTAAATTTTGGCTGAAGCAACTTAGATGTAATAGGGAGGACGCTTACGTTGGAAACTCTTGTGTCACAGTAAATTTTGGCACATATGAAATTTACTGACTTAACAGCAGAAGTAGCACCACTGAGTTTAAAATGTTGTGTCATGGGGGGGTTTTAATATGTTTTTCCAGAAGACAGTAATGGCATAATTACTATCTGGTAATAATTTGGTTTTCATTAATTTTCTCAAATGTGAATCATGTCTGTAAAAACTGTATTCTATATAGTCACCATGTTCATATAGTCACTTTATGTAAAATACCAGCTTTTTCTAAGACTATAATGGTAATGTGTTCAAGTTCAAGGACCCTCCTCCTGACATAAATCTTTACTGCATTTAAAGACACTAAATATTTTACTTTTTAATATGTTGGCTTACAAAGAACAACACGCCACTTAAGCACAGACATCAGTCATCTGCAAAATTCATGGTTGATTGAGTTCTTCAGAGAACTGGAGGATGAACTCTCTGAGAAATCCATTCTTTTGTTTAGACTTTCAAGTTTTGCAGGATACTAGCATTAGAATGACTTTTTAATATATTTTGTTTTATAAATGCCCAGCTGTGCAAGCCAAGCTCTGCCTTCAGTTCAACTCACAGATCTCCCCTTAGATTCATGTAAAAGTGCAAACGTAATCACTTAGGGATGTGTAAGGGGATTCAGGAGTGGAATGTGCTATTGGATGGCCCTCCGTTATGGACCTCAGGGCCAAAAAACCCTGCACTTTTGGTACTTAATTCTCTTGTACTCTTGGGCTCTATATAGTGCAAAAATAGGACAGGGGACAATTACAAGCAAGTTTTGATCCCCCTTACCCAGACTGGAAATGCTTCACCTCCTCCTATCCAGTTGTCACCTGGGAGACGAGCAAGAGGCCTTTCTCTAGCTCTTGTAAAAGTTTTACACTATCCAGGAAATCCTTTTCTGCATGGTGTATTCCCTCAAGAGCACAGTTTTACCCACACCCTCTATTAATTCTAGAGCAAACTAAAAAGCCCTTCATTGACAATGCCTGAGCAGGTTTCCTCTTAAAAGAGTTTACAAAGTACTGATGAAGCACAACAAGCAGAGAAGCAATAAAAGTAGTTATGTTTGCCATAAGTCTGATTAGTTCAACTTCAGACAGATTGTTTACATTTTCCTTCATATTTTGGGGTATGGAAGAATATAGGTTTAATGGAGAGGGGAAACAACAAGATGTGTTCTGCAGAGTAGACCACCACACAAAAGTTGGCACATCAGAAAAGATTAAAAGAACACTACCGTGCACCTTGAGCCGTATAAAAGCATGAGAAAAGTTATACAGAGATATAAGCACTAAAAAGTATACAAAAAGTTTTCAAAAACCTTTGTATTCAGCTACAGGACTTAATTTATGCAGAGAGAAAGAGGGAAGGACAAAGACTTTTCAAAACCTCAAATATTCACATCAGTAAGCAACATAAGCAGGCTATGAGGAGTCAGATGAGCACCAGCCAAGCCAAAAAGACTGTCCAGCTCATCCTTTCAATTTTCCCACTTTTGAAAAAAAAAGAGTTCTGAAAGTTTCATCTTACTGTAAGTGGAGGAAAATAAAAAGTAAATTGTTATTTCTGCTCAGTTTACACTTTTCTTCCCCACTCTCCTTTCCAAGCTCTCTTGGCTTGAATAGCAGCATCCTAAAAAAGAAATTATACTGTGATTTCATCGTAAGCTTCACTTTATGGACTTAACAGGTCTCTTGGATCTTGCACTTGGAGCCATTAAAATTTCTCTGGAAGCTAAGAAGCACAATATTTAGTGGAGGTTTTTGGTTGAAAGAGGGGGGTGGGAGTGGTTTATAACAGTCTCTCAGACTCTTTCAGTCAACAGCCCAATAACCAAAACGAGCAGTTTGCACCACAGAAATAAAACCCTCCAGTTTGGAAAGATGGCTGCACTGAAGCAAGCATCTTCCAAAGTCTCATTAAAACTCTGATACAAAACACAGCATCACTACCCCACACAGCCTAAGGAAATACATTCATGTTGGCACTTCAGTCTCCATGTGGGGTAAATATTTAGAGAACCCCTATTAAGACATTCTAGGAGTCAGGGTTATGCCCAAACAGCATTCTGGGCCTCGTTTAGCACATCTCTCCTCAGGGTTCACTGTGAGTGCCTGCAGAGGAACAGGAGATGGTACCATTGTGTTACTGTGCATAATCAAGGATTTATAAAACTGTATTGG
>VZSR01000920.1:1802685-1840070 GCA_013398615.1 Brachypodius melanocephalos
AGTCAATAGCAAACATTCATAAACACTTGAAAGCCATCACACAGGTGAGTAGATGACTTAAAAGCAACTTCAGAAAAGTTTATTTAAATCTGAACCATTCCTGTGTGCACCCCCACAAATGTTTCAGCTCAAAAACTTTACTTTGTACAGCTACACTCCACATGGCTTTTTGCACCATCACCACCTCTATAAAAGAGTGATTAGCCTTCTCAGAAATAAACCACAATCACCCCATTGCTGACTTGCCAAAATATAGTTGAGGGTGAAAAAAAGAAAGCATTTTTAATCCAATTTATATCAACACATGGCCTATGCTATGAATAAGTAATGGAGGAACAAAGTCACTTCAAAACATGAAGCCCATCAGAAACCCATTCAGTCAGGGTTTGTCCATAATTAATCTGGTGCAAAAGAAACAAAGGCATTCAAAGTCTGGTTGGGAACTTAGAACTTAAACATAGAATTTAGCAGTATTCACAATCAGGCATGCCTAAATGTCTAATAAATCCAGGCAGAGAGGCACAGTCCTTTTTTCTCCAAAGAAAGGGACTTACTAAGAGAATATTTTGACCACTAAAAGCATCAGTAAAAGATGATGAGTTTTATTATGTGTGTACGATAACATTTCCACAATTATCATAATCACATTACTCCTTGTCTTTCTAATTCTACCTTTTCTAAAAGTGTCACATCTTGCCAAACATGACATCTGGCAAACCTTCTGATGGATCTCTTAGGCCCTACCTCCTCAATGATTCCTATAAGGATCACCATAAATGAGAAAATAGTGCTTAATTTGTGAGGAGTTGTTCTTTTTGGTAACTAAGGCATCACTTGAGGTACTCGCAAATTTCAGAAAACAGAAATACTGTGATAAATTCTAGTCATTTTCTATAAATTCTACAGATTGAAAAAGTATTTTAAGTAGATTGAGGAACCTCATAAAGTATTTCTTTTCTATCTACTGTCTGATCTAGTATAACTGACATTACACAGTCTTCTTCTAAAATAAAAAAGCTAATCATGTTACTAACTATACTTTTTCTATGAGCTGTTAAGAATACTGTACTTAAGCAGTCAGCAGAAGATGACCTAGAGCAGAAAAACAAAAACACGTTTTTGTAAGGCACTAGCTGAAAAGCAGCTGTTATGTCAAACAGTGTTTATATTTCTGTGCTACAGAACTCATCAATAAAAGAAAGACAGAAAATCCTGACTCTGGGACTTGAACTGCCAGACATGCTTCTAAAATCTTGTATCAGTTGCACTGCATAACACCTGCAATAAAACTGTCCTGAATCTGATGTAGGTAGCACTCACAGGTTGAATATCTGTGGCATACAAAATATTCAGCCACAGCTGAAGACAAATCCATGTGACTCATGGAGGGAGGAGTTTGAGATGGATTTTTTTTTTTGCCTTCAATTTTGTCAGCTACAAAAGACCCTTTGTCCATCCTGAACAACAATAAATTTCAAAGGTATTTTGTCACAAAAGGAATGCAAAACTCCCAAGTAACTGAGTGCCCTTAATTACCATATAGCCACACAAGCCTATCTTTTTCACAGAACAATAATAGAGCCTTTCCAAATTGTAACTCCACCAGGAATTTATGACTGAAAAGAGTAAGACCCTCATAATCATGAGCACCTGTTTAACAAACGAAATTGGCAACTCCATTCATGTTCACAAGCTGAGTAGCACCTACCAAAAAATTAATATTCTCTAAATCCTTGCATCTATAAAAAAGCAAAGCTTTTAACTGAACCTAGATATATTAAACCACTAGTAGACTTACCATTTATCATAAAGCTAACATTTCAGGCCAAATAACATAACTTATTCATGCTAATTCTTACATTGAATTCTATGAGATTACTTGCATGAGCTACCCTTACTTTGGCCTTCAAATAATCTAATCTAGTATTCCACTGAAAACATAAAACTCAAGTGGAGTGGTCAGTGTTAAAGCTAAACTTCATTTGCCAAGGCCAGTGATCATGTTACATATAAAGAACTAAAAATTGTTCAAATTTAACAAGAGTTATTCTCCCATGAACTCCCAAACTTTCTCAGTCTGCCAGCACTCTACATTTACTAGTGGAAGACCTGACTAAAAGCATTTACAGCACAAAAACTGTATAAGCTGAGTAACTAATTTGAGAATGGGAATTCAGTACTTCATCTCTCTCCAACTGGCCCTAACATGAGCCAACTTCTGTTGATGTATTAGAAACAGAAGTTTAACATTAAATTTGGAAGGCACTGAGGAAAAAAGAACACGCTAACAAACCCCATTTCATCTACAGATTTACCTTAAGATACTAAAGTAATACTAATAAAGATACCAATAACACTAGTTCACTCGGCACCATAGTAGAAATGACATAACATTATCTTACAGTGTAAGTAGAAAATTCTGTGGCCCCAATTTGTATCTGAGCAAGTTTTGTTTGTGTGGAATTTCTTTCCTGTATCTTCTTTCACAGCATTGCATTTCAGAGATTTGTCTTCATCATTAAATGGTAAGTGCGCTTCCTCAGTGAAGACAAGTACTTGGAGATCCTCCTAAGCAAAGACATGTTTTTTTGTTCTTCAGTTTAATTCAAAAAACACACTACTAGTCACCTAGCAGGGGAACAAATTTTGCTCGTTTCCCCCATGGAAACAGTTACAGAAGTCTGCTTTCCACTTGGGAATACCCTTAAGGCTGAAAGCTTAAGAACAGGAGTATCAGCTTGTGCAGTTCTCTTCTAGTGACGATGTACACTGTCAGCCTATGCAAGGAACATGTTCTGAGCAGACACACGTAACACCAGATTTAGTTTTTCAGTACAAGTGACAGAACTGAAGACACAACTGATTTGCTTTGGGACTGATATCTCTTAGATCTGGAGGTTGTAATCTCTATTTTCATTCATGTTGAAGCCCATTCTAACACACCTTCAGTGTTACTCTAACTGATTTGAACAGGGAGGTTGGCCCAGATGACCCACTGTGGTTCCTCCAAACCTTACCAATTCTGTGATTTCATGTAAGTCAAAACCAGCCTAGGCTTATACAATCACACATTTACTTTGCTGGACAAGCACACCTTGAACTACTTTACAAACATTTATTCCCTGTTTCCACATAAATCAATGCAATAAAATAACACAGTAAAAGCAACAGAGTTCAGTACTGTTACAAATGCTATCCAAGAATGACAAAACCTATATATTTCCAAAGTAAAAATAAATTCAGTCAAGAAAGGATGCTTCCAGCACACTTCACCAGGAAACATGTCAAAAAAACCCCCAGACAAGCACCCCCACTCGAAATAATTATTGTGCACACAAGGTGACTCTGAAGACATCACTTTCAGCGATACAGGTTTCCTTGCAGAATGTATGCAAAAGAAGCAGGGAAAACTTTTAAATTGAATATACGCTCTACACCCGTTCCCACAGGAAAAGGGTGTGAGAACAAACCCGACCCGCTCTAGGGATACTGTCCCAACGGGACACCACCCTGTCTCTTGGTCTAAACAGCATTCAAACCCCACCAACGCCTCTACCAAAATCAGTCACTTTTTAGGCCAATTTAAACACGTTACTAAATGTTTCTCGCCGTTGACTGATTAAGCATTTAAAATAACGCTGGAAAGCTGAAGGAGAGATTTCCAGCAGCAGCTCCGAGAGCGGTACCTGGTGAGGAGCGCGGCGCCGCTCAGGACGAAGCCCGGCCGCTCTGCCCGCAGCCCCTCACGGCGGCCTCGTCCGCACCGGCCCGGCTCGAGTCCCAACGGGCCCGGCCCTGCCCGCGGGACCTCCCGCTCAGCCCCCCGGGCCGCGCTGCCCCCGGCCGGGCGAGACCCGCAGGGCCACTCCAGGGGAGGAGGATCCGTGACTAAGCGGGAGCCGTGGGACTTGGCCGCGGAGGTCAGAGATCCGCGACCTGCGCTCCTCCGCCCGCCGCCGCCGTCCCCGCGGGACCTTCCCGCCCTAACCTCGCTCGTCCCTGCAGGAAGAGTCGGCGGGAAAGCCCATCCCAAGGGAGCCGCGCACCTCTGCCGCCCGGCCCCGCAGAGCCTCTCACCTCCACCTGGCTCAGGGCGACTCCCATTCTCACAGCCGCCGCGCTGCCGGTGCCTCCCGCCCTCGGGAGCCCCCCGCCTCCGGCCGCCTCTGCTCCCGCGAGCCTGCAGCCGCTCACCTGGAGCCGGGCGGCCGCCCGTCCCGTCCGTGCTGTCCCGGTTGTCTGTCCTGTCTGTCTGTCCGGTCCGTCTATCCCGTCCGTGCTGTCCAGTCTGTCCCACCCCGCCGCGCCGCTCGCTCGGCACTAGGCACAGCAGGCGCGCCGGCGGCCCCGGCAGCTGGGACAGCCGCTGGCCGAGGGGCGGAGGCAGGCGAGGGAGGTGCTGCGGGAAGCCGAGGGAAGCCGGCACGGGGACTCGGCCCCTCCCGCCCGGCGGCCCCGCGGGTGCGGGCGCGGCCCCGGAGCTGCGGCAGCGCCTGGGGCGTGAGGCCGGTCCGGCGTGGGCTGCAGCAGAGAACAGTGCCGGCTGCGCTGGGACAAGGCTTGGGGACGCTTGGTGACTAAACACAACCAGCTCGGGGGGAAGAACTACCGCTGCGAATAAACTATTTCACATTCCTTGGTGGGCAACGTGTTCAGGGTTAAACCAGCCTTCTCTCTTGAAAAGTTTACTTCACCTTTAAAACAGACTTAACTACATTGAGCTCTAATGTTAACATGGATTTTGCACATTTAGCAGCCTTCATTGCATTTCAATGCGATTCATACCTTCAGTCCGTTCAGATTATCTGTAGTGTAAATGAGCTTCACTATTACGACGTAAGAAAGCTGAAGCTGTGGCACTCTTCCACTTTTCAACTGCTTGGAATGAAGCATGTTCTGAAAAGGCGGGATTTTCAATGACTCACTTTATACCAAATGTTTAGGAACTGTTCCTTGCATGTAGGCTGAAGGTTTGGTACCTAGGTGCTGCCGAAAAGAGAAAAAAACCTGGCTCCAGGGCATAGCTGGGGAAAGCACATCCAGAGGGAAAGGCTGGAGCTCTAAGCGACATCTCAGACTTACTGAAAAGATAAGACAGGGAAAAACTCTAGGAACTCCACGGACAGCAGGTCTTCCTGAGGATGCAAGGTGTGATGATTCCACATGAAGAGCACAGTTTTGTAGAGAAATACTTGCAAAGAAGAAATGTGGGTAGATGAAGAGGCTTGTTTCATTTTGCTCAGATCAGGGGTGGGTTTGGATACTTTGGAGCTGGCATCCAGTCCAACACAAGGCCAATGCTTTTGCAATTCCTCACATAGGAAAGAAACCAGGAGGCATTTGTCTTTCTCTGTCTTGCTTAGTGGGGTCTCTTTCACTCCTTGAAAGGCTTAAGGACCACAAACTCTCTTCTCTTCCTAGCTTAAATTACCTGTGAATATTATAACCACTTCTGATCTGGATGTCTGAGGTCAATGAGGAAGAAAAGAAAAATTTTCCTAAAGTTAGTGCTAAAGGTGTGATGCATAAGAATATCATCTGCCTATGAAAAACACTTGCCTAGTGATTCTACAGCAGTGCTCTTTTGACACGTCCACACAGCTCTACCAGTGTGGCTTAGTGATGTCTCCTCAGAAAGGCTAAAATGTTCAACAAGGCTTGAAATTGAAGCCCAGCTTACTCCTGGATACCTTACCCATTGGTAGTGCAGGATTAGGAAGTTTTCTGTGTTGCTTGTTGTGTGAGTAGTTACTGCTGTACAGACAAATGGAAGTCTGTTTCTGTCTATCCAACACCTCTGACAAATGATGCAATGTTTTGGGTAAAAATCAGCCAGTTGCTGGATTTTCAAGCACTGAAATGTGATTGCAGGCAGGGGATTTACCTCAAAATAGTTATTCTCTTTCCACTCAGACCAAGTTAATTTACTAGGAGAAATTGCTGTGCAGCTTACAATAGGAAAACATTCAATACATATTTCTGTTTATTTAAACTGTATTGCATACAGCTGGGTGGTGACCAGTAACACAGAGAGAAACTAAACCAAATTGATTTGTAATTGCCTAAAAACTAAGTAAAGAACTTAATTCCCAGTGTATTTGTATTGCTCTGCTTAGCTGCCATCCATGCCATCTATTCAGCTCTAGGACAGCATTGGATCTGGGCAGTGTTGCATGGAAGCCAAAGGCAAACTCCTATGCACTAACCAAGAAAACACAGACTTGAGCAGGTCTGAGGAACAAGCATGGATAATTGAGTAACAAAGAACTTTTCAATCCCACTAGTTTTGTCATGTTTTCGAGAAAACGCCAAAAAAAAAAAAAAGATTACGTTACAAAATTCAGATTGCTCAATGCCTCCTTTATTGTGCTTGTGCAATACTGAACATTGGTTTAGTAGGAACAGAAGGTGATAAATGCAGGTTTAAGAAAATGATACTTCCTGGACAAGAAGGAGTCTAATATTCCTTCCTCAAACAAAATTATCATATGAAAACATCGTAAATAATTATTTTTCTGGATCTGGAAGACTCTCCAGAAAATGGAAGCCCAGATACCATAAATTGGTGTTGATATCCAGCTTGGCTATGCATTCTTTAGTGGTAAAATACTGGATTTCAAGGGTATAGAAAGTGAAGCATTTTATTTTCACCCGTGTTCAACAAGATTGAATGTACAAACCCCAACAACAACTCCAACAAAGTCAGTGACTAAATTCCCATTAACTTAACCAGAATTTCACATTATTCTTTCTAAATGGTTTGGGATGTATTTATTATTATTATTATTATTATTATTATTGTTGTTGTTGTTGTTGTTGTTGTTGTTGTTGTTGTTGTTGTTGTTACTACTACTACTACTACTACTACTACTACTACTACTACTACTATTACTACTACTACTACTACTACTACTACTACTACTACTATTACTGCTACTTTAAACTCTTTCTCTATTTATGTTTGTGTATGTATACGTGTTTCCTAGGGCGATAAGGCATTACCGTGACAGGTTGCGGTATAAATGTCACGTTTATAATTTACGTATCCAAAAGGAATTTGTTCTAATTATATAATTCATGTCTTGGTAGGAAAAAAAACATATGTAACTGACAAGAGAAAGAGGAGAGGGGAGGTAGTGGGAGAAGTAAGTAAGTTTTCATTTATGCTATGGAGATTTGAAGCTGTTGTTTCACAAAGATGCTTGACAGGACTTCACTATTTCTTAGTGGGCAGGATTGGGAGGTTGCTTTGCCCTGTGATGTGTATATGGTTGACCCCAGGGAGCATAAATTTAGGGGATCAACTATTTCAATGAATCACATTAATATAATACTTTCTGCGTCAAATCTAATTGGTCTAAAAACAAAGCAAAAGAGATAATTTCCGTGGCTCTTGATTTTGTGGGGTTCTGTCTTCTTCTCTACCATGTAATACATTTCTGTGAACTCCAGAAACTGATTGGAGGTACAAATAGAAATTAAAATGGTTACATTTCTCTGTTTCATATATAAATATAGTCCTTTCCAAAAATCACTCCTGTTCTATAAAGTCATGTACTAGTTATCAATCGTGTAAATTACAGATCTTTAGGTAAATAAAAAAAAAATTAGGGTTTTTGTTTTAACTGATGTTAGCACTGGAGATTAAATAAAATTATCCATGAGTCCTTTGGTCTATTTTCTGCATCCAACATTACAAAGACATAAACAAGTGAGCAATTTTAGGATAAGGAAGTGATATGGACTAGCTGTGATGCTGAAAGGATTTAAATGTATCAAGGGAGGAGGATCTAAAGCCTACTCTTAAAAATGCACATATTAGGCACAAAGTTGAGAGCTTGATTTGTGAAAAACTGCTACCTCTTATAGAAGTTTGTGCCTGACCAATAAATCTGTATCTTACAAAAGAGTCCTTGGAGTAGATACACTTATCTAACATTCTAATAGAATAACTACTTATTAATATTCTTTTGTCAGAAAGTAGCATATAGGTGTGGGTACCATGAGCACAGTGTTTGCTGAATGTTAACTGAGCCAATATATATAAGAAATCTCTTAGATATGTAATCACTAAATAAGGAGATTTAGTCTATCCAGCTGTAATTTTACATATGTTGTCAAATACTAAGTACAAAACCCAGGGTAAGATTTCCTCTTGAAGTAGTTTCTTCATTAAAAAAACCCAAACAAAAACCCCTTGTATCTTCCTTTCTGAAGGTCCAAGAAGGGTTTTTAAATGGTAATAATAAAAACAACTGTGTCTCTGTGATTAACTTCTAGGCCTCAACTCACCAATGAAATATGCATTTCTCTACTTGTGTCATTACTGATGACAAGTGAGAATTATGTTCACCATGTTGTTTGGCACTGCTGAATTCCATGTTGCAGGCTGTCCTGCTTGCAGACATGCGGCCATGTCCTGTCAGGTTGTATTCCAGCTAAGTGTCCCTATCACATTTACATTCCAAAATGGGGTAAAGGTGGAGGAAATTTGTTAGGTATGGAGGCCAAAATAAATGAGAAATCTTTGATACTGTTTTCTTTGACAGAACTTCATGTACCTTACACGATGAGTGAATGATTATGTGTAGCAGCAGGATGAGCATTCTGTTCTGTTGGGTGATCAGGCCTTCAATACTTTTCCCTCTGCAAATGTTCTCATGCAACACTCCATTCTGTGGATTTGGAAGCCTTCATTATTACTTGCTGGGCTAAAAGGTGAACAGAGCACAAACTGAAAACGGCGAGAAATGCCATTTAAACAAAAGAAAGATATTTTATGGTGAGAGTTATTTAACACTGAAGCAGGTTGCCCAGAAAGTGGAATGTCTACCCTTGGAGATGTTCAGAAGTCCAAATATGGTCCTGAAGTCAAATATACTGCTGTAGCAGCCCCTGCTCTGAGCAAGAGTTTGGACTGGACTATCTCCAGATGTCCCCTCCAGCCTCAGCTGGTCTGTCACACTGTGAGAAGAATTTCTGCTAACACTCTGCTTTCCCTTAGAATAAAATACACTTTTGGCCAAGCAAAGGACCAGTGATCCTCAAATTGTGAAAAACTTGAGGGTGATGAAAGGCTCACATACCCAAAAGCCCAGACAAAGGTGCTAATCAACATTATGGGAAACTACAAGAACGGGTTGCCAAGGAAAGCAATTCTGAAGAGAACACCTGGAAAGGACAATTAAACCTTTCAAGTCTCTGTTTATGGCACTCACTCTCTTTAAATTGTACTGACATTTATATTTCCATTAAATAAACATTTTAAAGGAGTTGTAACTTGTCCGTAAAAAGTAAGTCTGTGTGGATCTTGGCAGGCAAATTCTAATTCTGGGAACATTTCACATTTTTGCTTTTCTTTTTTTAAAACTTATTTTACAAAAAAAGCTCTGTTAACCTCTGAAAATTGACACTGACTAATGGTTCCACATTAAATGGTCTTGTGTAGTAAGACTTTTATCATAGCATGAACTGTTAAAATAAAGCCAAGGAGGTTACTATACCCCTGTTGATTCCTACATCTGTGTAACTGGTAAAGCAACAGAGAAGGATCTTTTTTTTTTTTTTGTCATGGAACACTTTTCCAGTGTATGGTCTGCAGTGTGTATCTTTCACGTACTACGGAAAGGATTTTAGCTTTCATGCCAAGTCCTTTCACCCCCGACAACACTTTTTTTTCTTCTTTTCCTGAGAGGAAAATTTGTGTTCATAGTTGTCCTGTCTTAACTCTGTTCTTGGCTTTGCTATATCTCTTAAACAAAGTACGTATATCTCAGCTCCAAAATAAGAGATGGATGGTGTAAAATGCCATCATGTTTTGAGGGAGAAAATATGCTTTTGTTGTGTCAAAAGAGAGAAGATTTCCTTCTCCAGTTTAACGCTATAATTTACTCTCTTGCTTTGTGGTGTTGATCTCTGCCCACTTTACTGTGAGTGACTGAAGCAGAGAGTGTGGGGAGACCTTTGGAAACTGTTTCAGTACTTCTCAAAGACCTTTCTGCTGGACTTTCAACTTCCTTTTCAACCTTGTCCATTTTTCAATCTCTTGCTAGTTTGGAAGAGAGGAAAGTCATTCTTAAAAGGTCAGCTAATCCACCTGCCTTTGATTTTACACCAGCACAAATCCATTTAATTAAGTTTCTTTTTAATCATGCTGAAATGCTTGAGAGGAAAAACAGAGTTTGAAAAACTTTCAAAAGAGACCTTCCTCCCTTGCTCTGCCGGGGGTGAAGGAATATATACACATGGAAGTCACAAACCTGACTGTTAATTCTGGTATTCTGCAGAGGATTAAGACAAAGGAAACATCTAATTTTCCAAACACTTCAGTCACTTTGCAATAAATGATTTCTGAGTTGAAGACTGGAATTTCAAATACTATTAAGTGGCAGCTTCTGGGACAGGATATGTGCCGCTAGACAATCCACTACAGGCTGACTCTGTTTCAACAAGCCTTGCATGTGGTTGGAGGCAGATACTCCGCATGGCAGGAGCCATCCCATAGCAAATGGCTTATCTTCACCGGGGATGCACTGAAAACATTTGTGCTATGGCTGATGGAAAGGGACAATAAAATGGTAGACAGCAAGTAGATTGTTCATCTATAGAAGAAAGATAATATTCAACATTTTTTTCTCTATATGTCTCTTGTTTGATACTGAAATTCTTCTAATTTATTTTTTTTTAATGTTAACAGTGATGCTAACATGTGGTGGTACCAGAAATCTTTGTCTAAGTATACCATTGGGGTTTTAATAAACCTCAGCACTGCCAGTAGTTGTGATTTGACTGACATCCTGAATGCTCTGTGCAGAAAATCCACTTCTACCTAGGTAATGTAATTATCAGTATTAAATATTAAACAAATTATAATTGCCATAAAACAGAAGATAATAAAGCTTCAAGTGCCACAAAATTAGTGGTTCTTTTAGTCTTCTATGCCTGTCTCATCTAATAGTTTGGAATGTATTTTTATAAGTTGTAAGTCTTTCACAAAACTTGTTTTTATTTTTAAAAATTTGATTTTCCAACTGGAATTACTCAATTGAAAAAACGTGTTTTTATAATAGAAGTATTACATTTTGTGTCATTGGGTAACCTTGCTTTGCCAGCGTTACCTTTCTGTAGTCCCTAAGCTTGGGACTGGGAAATTTATTTGAGAGAGGAAAGCTGTTTCCTTGGTGGTTTGTTTTTTGTTTTTTTTTTTTTTCTTGTTGAATTATCTTTTATCACCTTCAGACTTAGGCTGGCTCTGCCACAAGTTGGGATGTTACATAATTTTCTAAAATATATTACCTCCAATATTAAATTAAAATTTATCAAGGTCCTGAATGTTTACATTAGTCAGTGTAAACAGATCCCAAGTAATAGCATCTGTATTTCAAGTATAGTTCATTCCTTTTCAAAAGGTCTGAAGAAAGTCTACACAATGTTTGTTTTGAGGACTTAGGTATTATTTGAGTGATTAATAGGTCTTATGGAAATTTTCTGAACATCAATGAAATACATTCTTTGTGTTTGTCTTTTGGATGTCAAGTTGGACCTAGTCCTGTCTTTTGGAAAGAGCATCCCTTTATTTTTAGGATCTTTTCTGTGTGATAAATTATTTTCTCTTAATTATCTCATCTTTTCGTCACTGTACTGATTATAGGTTAATTTTTGCAAAGCCACAAAATGCCCATTACTAATGTTGACAGAAATTTGTCCTGCCTTTCAGTAAAGGCCCTGTGGTGGTTCCTTCTACCTCCAGCAAAGTATTGAGCAGAGACTTCTTAATTCCAATTTTTATTAATCTCTTTGCCAGAGAATCACTAAGGTCTTAAGAGGAGTTTTATTTAGTACTTTTTTTTTTTTTTTTTTTTTTTTTTTTTTTTTTTTTTTTTTTTTTTTTTTTTTTTTTTTTTTTTTTTTTTTCAGAAAAGTCAGATGGAAATAAATTGGAGATGCGGCTGATTATACTGGGTTCTTGGGTCAGGAAATGATCATGGCCATGGCCACAAAAGTAGATAAACAAATAAAAGGGACAAAAGACAACTATGTTACATGTCTGAAAATAATATTGCCAAACAAAGTCAATGACCAGCTGAGATCATTATGTCAGCTGACACCTGGAACTTGCTTCAGTAAGATGCAGTTTTGCTGAGCTTGGCATAGGGAAAGTAGCCTGAAGCAGACCAGGATGGATCTAACAATGGTCCTTAGTTCTCCAAGAATGCTGTGGAATAAAAGGGTAATATAATGAAAAAATATACAAAAATATGGATATCTCTATTCATACTGCAGAATCTTTTTTTTTTTTTTCTCAGTTGTTGTGGCTGTGCCTTACATTCCCAACTATTTTTAAATTCATTGCACACTGAGATTCATATACAGTCTTTGCAGACCACATATGACATTTCATGAGGTCTGGTCTTGGCAGTTTTGCACAGGTAGTATAAGGGCTAACTTTATCCCTTCTGATGACCTCAGGAAAATTGAATTTGCAGTCTTTGGGCAATGCAGTATTGGGAACCTCGCATCTTCCAAATTTTTACTGAGCCACTTATTAGCTGTGGTTCTTTGTGTGCTGGTATGTGTATTTTTCATTTTATACAATGATTTAGTACATTAAAATATTAAGCCTCAGAAATATTTTAATTTCAAAATAATTAGTCATATTAAACTAATGATTGGTTCTTTAAAATATTAACTCAGCTTTATGATATCTTCAAAGACTTGTCTTCAAGATTTGTCTTTCATGGTATGAAAATATTTTAAGATGAACAAATTGATTGCAAATGTATGACATCTGTGAGGTAGTTGCTGGGATCTCTTGGTTCCAGGGATTGTATCAGGCATAGGAAGTGTGAGAATGATTAATGTCACTAAGGACAAGATAAACCAGAAGTCACAGAAAGCATCTGGCATGTGTTTCTCTCTTCCCCATCTGCATAGTTCTCAAGTTCCATATTTTGCAGCACTGTGGAACGAGAACATTGTCTGAGCTACACTAAAAACATTTAAGGGGTGGCAGTATATCGTAAAAGAAAACAGTTATTGTTGCTTATAAAACGGAACAGAAACTATCCTAGAACACATGGTGGGTTGGCCTCCTCCAGCTGCCAGGCATCCACCCAGCTGCTCTCTCATTCCCCCTCCGCAGCAGGACAGGAGGAGAAAATACCATGGAAAAGCTCATGGTCAAGATAAAGGCAAAGACATCAGTTACCAATTAGCATCACAGGCAAAACAGACTCAACTCGAGTTGGGAAAATTCAGTTTATTGCCAAGTAACATTGAGTTGGATGGTGAGAAACAAAGGAAAAAACTGAAATATCTTCCTCCCACCCCCAGGTTTTTCCAGGCTCAAATTCACTTCTTCATTCCTGATTGCTTGCCGTTTTCCTCCCAAGCTGTGCTGGGAATGGGGCATGGGGCTCATGGGCACTTCAGGACAGTTCTTTGCTGCTGCATCCTCCTCACACTTTTCCCTGCTCCAGTGTGGGTCCTCTCCTTGGGCTACAGTCCTTCAGATAAACCTGCTCCAACACGGGTCCACCAAAGGATGCAGTTCCCATCAGAGCCTGCTCCATTCTGGGCTTCCACGGATATTCCTGCCTCCACAGGCAACAGTGTGGATATCTGCTCCACCATGACATTCTCCATGGGCTGCAGGGCCAAGCTGCAGATCATCATGATCTCCCCCAGGGGCTGCGGGGCAATCTCATCTTCCATGCCTGGAGTGCCTCCTCTCCTCCGTTTTCACAGTCCTTTGCTGTCTGCAGAGCTGTTTGTCTCACTGGTTTTCCCTATTCCTCACACTGCCATGTGGCATTTTGCCCTTTCTTACACGCTTTTCCCCAGAAGTGCCACCACGTTGGCTGTGGGCTCAGCCTTGCCCTGTGGTGGGTTGGTTGGAGCTGTCTGGAACTGTCGGGGTCTGGCACAGGGCAGCTCTGGCTCCTCCTCACACGGACCATCCACAGCCCCCTTTGCCACTAAAACCTCTCCACCGACACACAAAGCATTGCATTAAAGTTCAGTGTTGCTTTTCAGACTGTGGTAAATCAGAGTTTTCTGAGCCCTGTGGAGTTGTGTCAGTCTGAGAACAGCTTTAAATGAGCACAGATCCCCAGAAGTCCTCTGGTGAGAGACTGACACTTTGGAGTACAGACTGTCTCCCAATGCCACCAGATGTTGCTGAGACAACAGATTTATTTATGGCTCATGTGGCAGTTGCACACTGCATTGGTAATAAAGTTCCACCATTGACTAATGAAGTATTTTCACAAATAACGTAAGTTTTAAAAGCATGATTTGCACATCCTAACTTGATTATTTTGCCAAGAAAATATGTGAAATTCCTGTAGTTACATTTTGTATGAAGAAAATGGCTCTTTGTTTTACATGGAGCCAGGAAAAAAAAATGGCCATTTTGCAGCAAAGCTGATAAAAATATATTTCTCAATTTAGTCAGCTATCTCAAATTCCATTTACGTTAAATATGCTGACACTTCAAATTTCTTTTATGCGTACTGATTCTCCAATGTTCTGTTAAAGATATAATTGTGGCTTAAAAGATACAGCTCTTGAAATACAAAGATGTTTTAAGAATACAGGAAATGTAGATTCTCTAGGCCCTGGTAACTCAGCTAATCCTGGTAGCACATGTTTCAGTTCTGTCTTCAAGCTATTGTGATGTTCCTGGTTGGACAAAAAGAGACTTCAAGACTTCCTGTATGATTGGAATTTATTTTCACAGTTGATAGCTTGATAGCTGGAAACCAAAAATCTTGAAAGTGCTTATCTGAAGATACAAATGACACAACAACAGAAAAGTAATTTGCTGGGAAAAATGGAACTTGCTGCCTTGATTATTTTTCTGACTTGTTTTGCAGTATTGTAGCTCTTGACTTGTAAATGTCTCTCCACTTATAATGTATATTTATATAATATATAGTATTTAATATATAATTAATATATGAAAATATAATATAGTAAAATGTCTCTATCAATCTGAGGAACATGCTTTTAATGCCTGATTCTCTTCTCAGTTTGCTTTTGTAAAAATGTAAGTTTATCCTGAGTTGCAACCATGAAACATCTATCATTCCTTGTCTGAGGTATATACAGTATTTAATATCGATATGAATTTATGCTTATCTTTTAACCATGTGTATATGTGAATAATAAATTATAATCATAAATGTGATTAAGTATCTGTTTTGGCTTTAATTATTTAGCCCATGAAAGCAGAAATTCATCAACTTTTTCTGAAATGTAAAAATACACTTACTTTGATTATACATGTAGCCAACTATGTATTCACCAAACTTGAATTGAGAAGTACCCTTGAGTGATTGTTCTCAGCAAGAAATTTTTCTGAAAACATTTACTTTGGTATGAAAAGTACTTTTTAATTTGTTTTTGAATTCTTTTCAATTATTAAGCCGCTATCATTCAAAAGAAGTAAAGGAGAGTGTCTGATTGTTGAGTAATGGTATTTAGTTTGTTTGGACAAATCCATTATCCTTGCAGCAGTTTTAAGTATTGCTGATGAAAGAAGGAAACAAATTCATCTGCCTGTTATCACTGCATGGGCTAAACATCCAAGTGTTCACTAGCTGAGATCCATTGAACTCTCATACCTTCACTGACTTCATTGTCAGTGTAAACAGGATTACCATGCCAAATACATGCATGATACTTTCAGGTACACTGCTAACAGAGACCTTAAGGGCCAGAACAGGAAAATGAAAAGTAAGCCTATTTTAGGGATCTCACTAAAGAATTTAACTGTTCATGGTTCATTTTGTTTTCAGGTAAAACAGGTATGTGATGCTCAGCCCTTTGTTGAGCAAATCAGGGACTGATTCTTCTCAAATACTGAAGCAAATCTGGCATGACACTTGACTGGATGTTATGCTCACTCCTCTTCATCCTCTTCCACTGAAAATCGAGCTAAAGATTTGGAATTTGCTATCAGACAAGAGTTAGTGAAAGCTTTTTCACAGCTGCTGGTTTCTTGCAGGCTCTAGATATTTTCCAATAATGTTCTCCTCAAGGAAAATGCAACAGCTATTCTCTGCAGGTTATAGCATGGGTACAGTAAGTGATTTTATCAGCATTATTAGGAACCACTCTGCTCAAACAATTTTAATGTGAAATATGCTCACATTTCCTCATCATTTACTACCCCAGTGTGTTTCACTCTATCCTTGAAATATTAAAAATATTTCCTTGCTGTTTGCATACACATTGATAACCAACTACCATTTGAGCTTCAGCTGCTCTGCACCTTACTCAGGCCCCATATTTTTTGACTGACTGCAGTTTGGAGAAGAGGATGAAGCATTTCCTGGAGTTGCATAAATACCCCTTTGACGCACAGGATTTTCAGAAATTTTGTTGGAGATTGAATTACAACAGTTTGAATTGCAAGAAAAATGGGTGGAGCTGGGATAGGAATGAAGATGACCTGGTTTCTTTCTAGTGACTTGCTAACAGTAGTTGAATGTCTCTTGGCATCATTCAAACTGTAGGAGAGAAAATCTCTTTTTGGTTCTGGCAGTTTCAGACAAGATCTTGCACCAAGGCACAAGAGAGCAAAAAGCTGAGTGAGAACCTGCCCAAGATACTTCCTGGACCTAAAGAGATATGGGCAATGCAGTACCTACAGGTCTTATTGCTGTGAATTTATTTCAGTTTGGGAGGAGAAAAGGACGTGAAATATGTCCCAATGTCAAATCACCAGAGCAAACATGGAAAGGATGATTCTCACTCCACAGACAGTGAGCTACACAGAAGCAGGATTTACAGAAAATTCACAAGGGTAACAGAGGGATCATTTGTCCCTCCTGTCTCCTAGCCCCGTGTTTGGGTGCAAGAGAATTATTCTTCATTTATAAAATGTATTTTTGAGTGAACAAACTGAGTTTTCCTACCAAAAACAAATGGTACTTATTTGGTTTTTGTTCATTAACAATCTGCTGCTGTCCTATGCCAAAATTTGTCATAGATTGAGTCAGAAGTTTGGCAGCTCTTTCTGATCTGTCCCCCTGAATATTCTCCCCATTGTTAAATTATTTGAGCAATAATGAAATAGAGAGCTGGGAGCTAATGTTGCTGTTTTCAACAACATTTTGAATGAGAATCAGAGATAATGACATGTTTACAAATGACTGAATAAATGAGGATTAATAGAGATATAGCTGTGAGGATTAAATAATTGAGAATCTCAACTGGATGGAGAAAACTCTCATAAAATGTGCTAGGAAAATGTAATAAGCATTTTAAATAATGATTATCAAAAATAAAACATGTTTTTAACTACAATGCCTGGAAATTCACCCAGGTTTATTAACATGAATTATTCCATGTACTCAGCTTAGGTACTGTGGTCTCCCACAAGAACAGTAGGTAAGTGTAAAGGGTGAAGGTCCTCACAAAGCCTTTTGTAGGGAAAAGTAAACAGTGAGAAGCCATTACCACTAAGGACTGCATAGAAAGTCTCCGGGGGTAAATTCATTCAGAAGGGTAGGTATAAATTCCCCAGGCATAGCTGCTCCCTATTTATGGATATTCAGGCTGACCATACTGTAGAGTCCTTTGTCAATGGATGCTAACCAAAAACTACAGGATTTTCAGATGCACAATCGAATTTTGAATGGCACTAATGTTATTGCTCCACAACAAACGACTGTGAAAGTGTCAAATATACCTGAGCTTCCTCAGCAATAAATAGAAATATCTGATAATAAAGAAGGCAATTATAAAGCAATTCAGTCCCATCATGTGTGAAGCAGAAGCCAGTGTTTGCTGCTGTAGTTTCCTGTGACAGGCTAAAGCAAGTGTACCACATCCTCCACTTTTCTCAGTGGATCCTCCTCCTCTTTTCAGATCGTGTCCTGCTTTGTACCAGCACAGCTACTCGTGTGCCCACCCAGTGCCAGCTGGGGTTGTTTGCAAGGATAGCTCTCATCCAGGTCTGTGCCTCATCCCGTGGCACGAGGGACCACTCAGTGTGTGTGAAGAGTGGAGGATGGCTCTGGGGCAGGAGCTGGGAGCAGCAGGGATGGGGGTGATGCAGGGTCACTCCTTTCAACAGCAGTCTCAGCCTGAAGTGCTCATGGCAGCGCTGTGTCAGTTAATGTAATCATTTCCTGTTCTAAATTTAGTGACAGAAGTGATGCCAGATACTGCTGTGTGGTAACTGCTAGCAAATAATTAACACCGAATGTCAGCCAGTTAGGTGTTTGGTGCTATATATTCAAATTTTGTTGAGGGCTCAGTGACAGAAACAGACATTCTTAGCAAGTCAATGGCACTTGTTTTCATCTTGGTTTTGGTGATGAAAATGCATTGTGTCTTTCTCAGGACATGGTGTTTATGTCCCCATATTTAGAATACAGACTTTTTGTATGGAGATTCAGTTTAGAGGGCATAGGATATCCCATCACAAAAGGTGTGCAAATAAAGCCATTCAGTTATTGTATGAATGAGTGATTGAAAGGTGACAAAATTCCCACTCTCATTTGTATGCCATGTATGTACGTCCCTAAAAAAAGTGCCCAAGCTGCAAACCCTATAAATCCTTATTGGGTGCTGAGAAACTTTGTCATCTGTGTGGGAGGAGAAGCTGGGAAGGACCTCATGCCTGAGTAGAACAAGTTTACTAATATCTGGACATCTGAAAAACAGAACAAGAGTACATTTTGTACACAGTGGTCTAGATCATGGGTACTTAAAAAGAAGATGCTTACACTATCACAGTTTTTACTGCATCTCTTTCTGCTTAAGGTTGTTTGGTTTTGGTGGTTTTTTTTTGGTTTGGGTTTGGTGGTTTTTTGGGGTTTTTGTTTTTTTTTTTGTTGTTGTTGTTTTGGTTTTTTTGGGTTTTTTTCCCTGTGGAAAGGTGGCATCTGAGAGGGTTTTCATTCATTTGACTTCAGTAAAACAAAAATGGAAGGAGAAAATACACGTTGTTCAGGCTTCCTGTCTGAAAACATCTGGGTCTTTATTTGATTTCTTAAGTCAGTGGCCCAAAGTAAGGTTACAAATCAGTTACAACTTACCATGTCATAATAAGAGGCTGGAACTATATATTGTTAGAAATAGAAATAATTTTAGATTATTTGTGACAAAAGCATGGGAAGAGTAATGATAAGCTGAGCCTGTTTTTCAATTTGTGGACATGGACATAAGAAAAATGTCCATGAGAGACAACAGTTTCTCAGAGACCTATGGAAAATGTTTTAACTAATTCACAGTAAAATCACTTCAAATCACATGTACTTGGACTATACATGTTGGGGTCTTCTCTTCTCATCTTTATGTATCACAATGCATTTCTCATGCTTTACAAGATAGAGACTGTTTCCAGGAGCTCATTGTATATGGTGATGACTTGAATCCTGATAAATCTGGTCTGTACCCATAGAACTCTTCCCACTGTATTTAGGTAGATTATAATTCTGTGTAGATTCTTCTTCTAGCTGAAGTGAGGCATGATTTGTTGGGAAACTTCCGTGAAGCCTATTTTTATAATATCTGAATCATCACATGTACCTGGGAAGGTAAAGAGCGATGTTAGTAATGTATTTTCTCATGCACAGCCCTGCCCATGCAGTATGTACACAAGAAATCAAAAACAGAAAGGATTAAAGACAAGGAGCCACTGGGATAAGAAAAACAGGTTTGGGCAAACCAGGGGCAAGGAGGCTACCAGAGATAAGGAGGCTCTGGAAGAAAGTTCCCCTTTACTCCCATGTTTGCTGTCCACAAAGTACTGAATGTTGTGAGAGGAGAGAGTGACTGCAACCTACTCTTTTTTCCCCAGGTCATCAATTGTCTGCTTAGGCAGAAGCACAGGACTGAAAGTCACTCAGTCCCCTCTGAGAAGAGGTACACTTCCCAGATGACATTGTCAGCACATGGTTTGATGCCAATTTCCAGGAGCAGCAAGACCTTGCCTGCGTGGTTTAAGACCACGACCAAGGGTGGCAGGCCTGGACACAGTAATCCAACGAGTGCCTAGTGAAGGAAGCTTTACCATGGGACTGGGACTGTTGCCAAAGTTTCATCAAACTCATATCCAACTTCAGCATAAGGCCATGTAAATACCTGGAATTCTTACACAAAAGATCTACAGTCACTATAAACTCAACTATTCTTAAATAACGGGATCTTTATATTTTGATGATTTCCTTGCCTTCTGAATTTAAGTTTTTTAAAAGTGCAATTTGCAAGCATTTTTTAAGTAACTGGTGAGTAATCCAAAGGTATTGTGAAACTAACTGGGATCTGCACAAAATACCAGTTCATTTATTTCCAGTGTATTCCAATTATGACATCTTCTTGGCTTAGTGATATCTAATGGTGCCAAGATAATGGCTAACATTTTTTGAATAATTGGTGATTTCACAGTAGTTACTAAAGTCATCTGATTTTTCTTGGACAGCAGCCCAAGATTTTTCAAGTGACAAAATAATGACTTAACTGCAGATGTAGTGTATATTGCCTGCTTAGAGATTGTATTCACAAACCTTATTAAACCCCACCATTTTGAATTACTTACAGAGTTTTTAGGAGACTGGGGAAGTTGTGTTACACAGAGGATAAAGTCCACTCCATCCCCCAGTAAAATTCATTTCTTAAACAATAGGTCCCAGGTATTTCTGTGATCACTTGTGTGTATTAGTCAAGGAAAAGGACTATGAACCTGATCCACAGATGGAGCAGAACTGGTTTTCAGTGTAAGAGCTGCGAGAATGTTGAACAAGTCAAGTTCTTTTGGCATTTTCACCTGGTAGACCAGACACTCTTCTAAAATAAAATGGGCAAGGTAAGCACCACAGCAATTCTTGCAGGGGGAAATAACATATTCTGCTGAATACTGATCTGACTTTTCAGTTCTGTGTGCGTGATTTCAGGCATCTGTACAAAGGTGGATCTTTGAAATGACAAATGCTCACTCTTACCATTGACCTTCTCCCACACAAAAAAACCCCAGGCTGTTTGACTTAGACATCTAAAACCAGATGTGAATGACAAAGTCTGTTCTGTTATAGGAATATGACTGGAAATTCTGAAAATTGATTTTTTTCCTTAGTTTTAGGATTTTCAGTATTTAGGACTGAGAAGAGTTAAATTATCCAGTTAAATTATCTGTCTGTAGAAAGACATTTCAGTTCCATCAGTTCATCAGATACACGAGAGGGAGATAAATCATGTGAGCTATCTGGATGTTATTTAAAGTTGGCAATAAATAATGGTGAAACCATTAAATATTTTATAGGTCTCTATTTGATGTGGCATTGTAAGGAAAGCTTTAGGAAAAAAATAAGAAACCATTTTTTACCTCTCGAGTCAAAAAGTAAAGGATGGTAAGGTTGGACCTATGCTTCCTGTAAGATGTAGTGCTCCAAAATAATTGTTTCAGTTACCTAACTAAATGTACACATTGTTTAACAAATCAATCATCTTAAAACTAAAGTAATAGTTTTATAATATTTTTATTTACATCACTATTTAAAGAAATCACTCAATGATTATAGTATTTTAAATTATTTTTAGGCATGTTAATAGTATTTAAATTTTTGTCTAAATGTACCTTGACAATTCTGCATTAATGAAAACAGCAGAAGAAACTACATAGAAGATTTGTGGTACTTTCTCTTCTGAGCACCACCAGCAGTTCCAGCTGCAGAGGGGACTACTAAAGATGGGGTGGTTCAAAACAGCAGATTATTTTACAGAGTTTTAAATTCTATCTTTGCTTTGTATAATTTAGGAATTATAGCCATAATTTAATGTAATTGACATTTTGGTAAAAGAGGAAGATCATATAATTCCTTTTGGAAATATTACTTGTAGTGCATCTTTCTCAATGTCTGCAAAAGTTCCCAAGAACATAAAAGCAAGAGAAGTGTTTCATGGCTTATTATGATCACATTGGTGTAGTACAAGGGAAAATAATTGTCTGATTTGGAAGTTCAAAAATATATTTATTAATCTAGATCATAGCATGCCAGAATGTCTGAATTCTAAGGGCTGAAGTTTTCTACTAAATAAAATAGCAGTTGCTAAAAATGCACTTTATATTTCCTAATGAGTTACCAGCAGCATCCATTATGAACAGTAAAAAGTTTATAAAAAGAACTTTCCATTTCTGAAACTAAGCAAAGTGGGTTTGCAATCTGATTAGATTAAAGTAAAGCATCCCATAATTACCAAAGGAAAATATTTTCAGAGACTTTGTAGTGTTTTCTGGTTACATCAGAATATGTAAATAAAAGCTGTGAGGCAACATAAAAATATTGATACAAAAATGTTGCAATATGAAGGAAAAACTATTACAAGATCACAGACACTATAATTATCAAATCGTATTTACAACTCAAATGTGTCAACTTCAGTTCTTGTTTCTCTAAAGCTATTAAAATTTCCACATCACAAACACAGCTGCAAAACTCCAGCCCTCCGATGATTTTAGGAGAGTGAGACTCCAGCTGCTCTGTTAAACTGGATATTTTACCCCAGAACTTTGGAAATTAGACATATAGTCGAAGTTCAACTTCTATAATCTTGATGAAACCATTTTGTTTGGAAAGAGAAGTTGTATAAGAGCAGAGCCCCTGGAATTTTTTATTATTGGTGTATCAGTCTTTCCATTATAAATCCTTACTTTGAAGTGGTTTTTTTAGTACACTACAACATTTGGCAGAGAAACTTTTAGAGCTGTGGAGAGGGTTTTTTTAAAATAAAAAAAATATAAAACTAATTTGACTGTTCTATGTTACAGGACACGGTAAAAGAAATGAAGTCTGTCATCTCTATATCCTTCAAGCTGATTGCCTTAAAAAGAGCCCTGTTTTCAACATTATAAATCTCTGTCATATGGGCTAAGATATTTAAGGTTTATAGACAATGAAAAAGGATAAATGACAAGACTAAAAGAGAATTACATTTGTAACAAGCAGCGATTTCCCGTATTTGCAATGAATAAATGAACTAATTTCTTCAACGTGTATCTGTGATTCAAAGTGAATCAACATTTGATAAGGGCCCAGAGTCAGTGTATCATATCTGAGCTAGGAACATGTTTTCCAAAGCTGCAGCAGTCTCTGGGATGCATTAAGGAGTGGCAGAGCAGGGCTTGCCTCTGGACGCAGCAGCTGCATCTGATCCCGTTTTCCTTGGCGGGCGCAGCTGCTGCCTTCGCGAAAGCAGCCCGAGGGTGTGGTGTCCCAGACCTTGGACACTGCGGCCAGCCCACGCTCCCCCAAACAAATGAGGCCTTTTCAACACCTACTTAGCATCAGCCAGAGCCCTCCCTGGTGGCCTCCTGGCCACAATCCCACACACTCATCGCTGGGTCTGGGCTTCACTTCTGCTCCGGGACGGGTCACAAAGAGGCACCAGCCAGTGTCCAGCCACAGGGAGAGATGGACCAGCTCAGGACCAAAGCTGGAAATGGGCTCATAAAACACTACACAGTTGTAGAGTGGCACTCAGGAGTGGCTTGAAGCCAGTCCACCGTGTACTGCATGATTGCTGCTGCCAACACCGGCATGAGGGTAGGAAACCACAGCCAGGGCAACGGGGAAAGAAGGAACCATCCTCATCAGCCACAGCATGGGCACAGGTCAGCTGGATGAATGGGAAACTTGGCCTGGGGGGCTTCTCATCCCACCTTTCCTGACAGCCTCAGGAAAGAAACTCAGTGTGCTTTCATCTGCATTAACCGCACAGAAAATCCGCAGAAATGAGAATGGAATAATCATCAATAGCATTTATTTGGTTGAAGAAATCCAAAGACTAGAATTTTTTTGCTTTTAAGCCATTTAAATTGTTATGCTATGTTATTAGGTGACATAGCATTGTTATCAGCTTGGTGTAAACATATAAACAATGAGATATCCTGCGGCTAAGTAGACAGCAGCAATAGATTACTGCAATGAAAAATTACTTGTAATAAAGAAGTCAAAGCCCAAACTCACCACAATCCAAGAAGTTTAAAATCCATAATGAACCAAAAACGGAGTGTTGAGAAAACTTTTCAAAAGTAAACAATTTGTGCCAAGGTCTGAGGAACAGTCCTTTCTACAGATTTATTTTTTCTCTTTACCTGATTGGTCAAAAATGGAAGAGGATGGCCCTCAAAAATGTTGTATAAACAAATTCTTCCAGAACATACATAAATGTGACATTTCAAGAAATATTGTAAGAAACCCAACACTTCAGCCTGAAGTATCCCAAGTCTACAACACTTTTATTCCATTAAGATATGCATTCAGCTAACAATTTGACAGAAACAAATCACCTCTATGTTTTTAAGCCAACACAAGGAAAAGAAAAGCTGACGCAGTGTAAAGGAGTTGGGGATATGGGAAATTAAATACCAGTCTGGTTCCAAGAAAACCCAAACACCATTCCAGCTTAGTACTGGCAGATTTATTTTAAAATTCTCTCTGGAGAGGTGGTGGGAAATCTTTTCACCTTGGGCAGGCCACCCAGAAACTGGCTTTGTGCTATCACTGGTCTTATCATGTGACCTTAACCTATATCTTTCTGGTCTTTCTTTGCCAGTTTTGCTTACCTTTCATGCTTTCTTATCTAAAGTTACAGCTCAAATGTTTTCCTGGCACTGTTCTCATTCACCAGGCAGTATCTGTTGTTAAGCTCTAGTTAAACTGAAGGTAGGTGGTCATCAGCTGGTGCTCGAACTGGGGGATGATGTTTAGCCCAGCAGATTTTAGGCAGGTCAGCTGCACTCCTGGTCAGAGCAGGATGCAGCTCTTTCCCCAGCTGGGATGGCTCAGACTCCCACTGAGCTAAGCCAAATGAGTTGAAATAGCTGCTGAACACTCAGGATTCTGCTCTTACTGTTGTGTCTGCCTGGGAGGTTCTCCTCTTACGAGACTTATGAGGCCATGTTTATGGACAAAAAATCTTCTTCCTAGCTGTGAATAATTCACAGGTTCACTATGATGACCATAAACATATTTTGCTGTCCTTAATCTTGTCCCAAAGAGCTTAGGAAATAAATTTCAGGTTGGTTTTGGGTTTTTTCCAAAGTATATCTCATTTGACTATTGGCTCTTCACTATTAATGGTGATTAATGATTAGTCACATACGTCTAATAAGTTTTTCCAGTTGACTGCCCAGATGTCTGAGAGCTTTAAAGCAGGGGGAAAAAGGAAGGATGATTATTAAATACTGATTAATCAAGAAAAGTGAGTTTCTTGTTGCTGGATGTTAGATTATATTAGAGCAGGTACTCTCTAAAACACGACACTGTGAATCAGAATATATCTACAGTTACATTCTGCTGTAAAACAAGTTTTGGTTACAGCTGAAGTTATTTAAAAGAGTATGTTCAGCATTTTGCTCTATATAAAAATTGCATTGTGTGTGTCTTGTAATACACCAATACCCGTGCTCTTTGTCTTTCCATCTGAGTGTGCACAGCTTCTTTGGGTGTTCCCAATTTTGACTAAATGGCTTGCTCATGTTGATTATATAATGACACATATTTCCAAGGCTGTGTTTGGGTGCAGGTGCTAAGGTCAACTTCTTGTGTTTTGATTCTCAGGAGGATCTTCAGAAAATGAAGCATCTGTGGTTACATTTATAATTATAAATCATACAATGAGATCATTGTAGACCTCTTTGTTTTCATAATAACAGCATGTAACATTTTAAAGCACACAGATTGTATACTGGAAACAATATTTAACAGGAAACATCCAAATGTAAAGTGCTCAGAACGTTTCACAGGCACTTTTTTAATATACTTGGAGGTAGTTCTAAAGTCCTCACTTCTTTTTTAAGGCAAGTCCTCCACAGATATTTTCCAAAACTCTTCAAAAAAGTGTACAAACTGTACTGCAAACAAAAGCAATGCTTAAACTATGCAGTAGTAGAAGAGTCCTTATTATATAAGTGGAGCTAAAGCATGAAAAATATGCAACCTATTCTGTAATAAAAATCACCTTTTATTGGCATTACTAGCTTTTTTTCCTTATTAAGGAAGTGGCAGTTGGTACACAGTCTGTTTGCTCTACATGATATGAATGGAAATAATAAGCTAGTGGCTAAATATTTACTTATTACATTCTTCTCCTATATGCTATTCACCAAGTCATGCCACTTACAGTTTTGCACAGGAAGATGATCAATGATTAACCACAGGTTACAACAAATTCCCTGGACAATCCCATAGAGATTTCTGCAAAATGGCTACTGTTTATTAAGGTGGATACACACACAAAGATACACACACGTCCTCTCTTTTAGGTGAATTCATTTGTGTCCAAATTAATGGGGTTTTTTCCATACTTTTTTTCTGTTCTGCATTATTTGGTAGATATTGGGAAAGAAACTTGGTAGTCCGTGTGTCAGACCATAAAAAATATTCAGAAAATCATTTAAAAAGTAGAAATAGCTTTTCATCATCCCCAAAAATTTTCAGTCAGGACAAGTAATTGTTTAGGCTTGCAGTATCCTGAAAAATATCTGATTTTCTTGAGCAAACATTTCCCCCAAAATAGTTTGCTCATCCATAATATTTTGTATGGAAAACAAACAAACAAATAACAGTTTTAACTCGTATTTCATGCCCTAGAGGGTGGGAAGAGCTGATAAGGGAAAAGGTGTGACTCTGCAGCATGACTCACGTTGTAGGGAGTCCTGTGTGCCAGGCAGTGATCACCTCGATTGAATTTCTGGATGCAAGGACGGTTCTGCCACTGACTGCAGCTCTGGGAGGCACGGCAGCGGTGAGAGCAAAGGGGAAAGGACTGAAACACGTCTTAAGATAATTTGGAGAGGAATGGGAGTCCAGCACAGGCAGGTTGCCCAAAACAGAGACAGAATTTTGTCCTCGGCATTCTATGCATTCCAGCTGGATTCACTGTGCCACTCAGGCTGTGGGAAAAAGATGGATGTGCTCAAAATCGTCAGGGAGGGAAAAGCTCTCTGCTGAGCCAGAAAGGAATAGAATAGAATCACAGAATCATAGAGAATCCTGGGGTGAGAAGTTTGGCCACGTTTTTTCCTGAGTACACCCTGACTGAGGCTTCATTTGCTATTAAGGATGTGCAGGCCAAAACCTTATCCCAGTGAATCTCTCAGCTACCTGAACTCAGTCTCACGGCCTATGGACCACTTTCCCTTGGCACATCTAGGAGGAAATCATCATCATCATCTTTTTCAGAGAGTGATCCATGGGAAAACTGAAACTTTTATTTGCTTCATGTCTGCATGCATGCTTCACTTACTGATGCCCCTGTAACTCTTTGTATGTGACTGGACTGTACCATGAATACCAGAGGACATTCCTTCTGAAACCCCACTAATCCCTTCGTTTCTTAACTTTGCCTTTACGTAAAAGTCAAGGCAAAATGCAGCAACGCGTTCACAGATGTTTTTCATATGAAAACGAAACACCTTTCATCTACTTCTGCACATGCACCTACACTTCAATATACCACACCAAATCATCTCTGATCTTATTTCTGAGGAGATTGTTCCATGTCTGCTCTCATCACAGCAGTCCCTGTGTCACAACTGCAAATCAGCTAGTGATGGCAAAGGTGAATCTGAAAGGAGTATTTTGCCCCCTCATTGATTTCTACATTATATACTTGTCATATCACTCTCGTGAAAGAAAGGATGCTAAAAATACCTAGAGTTAAAAAATAATTATTTTAGAGGCTACAGGAAGAAGGCAAGAAGTCACTGACTGTTATGTAGAGTTCTAGAGATTTATCTGAGTCACAGAGTTAATGGATTTAAAAGATAGCTCATCACATCTGCATCACTGCTAGTGTGAAACTATTTTTATACTACTTTCTCCAGTGCTTAAATCCACTCCTATATTAGTATTTTCTATTTATACTTATTTTCTGTAAGTACATTGATTTTTGCATTTCAGCACACCACAAAGAGCCCTATCATTACTATGGTACAGACTAAGCATGCTAAAAAATCCTCAGAGTCCCGAATTTAGAGGTTACAAAGTAAAGCCTCAAAAGGCCATGCAGAATTGTAGATAATTATCTGAGAGATTCACTGAGTCACAGACTTATTAATGCATTAAGTCCCCCTCAGTATGATGAGAATGCTCATCTTGGTTCTAGAAGCTGCTGGTGTTTAAAATACTGCTTTATTTTCTTTGATTCTGAAATCACACAAAATATCCTCCTGGCAATCAGTACCTGCACTCCCCTGTGAAATTATCTGCCTCTTCAGATTATGAAATGCTGCCATGAATTTTCTGGTAAGCTCTGACTCTAACAACTGAATTTGTCTTATCAGTAGTTTTCTTCCATGATGTTTCCAGTTCCAGTTCCCAAGAACAACAAGGATATGCAATCTGTGTGTTTTTTCTGATGTTTGCATTGGATGATTCCAAAAACAATTTACAAATTACTTGACACCAACTGAAATGTTAGGCCCTAAAGATGACTCAGTTTACAATCACAACTCATTAGTAAGATTCCAGGGTAACAAACTACCGTAGGAAAATATTTGTGCGTCCATGTGAAGTTTTCCACTTGCAAAATATTGAATTTTAACAGCGTTTTGCAGAATAGCTCCTAAAGGTTTCTGCTGACAGCTCCAGCCCTCACTGAGCTGCGTTATGCAGTCATTGTGCTATTCTAATTAGAAGTCATCACAGTTTGTAAAGAATAAATTTTAATTCACATTAAATCTGTATTCTTTCTTCTTAAATAAAAACATTAGGTTCATAACCTCACAGTGACTAGTTAAACGTCTGAGCTGATTTTCTGCAACACTTAATATAATTACACAACTTATTTGAAGTTGTTGTATGGTACACCAGATTTAGTCAGTGAAAAATAGGATTGGCACTTGCTGGAGTTCAGTTTGTCTATAATTTCCACTGGTGTTTTCCTCAAGAATAGAATTAGATAGTCCTTAACTCTTCCATATCTGTGCAAAGAATTAAACCTCACAGAAGTCTCTGAAGTAATTAAATTTGCCCTGTAATGGTCAAGAGGTTCAGTCTATCAGAAAGGTGACTTTAACTTCATCATTTGTTTGGTAACTACCCACAGAAAGAACACGAGGCTGAAGGACAAGCACACCGTGTGCTTATCTGGGAAAGAGCTGCACCCTTGAATGACCTCCTCTCCAGCTGAACCTTGTGCTTGGAAGCATGATGCCATCTTCTTATGATGGGCAACTGTCCCTGGCATGGACATCTTCTGTACAAGCTGGCAGTGAATTCTTGCAGGTGTGCATTTGTGCTGAAAACATCTAAGTTTAGAATGGAACACCACTTGGGAGGCAACCTCAGGGTTACTTCTCTTTACTTATTCCCCCTTCCTGCAGTCCAAGGCCTGTGAGCAATCAAAGGATATCTCATCTTCCAGGAAGGACTTCCCATCTTCTGTTCCTTGCTTAGATGGAGGAATCTCCAGTGTTTGGCAAAGGTATATCCTTGCAGCTCCCAGATGCACAAACTTGCACCTAGGGTATATTTACACAGTGATGCCTTTCCTTGGGAACTGGAATATAAAAAAGGTGTTCCTAGAATAATGCATATTAGTTTCTCCCTTTGCTACACATTCTTAAACCCAGAAATATTAATTACTGTGTAATGATTTGCAAACAGGTTGGTGTGTTCATTCTCATACTATTTATTCTGTTTTTTAAACCCACATTAAAAAATAAAAAGGAAAATAAAAAAGGAAAACCCAAACCAAAGAATAAGTAGCATTTACAAGACTACTGGGAAAAACAGACAAACGCTAATAGTTGGTGGATACATTGTCAGAAACATACAGGCTACTATTTGGTCAATAGCTACTGCTGCTTAGTTTTAGCAATAGCACATATAAATCAATAGCTCCTTTTTAATACTTTATGTTGTCTTACCATTAGCCTGTTCTTGTGTCCCTTTTTCATTGCTAATCAAAGCTATTGGCAATGATCTTGACATTTTTCTAGGTTTTTAGTGGCTCAGGTTTCACTTAAATTAGCAATCATGGGAACAGGGGTTTTTTATTTACAACTCACCTACATTTTATGAGCTTCAGTTGCATTTTGTTATTCCACTTGCAAGCAATTCCATAATTTTTATTTGAGAGACAAGGCTTAAATTAAAATGCTTTTGATATTTCTGTTTTCATTTTATATAGTAGACAGGATGTATCAAACTGACTTCTTATACATACCTGATTACATTTTATGACTGCAGATTGCCAAAAAATAATTTCAATATTCCATTATAATAATCCACAGAAGCCATTGTCACTTTGGGTCCCCCAATTTGTGTTTGCAGGGGTTTTTTTAAGGATATTTGGAACATTTTCTTGTTTCATGATTATTCTGTAGCTGTGGTAAAAGATATAGAAATTCAATGTTAAGTTTTTCCATGTTCCATTAAAAGTGGAGCATGCTTTTAGTTCAAAAGTTCTAATTTTTAGGAGCAGAAGTACTGCTACAGTTCACTACATCTCAGGCATTTCCTTCTATGTTGAGACCAGCACTTGGTAATATTCTCTGTGACACAGAAAAGCACACAGCATCTCATTATTTAAATTAGGCAGGTAAGGTTAATAAACAAGGGTCTAGAACTGAGGTCACACAGCCATTAAATAAGCATCAATCCAACACTGCTTTTTCACACAGACTACTTTCCTGTAAATGGTGTTTTAGCAATTATCTTATCAGTTGCTACGAGCTCAGCAGTGATTTATATAATTCTGCCTGTGTAGTTGGGCTGGTGTGAGATTATATCCATTGAAATGAACGTAGCAGTTGCATTAAATAGCTCATTTACTTTTCAATGAGTCACAGGAAATACCTAAACCAGTTTACCTTGTACTAGCAAAAGCTTTGTACCCAAAGTAAAAAAAAGAAGTATGATCTGATCTAAAGCTTGTTGAAGTCCTTTAAATCTTTCCACTAACTATAATCAGTCTCTTATATACATGTGTTATTTTTTTTATATATATATATATATATATATATATATATATATATATATATATATATAAAATGTGCAAGCCCTCTCCTTCCATAATTTCTCCTGTCTGCAGTAACTCCTGCAGTTTTTAATGTGTCTCTATGTGTCTCTCTCACTGGGGTTCTCAGCTCCTGCACTGAGCTCAGCTGAGATCTCAAGGTACACGTGCGGTTAATCTTCCTCTGTGCTTGGGGCTGCACCTGTACAAATGAGGTCCAGAAGGGTCTTTCAAAGTGGGCTTGGCTGGAGGCAGATGTAGCAATCTTCTGAATGTTATGCTGTGCTTTAGCAAGACACTGAACAAAGCAGGGGGAAATGTAGGTGCTATTTGCATGAAATTCATGTAGGTTCAGGAGGGACAGACCAAGTTCCTGGTCCCAGAAAGGAGATCCTGGTAGTTTCTAAATAAGCCACAAAGCAAACCACTTGAAATCAAGTGATTTCAAAGCTTGAGAAATCAGTTGGGATGCAAATAGTGGCTATGACAGCCCTGCTGCAGGAGAGAAAAGGGAGTTTGCTTTGACCCATTTTTCAAAGGGATCTACTTCAGGTTTTGAGATGAACCACAAAGCCCATCAATATTTCCTCTCTTACGAAAGCTGCCATGTGGCAATACATTAAAGGTATTTTCTGCAACGCCCTGCCTCAAAGCAGAGTCTTCCTCATGTCAGAGTCCATCTCTTTCACTTCTGCTGGGAAATGGGTGGAAGGCTGTGGGCAGTGCCTGAGCAGCTGCAGCTATTGCAGCCCAAGAGATACAAGGGTTACAGAGCAAGAGAAGTGCCTGGACACTAAATGGGGCGACCCAGTTCTCTGTGGTCTGCTCTGTGTGTCACACTGAGGACATCCTGAAGAAAAAGTCAACATAGAATCCTTCTGGATCTTTTGCAGCTAGAATATAGATGAGCAATACCTGGTCTGTACCTTAGCAATGAGACTGGTGGCAATCCAGAAATGTTCCCACCAGGTGTGGTCACACTGTCTGTGCAATGCTCTCCCTCAGCTGTCCCAAACTTCAGATTAAGTACACTCTTCCTCTCTTTTCTTTGCCTCTGTCTTTTGTAAGCCTTTTAGGCTGCATGGTCTGCTTGGTTTCCATGAATGAATGCTTTTATTTGCATCTTTGGTTAACTTGACATGCATTAAGAGTGATTTCAAAATGACTGAATAACAACAAAGCATTCTCCACCCAAATACTCTGTGAAAATATAAACCACAGCACCTTAACAGCGCTGTAATATGCACCTCCTGTGCAGCAGAGAATAACAGCATGTTCTTCACAGGGGCCAGGGCATGAAGAAATGCCTAGTGATTATTGAGTAACAGGGAAGGTGCTCTGCCAGGCCAGAGACACTGGGAGCCATGGTTGATTCCAGAGAGTGATCAAGCCGTGTCTTCCAGAGGCACTTCTGAGACAGGATTCATAAGGGCTCCTAATTAGCAGAAGAGTGTGTTTGTCCTTGGCAACAGCGATAAAAGTTCAGTATTATAAAGACACTTTGTTTCATGGAGGACAGGAATGAGGAGTGTTCTTTATTTTGTTGGTTGTTTTTTATAATTTGAGTATAACAAATTGTGGAACGAGGGACAGGACTTTTCCAGTAAATGTTTTTGGTGGCTGGACTGTAATTTCATACTGACTTAGAAAAAGGTTGGTGTAGAAACCAATGATTTTAGGGAAACACCAACAACAACAACAAAAAAACCAACAAAAAAACCCAAATCAAGAAAAAAACCAAAACCAACCAACCAACAACAACAACAACAACAACAAAACAAAAAAAAAAACCCCACCAAACACCAAAAAACTAACCAACCAAATGGAAAAAAAAACCCAAACCAAAACAAACAAAAAAACCCACCAAAAACAAAAAAACCCAAACAAAACAAACAAACAAAAAAAACCCCACACCAAAAAAAGCGCCTTTCTCTGGTGAGGGGCTTTTTACCACCTGTGGGGTTTTTTGCATTTGAAGTTTGATGTATGCATGGGCGTTTAGATTTTCCAGAAATACAATACTATATCCATTCAGCACTCTGAAGATCACACAGGTAGAGTAAGGTTATTCTCAGAAGATCAGTCCTGTTCTGGGAAAATCAGGGATATTCTTGAAGCATAAATACAACTACTCTTTGCTGAGACAATTGGCAAAGACACAGAAGAAGGGAGGAAGAAGAAAGGAAAAAGCAGCTAGAAGAGGAACTGCATGGCCATGATAGGATTTTGTGACCCAAGAACCCAGGGGGTCATTTGACTTTGGAAAATTCTGCCTCTAGACTTTCCATAAGGGCTGTTTGTATTAAAGCATATCCTGCAATCTTTGACAGTTTATTGAAAAGCAGAAAGGAGCAAAAGAGCACCAGATGTCTGCTTCACTATCAAGCTGCTGGAGAATGACATTTTATTTTCAACACTCTCATCAAGAATGAGCTTCAGATTACAGCCAGAAAAATGAAGATTTATTTTAAAAAGAAAAAAAAAAAAGGAGAAAGAACTTGCAAGAAAAGGAAAACTGATTTATTCATGTGGTTGAGCTGCTGGAAAACCTACATTAGATTAACCACAGATGTTAAGAAATTTACCCCAACTGTTTCACTTTCGTTAGCATCAAATATTTGACTATAAATAAGTTTTGTAAAGCTGTCTCTGTAAGGATTGCAGAACTCAGCTCTGCCTCTGGTATGCCTGGAGGTTTTACATCACTTCTGGTTTACTCTGCAGCCACACACCTGAACTAAGAGATTCCTCAGTGCTATATGCCACTGTTCTCTCTCTTTTTTTTTTAAACCAAAAAAACCCCAAAAAACAACAACAACAACAAAAAAACCCCAAAAAACAACAACAACAACAAAAAACCCAAAAAACCAGAACAGTAAAGCACTTAGTTGTTTAGTGTGAATGCTGAGATGGTTGGGTTGAGCAGTCTCAGACCCTTAAAAGGGGAATGTCACCAAAGTTCTACTGCATGGGTAATATTTTGGTTGATGTTGAAAATTTGCCTGGATACTACATCAGTGGGCTCTACAGAACATGCTCCAGAAAAAGAAAGAAACCAAATATTTGCACATGCTGGAAAGAGAGTGAGTCAGCAATTGAGTGGGAACATTAATCAAAACTCAACAATGAGCAACATTGTGATGAGTCTTGCTTCATTCACCAGAAATTTCTCCCAAAATTTAAGAAGTGGATTAATCTGGAAATTCCTTTGCTCAAAAGAAGTGCAAAAAATAGGTGGTGTAAAATTTTTATTATATTAAACTGCAGTTTTATTCGAAGGACTAGAAGGAAAACTCCTCATTCACTGCTGAGACCTCATTTGGCTGCACGTAGGTTATTGAGAGAGGTTAATTAGCTAAAAAGACTCTTGGGCCATGTTATAACTCCTGCCTGGAAAACTGTTGCTGTCCATACAAACAGAAAGAAGGCAGTGAATGGAATTAGGGCCAGACAAGCCAGGAGAAACATTTTTTTAAAGAATTCCAAGAGTTTAGACTAATCAAACAACTCAGTTTTCATGGTTATCTGGGTAGTTTGATACCCTGCCATGTCGCACATGCAAACTAGTAAAATTAATATGTCCTGTTGATAAAATAAAGCCATCAGTCACACCGTTGTGTGTCCAAAAAACAGATAAACAACACTGTTTGAAAATTAGCAAGTGTCAGAGATTACGCAGCCTTCTGTATCAATAGCATTCTGGAAGACATCCAGACCTGTCAACAGAGAAACATGCAATATGATTTAATAACTACAGCAAAAAAGTTTGTGTCCAACCCATCTGTAATGAAGATGGAAAACTGTTAGTGTTCCCATACAGAATATAACATGTTTAGTCTGCATGTGATTTTATCCTGAAAACACGTATTGTTATTGTGAAATCCATTAGCAAATGTTTGCTAAAGAGGGAGAACATTGTTAATATTTTTACTGTTTATTCACTGAAAATTTCTGGACAATGGTGCTGCTTGACTGACCTGATCTCCTTCTCTGGAAAGGTGATGGGCTTTGCAGAGAAGGGGAGAGGCTGAGAACATCGTCTACCTGGACTTTATTAAAGCCTTTGACACCATTTCCCAGAGCATTCTCCAGAAGGAACTGACTGCTCGTGGCCTGGATGTGCTCTTGGCTGGGTAAAAAACTGGCTGGATGGTGGAGCTCAGATTGGTGGTGAGTGAACAAAATGCAGCTGGTGGCCAGGCAGTAGCAGTGCTCCCCAGGGCTCAGTACTGGGGCCAGTCCTGTTTGATATCTCCCTTGATGGCCTGGATGAGAGGATCACGGGCACCCTCAGCCAGTCTGGAGGTGACACCACGTTGGTCGTGTGTTTCGATCTGCTGGAGGGAAAGGATCTGCAGAGGGATCTGGACAGACTGGATTGATGGGATGAGGCAAATTGTTTGAGATAAAACAAGGCCAAGTGCTGAGTCCTGCACTTGGGTCACAACAAACAACCCCAGGGAGACAGGGAGACAAGAGTGGCTGGAAAGCTGCCCCAAGGAAAAGGGGCTGAGGGTGCTGAACACGAGCCAGGCTGTGCCCAGGTGGCCAAGAAGGCCAGTGGCATCCTGGCCTGTGGCAGCAATGGTGTGGCAGCAGGACCAGGACACTGATTGTACCCCTGTACTGGGCACTGCGAGGCCACATCTCAAATCTTGTGTTCAGTTTTGGGCCCCTCATTTCAGGAAGGAAATTGAGGGGCTGGAGCAAGTCCAGAGAAGGGCAATGGAGCTGGGCAAGGGTCTGGAGCACAGGTCCTGTGAGGAACAGCTGCTGGAACTGGGGTTGTTTAGCCTGGAGAAGAGGGCTGGGGTGAGATTTTCTCTCTCTCTACAACTGCCTAAAAGGAGGTTCTAGCAAAGAGGAGGCTGGCCTTTTCTCCCAGGTAACATGCCAAAGAGAGAGGAGAAATAGCCTCAAGTTGTGCCATGGGAGATTTAGGTTGGATATTAGGAAAAAATTCTGCATGGAAAGAGTTGTCAAGCATTAGAGCAGGTTGTACAGGGAAGTGGTTGAGTCACCATCCCTGGAGGCATTTAAAGGATGGGTAGATGTGGCACCTGGAGACACAGTTTAGTGGTGGAACTGGAAGTGCCGAGTGCTCAATGATCATGTTTTCTTTCAGTAGCTTAAAAGTTCTTGTTTTATATTTGAGAAAAATAAGTTTCTTTCTGCAGAGTGAGCAATTGTTTTTGCAGTTTATGGATAAACATTGCACAAAATCAAGTCTGGAACGTCCACACAGACATCAGACTAAGTACCACACCACTCGGTGCTACAGTACTTACAACAATGTTGGACCTAGAAGTATTAGTGTTAGTTTATCTGGAACAGTCTCAGTCTTTCTTGTACCTAATTAATTGACTTAAACTCAACTAAAGTGCTCTATCTGAATCAGTATATTGTATCTGATCAAATGTCACTACTGGTCCCTTTAGTTAACAAGAAATAAATGGAATTATATTCCAAAAATAATTGTGATGAAATATTTCCTGTAAAGGAAATAAAAAGTTGGGAAAGAATTCCTATTTCCTATATTAATTTAGCATCTTTTGGAAGCTGCAGCTATGTGGTGATGATGTAAAGTGAATATTGATCCATCCTATATTCCTGGCAAGCTTGATCATTATATAACATTTGGGAAACTACTTCATTATAATAAGGAGGTTTTTGCCCTGGCACCTCTCTTTCACAGACATTTCCAAACACAAAACAGATTTTTGTTGTTATTTTGTTTTATTTGGAAGCATGAATTGTTTTTTATTGTTGTGTTGTGCTTTCGCTGGGTTTTAAGAGGCTATGTTTGGCTGTTCCTCATTTTCGTCAAAGCCAGAGCAGCCAAAATGACTTGTTCAAACTTATAAATGGAATAAGTACAGCATAGACAATTTTTGGTTTCCTGTTACTTTTTATCTAAAGGAGGAGATTAGAGGCTTGTTACCGTGGAAATCAGATGTCACCAACCTGTTGCAAGCAGCTGAAATGCAGAGCACCAGTTACCTGAGCCCCGATCTCCAGGAGAAACCAGCAGAGGCTGTGCCATGTTTTCCTGGGGCTTCCATCCATGCTCCTGGGATGTGCTGCTCCCAGCACTCACCCACACACACTCACTGCCATTCCTGGGAGCCACAGGAAACTTCTGCTTCATGGGCAAAGCCTCCTTTCCCCTCGAGCTTCTGTGGTACATGGAGTTCTGCTCACAGGAGGATTTCTGATGCACAGCTAAGAAGGGACAGCTGCTTCTGATGAATCTCACCTCCTCCAGCACCCATCCTCCTCTGAAACATCAGAGGAGGACCATGATGATCTCTAGAAGTCTCCTTTGCACATTTGCAGAAATTTGATACAGTTTATTTTCTTACAGTAGAAGGAAAGGAAAGGAAAGGAAAGGAAAGGAAAGGAAAGGA
>VZSR01000920.1:1840319-1870884 GCA_013398615.1 Brachypodius melanocephalos
AAGGAAAGGAAAGGAAAGGAAAGGAAAGGAAAGGAAAACACAGATGGGTGAGTGTGAACGTTCAACTTCAGAAAAACCCAGTTAAAATTGCTGCTATTAATGGGCTTTGAACCCTATGGGACTGGAACATCAACAGCCAAATAATTTTGTGACATGCATCTTTAATGAGAGGTTGGTATTGCAATGGCTTTAGTGAGTATAGGGGGAAAAATAAGCGATTTGGAAAATAAGAGTGACACTGTTTCACGTGGTTTATTCCACCAACTGTTTTATTTTACCCAAGAAACTCTCCAAACATTTCAGCCTTGGCTAGTAAAAGTAGCTGTCGAAAAAATACTAGCAGAGCTTTGGGGAACAATGAACCAGAGCTTTTTGGTACAGCAGAGAGTGGATAGTATTCTGGGAGGTGTTTTCTGCTTCCCTCTATGGAGTTCATCACTATGGTAATCATGCCTGTTGGTATCAGTAAAGGGTGGCAGCTCTGATGAGGGAATAGTTTGTATTTGGTTATTTAGGCTGTGCCTTCCAGTGAGAGAACACATTGAACTAAAAGGAGAGCAATAAAGCAAGGGAAGACATAAATCCTATGTAAGGGGGAAAAAAATCCACAAATATTTCAATGCATAAGGAAGTAGCAAAAAATGCCCATATTCTCACCAGAACAGATAGATCTTTATGTTGAGTATTATCAAAATGGGATATAAAATTTAAAAAGAAAATAAAAGCAAACAGCTTTTAGTAATGGCAAAATCTGATATGTTATATTTAGATATAGCTGATATTTTGCTTCTCCATCATAGGTGCTACTACATTTTCATTTTGATCCTCTGAAAATATGCATGGATAAAATGGAGATCCACAACATATCTGGTACTGATTGTTTCCAGCCTTTTTCAGGCATTTGTAGATGTGGAACTCTGTTAGCCTAAAGCTATATTGAAGGTTTATGGAGCAGAAATAACCAAGAAGCTAAGTGGACTTTTCTCCGTGGTAACCCAGATATTAAAATGGAATGATTTAGACTATTTGTATGTGGAATGTGCCCTCTGCCACAAGCCAATATGCATTAGCATAGTGAAAAAGCACTGACAGAACTTTTGCTGGTGTTGCAAAGAACAGAGTTTGAGAATTATTGAGACAGTGTTTTCAACAGATACAGAACTGGCAAGGTAACAACACCTCTTCTTTGCTGGCATCTTCCTTCCTCTGATAAGTACAGCCCTGTCTGTAATCCCTTCATGGAAATCAAATTATATACTCCAGGAGCCTTTGGATCCTCAGATAAGGACTGCCACAGACTTCCCAATATCTCTGTAAATGCATCTTTCTGACAATAATGTCTTATCTGTGCTCTGGATTACAGTGCTAAACATAACAACTGAAAAAATTCTCTAGTGGTTCCAAAATGCCAATTTCTGTCATCTTTTAGTAGCATGACAAATGTAAAAATTAGGCAATACTATAAATAATTGCATGGAAGCCTTTTCCACGCCAATCTCATAAGCCCTGTTGTAAGTATCCTCCCAGGATTTTTCTTTCCACACTTGCCTTCTCCATTAATTCACAAATTCATAAACAGCAGGGAAGAAAGGACTATGAAGAAATCATCTGGTGTACTTTGGCCCAAAGTAATATCAAATACACCTAAATCATTCTAAATGGATATTTGTCTGACATCTGTTGTAGATTTTTATACTATCCAAGCAAAATATTCCAGTTCTTCAGTATTCTATTAGAAAGACTCTCAGTGTCTCTTACTTACACTTCCCTTCTCTGAAGGTCCATTGTTCTTACATAGAAGGATGTGTAGAATATGCTATAGATGCTATAGAAGTTTTCTTTTTTATATTTATATATTTTTATCCTGTGTATTCCATGTCCCTCTCTCTAAACTCAGTTTTTTTCTCTCCGGTGTGTCTCCTAGAGTTCATCTCGTCCAGCTGCCAAACCAAGGAAAGCTCTCCTATATTTGTCATTTGTGTTTATCTGATCAGTGTTTGTCTGTTTTCTTAACAGTACAGATTTCATGTCAAGTGAAGTAGTAGTTGTATCATTTTTGGTTTATGTCTGTTCTTTCCCTAGTAACGTAAATTCTGACTTACCCAATGTCCAACACACACTTCCTAAGTCTGTAGTGGAATGTCCCTGCCCCCGTGCTTCTCAGTGTGTTTTACACAAGGAGGTGTGGAGCTCCTTTATGGCCAAATAAGATAGAACAACAGGTGCCAGTCATTTTAGTGTCATTTATAAACACTTCCAAAGTGAATATGGTATTTTATCTAGGGCCCACTTCAGAAACAATTCAGACTGGATTTCCCTTTCTCACAGAGCTCTGCTACATTACACTGCATTCCTTAAAGAAAAGTGAGTTTTACCTTTAGTGATACAAATCCAATTTCAATGCTTTCAAAAAGACTCCACAAAGAATTTTGCTGTAATTTCTGATGATGGAAAAAGCATGATAGTGATATGAGACATACATGGTGCCTTTTGTAGGATGGAGCTGGCAGATGGCTTTGCCATCCTTCTTATATGTGCAGCCCTAAAACAGAGACACTCACACAATATTCCTAAAAACTGCTTAGCACCTCCAGTGCCTTTCTGATAAGTGGGAATAATTAATAAGGAATAAGACATGGACACACACTGTCCTCTAGTAACCAGTTGCAATAAAATAAACATTGTTAACATTGAGTCATCTACAGTAACAAACCATAAAATAATACAGGCTAGAGAGGAAAAGACCGATTAAGTCATCCACTCCAAATCCTGCCAAGGCAGGCTTCTTTTCTGCCATATATTATTAAGTGCTTTGTCCAGCCTAGTTTTAAATTATTCAAGCAATTTGATATCCACTATTTCCTTTGGGAGACTACTCTCCAATTCAATTTGGAGGTATATTTATTTATTCCTTGCTCTATAAATAAAATGTTCTTTGCCTATCTGCACTACTTCAAAAATTTCTTTTCAAATTATTTTTTTAACTTTATTTTATTACCATTGGAGCTGAGAGTAAAATGGGTGATGTAGAGGACTTTGGATGAAATAAAGACATAAAGTTCTCCTGGAAAAGTAAATAAAGGGAAGGTGTTTTCTTTGGGTTTGTTTGTTTGTTTAATCTTGCATTGTATCTTTACACACCTCACAAACCAGAGCCAAATAAAATAGCAGCCCTTGCACACAGCTGAATAACTTCTTGTCCTGCCAGCAACCATCCTGTGGCAGTAAGCATCCCAAGAAGCAATGGGGAAGACATTTTGGGAGCCATGCAAGAGACAAGGAGGCAGCAAGGCAGGGAGGGATGGCTGCCCAGCACGCTGACAGTGAGCACACTGCCCACGCACTGTTCTCAGCAGCAGCAGCTTCCTACAGACCTGTGCATGTGCTGCTGTGCTTCTGACTCACTAGTGCCAAGGGTTTCTAAGCTTTTAGGCTGCTCAGAAATGTGAGATCAGCTCAGGAAAGCCCTGCAGACCTCGTTGGGACCTGTGGATTGCTGGGCGAAGTGTCACAAGGGGAACAACCAAGTACTAAATGTGCAGGACAGCAGAAAACACAGGTAAATGATTGCAAGGAATGATTAAAAGGCATGTGCATGGCATAAAAAGATAAATGGCAAAGAACGAAATTTTTAATCCCAGGTGTTCATCTGTGGCTTGTCAAGTGTTCCAGCAAGCACGTCCCCAGCCTTACGCTCCGGTACACTTTACAAGAAGTTTTCAGGTAATGGGAGTTTAAAAATTAACTGGTGCACCCTGTGCTGCATGCTCATGAACCAGGGCTCTTTGAAGTGGGTAGAAAAATCCCCACAATTTCAAAGGGCTTTGAAGCTGGCCCTGGGCACACAGAGACAGTGGTTAATTTTACACTGGGATGCAGAGGAGCCCTGCAAGTGAGTGGTGTGGTGTCTGGGACAGTGACGGGCGTCACCCGTGCCACCCCAGCAGGGAACGGCTGCTGGAGACGCTGCAGGGACAGAGCCCAGGCAGGGATGTTGGGCAGTCAGCCAGCACAGCATCCATCCTGCAGCCATCCATCCTGTCTCTGGCTGGCACCTACCTCCTGCTAGACAGATTTAGGCAATGCAGAAGGACAAGGAAAAGTAATCTGCCCTTCCTCCAAGCGGTACAAAGGTTGGGTCCTGGGATAAGCAGCAACTGCAAAGCACTCCCCTGGGAAGCCACCTTCAGTTGGCAGTGGGAATGAAGAACAAATTTAGCATGGACTAGCTGAGAGCACTATGAATACTCAGAAACACATTAAAGAGTAAACTGTAACTGGAGCAAAGAGGACACAGTGTGGCATCAAGCTGCTGCTCTCTGCAACTGCAAAAGAAAATGGGTCCCTTTGAGCAGTCATAGAGAAAACCCTGAGGTCTGGTGGCAGCCAACAGCAGCAACTCCTTTATCCAGATCTCTGACAAAAGAAGAGATTGACCCATGCCTGGTGGCACAAAAGTACAAAGTCTTGCTCCTGAGCACCCAGAGGGCACTCACTGCAGAGGGAGGAGGCATTTTCCCAGCCAGCACTGAGGTGCAGTCCCAGCGAGGCATCACCCAACGTGGCCATCAGCCTGGCACCTCCTCCTGCCACACCAGGTCCTGCCTCGCTCAGCAGCTCCTGCTGGGGACGAGCTGGTGAGCCCACCTGTTGCTGAGACACCCCAGCCTCCCCCCGTGGCTCCTGGGGAGCAGGACAAGGGCTCCATTCACACTGGCCCACTTGGGCCTCCCTTCCCATGCTGCTGGATCCCAGCCCCAGCCCTGCATCCCTGGGGTGGCCTCACTCCAGCGTGGTGGCACTGCTGGGATGCGTAACTCCAGCTCCAAGGCTCTGCTGAGGGACTAACCGAGGCCAGGGAGTAAATCCTCAGCATCACCACGTGGACATTGCACTCGGACTCCACCGTCAGAAAGGATTCCTCATAGACTCCTCCTGGTCCACTTGCACAACAACAAAGGCTGCCCAGAGTTTGAGCACACCCACCTTGAGAGTCAAGGCTTTTTTCTTCATTTGGAATCACTTACACTGTTATGACAAGGTCATTTGCACTGTGTTGTGCTGTTGCTAGTGTCTGATTGTACTCCTTAAAGTAGTTTTAAAAGAAAAAAGAGTAAGATATAACATCATATTAAAAAAAAATCATAGCATAAAATTCAAAGACACATGAAGTATTATGGCATCTATCTTCAAAATATTCATATGTGTTACAAGGTTCCAGTTGGTAAGAAACCACAGATGTTTCTAAAGAATTTGGTCATTTTTCCAATTTTGTGCCTGAGCACATTAATCACAATGGTGGATTTTGCTGAAACAATATCTCCTTCTTCTAACTGTATGAGCTCTATTTACCATTATTCTCCTGGATCTACATAATTTGGTGTGTGATTCTACAAGGACAGGCACACCACACGAACAGCTGCATTTAAACAATCCAGTTTGGGATCCAGGAAAGTAAAATTCCCTGAACAAGGCGTTTCCCATTCCAGCACCTGAGCTGAAGATCAATAAACACTTCAGGCTGTTTTAACTATAGTCACTTCTTGCTTCCTTGACAACTATTTTAACTCCATTTATGTGAAAAACACACAGCATCGTATAAAATGGTGGAAAAAAATTATTTGGTAAACTGAGAATGGGACTGGAAATAAGAACTCCATAGAAAGCTCACACATGACATGTAAAAATTTCCATTATTAAAGAATATATTCAAAGTAGTCCCTCAGTAATAATTTGAGAATACCTCATCCTGTCCTGGGAGAGGAAGATGGACAAGAGTGGTGCCTTCTTGGCACCTTAGGGTCTCTGTGGGGGACACAACCTGACAGCAGAACAATGTTCAAGTGAGGGAGAGTTCAGTGGTTGATGGGCTTTAGAAAAAAACAGTAGAATACTTTGCAAAAGATGTTTATTTCTACTTGACCTTTAAACTTCTCTACTCACATGTGTTTTGCTCGATTCAAGTATGTTTAACCATTCCATCAAAAGAATTACATGAAATGTATTCCTGGATTGGTTGGTGATTTTGTATTACTGACAGGCTATCCATAACTTGCTTTGCATTTTAAATATGTAAAGCAAGCACCCCTCAGATGACATAAAAGCAATTTTCAGCTACCATTTGAAAAAGAAATAATATTTGCAGCAGCATATTTCAAAAGAAAAAAAAAATGTAGTTTCCAAATAGTCAAAATGTTCATTATTTTGCCTTTTATGGTTGGATACATATTTAGAGTTGTTGTAATTAAAGATTTACCTCACAGTAACAATCTTATAACTCTGTGAGGCACCTTTATATCCGCTTCAATGATTTCCTGTGCTATACAAATGTGGGAAGTAGTAACTTATTTTTTTATGGTGTCTGTACTCAAATTAGGCTACCAGTTGAAGACAAATGTTTTAATTATTGTCATTCATTATAAGAATGTGAGGACTATGAAAACCTGAAAATACAGTTTTGGAAGTCACTTGCACTTTCCTTGACATCTTTGATGGCAACAAAAAGAGAAGGAAACAGCATTTTACCCTTGACTAGACTATGCCACAATGCTGACTAACACCTTGCCCCTGGCACAGGAAATGCTTTTATGTGGACTAATATTTAATATAATCATTACAAAATCCAACTCCGAGCTTGAGGGAGGCGAAGGTGTACAAATGACTTGGCCATTTGAATACTTCCAGGTATCCCTGCACATCACTGTGCACCCTTTGGGACTAAAGGGCAATGTCTGTGCTCTGCCATATGGTATGGAGCAAATCCTCTAAACTATCTCCCAGCATTTCTAAGGCAGGGGTGTGGCATCACAGGCTCCATAAAGCTCTGTAGCTTGCAACACAGCCCCCAAGCTAAATTAGCCCTACTTCTTAGCACAGCTAATTAACCTAAGCCCACACTGACACAACACTTTGGTCCCAAAGCCAGCTGTTGCTGCTGGCCTGGGGATGTCCAACAGCAGTGCTCCACCATAGAGTTTGTATGGACCTGGATGTGGATGTTTTCAAATGTGAGTATCTAAATCCAGTGCCAGTGGGATTTAGCTAGTGGGTTGGGAGATGGAGCTGAGAGATTCCCATCAGGCCAGGGACAGCTGTAGGCTGGGATTCCAGATGTAGACAAATATTTGCAATGCTATATCCAGTCACAACAGATTTTTTTTTTCCTGCAAAGCAATTTATTTTCACCTGGTCCAATTCTTTTGTGGAGAGTGAAGCAACTCAAGTGTAGCAATGGCCAATGGCTCTCTCTAAGCCAGCACTGCACTGACACCAGGGCTTAGGGGGCAGCTGGGGTTAGGGAGCTGCTGTCTGAGCAGGAGGGCCCAGCCACCAGGGAACTGAGTACCACCTTCAGACTGACACTTTTCTTTTCCTTCCAGTATTCCTCCTGAGTGGGGCAGCCGTCCTGAGTATCCAGAAGGAGACAAACCCAAGTGAGTGGCTTACTTGTGTACTCCCAGGCCAACCTCATCTGCTAAGTTACATGGATGTAAGAACACAGTTAAAGAAAATAGACATATTTTGTACCTGGAACAGAGATGCAAATAATTTTAAATGGAAAACATGAGCTAGTGGATTCCACTAAAGAAAGAGGCTTTTCATTTACGGGAAAGTTTCCAGTTAAATCTAATTCCACCCTCTTTTGTTTATTAAACAGCATTTTCAGTGATTTTGCAGGGATGATTTATGTTCTAAAATATCTTGTTCTCCTTTAACCTCCATTGTAGTCAAATTTGAGACATCATATTTTGCTATAGCAACAGTTTGCTTTCAGAAAAACAAAATTTCTCAGGGATATTTCACTTCCCTACAGAATTAAGGATTTGGTAAAGACTGAAACAGGAACATCTGAAATCACAGGTTAGGGAATACAGGAGCATGATGTACTGCAAACTCCAGAGTATTGCCAACTGTCACAATTATTTAATATCTGAAATCACCAACACTTGGCATCCTTCTAGTTGAACTTTCCTTATTATTTTTTAAAAAATCAAAAAACAGTTTGAGGAGAAGATAAATACATGATCTTTTATAATGGAATTTGCTGTTTATATGAAAATATCTGCCTTGTTAAGCTACCTGAACAAGCTCCTTTGAAGTACTAGTATGCAATGATGACTACCAAATAAAGAATAAATATAATATGAATGTGTTTAAAAAAACTGAGGGCTTGACTGGGAAGTTGATAGATGATATGAGAGAAAATGTTATAACGAATTCCAGTGGTTTATACAAAAACACACAACTGGAAATGTGATTCATGCGTATTCATACTTGATATGTTACTTATGGAGAGTTAGTGGGCGTCACATACCTAAAATGCATGCCACAGAGTTGAATACCTCAACCTTATGCACCTTTCTCACCCAAAAAATAAACACTGTCTCTATATCACCTCGCGACAGATTTGTTTTTTCTCAATTACAAATGTCCGTAAACTGAGCACAGTACTGGTGTCAGAAAGCTGGAGTGTATAGAGACACGTTTCAGGCACTGACACAGAAAACAAAGCATATTTTGACTACAATATGGTAATTATGGTCACCTGGTAATCAGTTCTAAAAAGCCAGCAGTGGAAAAAAATCTTGCTTGAGAAAGTGGAGACTGCGAGTGCCAGAGCTACTGCGGAGGATGGGACACAGTAGCAAGGAATGGAGCAAACCCTGGCAGAACAAGGAGCTTGCACAGTGCCTTCACAGACCCCTGTCAGACAGAGGAGGAACAGCCAGTCCCATCTGGAATCCCAGTTAAAAGCACCACGGTGGTGGTGATGACTCATTGCTGCAACATGAAAACATCCACAACCGTGTTTTAGGGGAAAAAAAAGCATAGCTAGGAATGGCCATGTGTACCTATATATACACCTACACACGTGTATGCTAGGTTACATATAAGCATTGTGAACAGCTCCTGTCATGTTTAAAAAAGTAAGGAATGAGGTAAAGGAACTCCGAGAATTCAGTGTCTCTGATAGCCTTTGGATGCATTTTACCCCAGCATGCATAGGCACTGTGAGCAATCCTGTATTTAGTTGCATTTGCAAATTGGTTAGTAGCTTTGTTTTGGGTTACATGTGTTCTGTGGTTTTCTGACTGACAGTGTACTCTCTAACTTCAAAATCAAGTCCCAAAAAGATAGATCATTTTGAGCCCCATGCTCCAGGCTGTCAAACAGCTTCCAAACTGCCATAGACTCTCCTTGCTAGTAAAGCCAGGGAAATGACTTTTCATAATCTGGATCATGACAAGTTTTATGGTTTTGAGAAAAGTATTCCTGGCTTCCAGAACAAAATGCATCTTTAAACTTTCTAACAATACAGCATATGTAACTGAGAGATCTTCCTCCAAGCTCTCCTCTTCTGTTTCATTCTGTTTTCTATGTTTCTTTTTATTAGTTATACATATCACTTCTTTAATTTATGTTTTCTACATGAAAAAGATCTGGGCAATAAAACTTTGGTATTTAATCTTCTAAATTCTTCCTCTTTTTGGTTTGGACTACATTATTTTCTCTGCTGGAAAAGCTAAAGATGAGCATATTTCCAAAGCCAAACAACATTTATTTTTCCTTCATTGTCCTCACATTTTAAGATATGTAATCAATCATGAAGGGAAGTGTAGCAGAGTAACTGGCAAGGCTCATCTGCCCATGTGGTACTAGAGGGAGGTATGGAGTGGAAACAACAAGATATTGCCAAAAACCCTGCCAAATGTAGAGACAGAGCCAGGCTGTGACACACAGAGATTGAAGCTTCCCACAAAGCACTGTGGGATCTTCTAAACTGGGATTGACAGTGAGAGAGATGAAGCAGGTATCTTCACTCCAGAAAGAAGGGATAGGATGGCAATAGCAGGGAGCAGATCTTGTTGGAAATGTGTTAGGGTTCTCTTGGGTTTTCTCTCTAATTTTAATTAAGCTGTTCTAACAAAACACGTCCTTCAAAGTCCCAGAGACAACAGAGTGGTTAGTATGAACCAGCACTGAATACCTCAACAAAGTTGTTTGTTGGTGACTCAGATGAGTTTCACTCAGTTCAGTCTTCATAAGTATGGAAACTTTTCAAAACCTCTTTATCTACTGATATATATCCACATATATATAGTGTTTCTACCTCACTCTCTTCTGGACTTCTTCACTAATATATCCTTTCTCTTCTCTTTGAACCGCCCTTTAATATTCTATTCTTCTTTTCTCTTGATGTTTTCCCATGAAAATCTTCTGACTTAACCAGACTTCCTTCACAAATCTCAGATTCTCTTCACAGAAGACACCTTGATGTAAATAACTTTAAAGATATGGGAGAAGAAAAATCAAGGCACAAGTCTGAAAAGAGAGCTGTCAGCACTCCTCCCTTTAATTCTCTTGTTGCAGTAGTTATGATGGGAGTGATGCAGTAGGATGTTTTGTCTGGTGGTTTGGTAGGAACCCAGACAAGACTTTTACTATAATGGTTGTTCTCTGACCTAGAATTTATGCACCTGTGGATCTTCCCTGGATTATGCTGCCCACGCAGAGATAATCCAAGTTTTTGCTTTGCTCTTTTTCTGCTGTTCAAAGAGTGGGTTAACCTTCTCTTTATTTCAAAATAGTGTAGGATTTCCATAGTACCAGTCTAACTGATGGGATTTTCTTTTTCATTGCAGTGAAAATTCCTAGAGACTTAACACTCCTAGTTTAATTTCAAATCCACAATATTAAATTGGCTTTGGTGTTAGGCAGGGAGAGTCTGCCCAGCCAACTGTAAATACATGTAAAATGCTTACACTTATTCCATTACAGCACACATTTGTTATTACATTAAATCGTTAATAGAGTTACATTAAAAGGCTTCTAAGAGCGAGACAGAAACTTCCCACAGAAGGAAAATATTGAGTAAGTATTTCTGCTGTCTTTAATTCCTTTTGTCTAGACACCACAACAGTCTTTAGGCTTATCCTGCCAATGTCAATACAGTCCCTTGAGGATAAGCGGCAAATTAACAAATTTAGCAATAAAAGTAAAGGGCTGAGAATTATAGCAATAATGCAGCATCTATTAATGAAACACACAGATTAACACATTCATGCAAATATACATCCTTGCAGGCACAAATATGCACACGTATCAATTCTGAGCCAAATTCCCCAACTCATACCATAGCAAGTCTGTTTTTCCACATTGATTTTTATATGCACAGTTTATCATGGCAGATGGATCTGACAGTAAGGCCATTAAAATGGCAATGGATGAGAGTAACAACTTGGGTGTATAGTGCCAGACCTATGCCCAGCCATAAACTTGCCCACACACTACAACAGCCACTCTCCTCTGAGGTGAGTGAGCCCAGACATCCCCTAATTCTCAGTGAGTACCTGCACGAAGGTACCCCATATTCCTATTTTTGTGTTGTGTTCCACCTCTGTCTGAGCTCAGGTGGCCCATTAATCCCAGATGTCCTCCTTGCAGATGGAGCAGAGCGGCACAGGAAGAGCCCTCTGCCGTCTCTGTGGGGCTGGCAGTGACATGGCAGGACATTCAGATGAGCCCCTGAGCATTTTGTGGCCACATGCTGCTGGCTGCTCTGGTGGGGTTACCCAGAGCCCCCTCCACAGGAGCTCCAGCAAGCTGGCAGGAACCAAAGAGCCCCTCTGAATGCCTCAGTGCTGGGTTGATGAAACAAGGGAATTGCACCATTTTAGGCTGAACATTTTCCTGTCGGAAACAGGACAGTGGCTCTCACCTCACAAGGAGATACATGGAAAAGATGGGGGTGGTGGGAAGGGATGAGACACACAACTTGATACAGCAGAGGTTCCATCTTCAATTAGGAAAACTCCCAACTTTTTATAGTGAGAACTATCAATCACTAGAACAGTCTCCCCAGGGACAGGATGAAGTACCCGTAAATGGAGGGTTTTAACATGCCATAGGACAGGATGCTAGGTAACCTCATCTGGGCTCCCTCTCCCATGAAAGATCAGGCCAGGTAATCTTTCAAGACCTGTTTTAGCCTGGGCTGTGCTGTGGTTCTGTAGTTTGGCTGGAAATCTACTTGAGTTCTCTTGACACTTCCAGGAGATCTGTGAGTCTCACAGCCAGAAAGAGTTTTTCATGACCAGCTTTAACTACGACACTCTTCTAAACCAAAATGCATTGAGAGAAAAAGAGAAACTCTGTTCTTTCACTGTGCAATGGACAAAACCACATTTCCAGATTTTAGCAGTCCCTGTAGTTGGTGAGTGGATTGAGCTAAAAGGCCAAACTCACCTGTAGTGAGATCATTTCCTTGGTTCTTCATTCCTCAAACTGAACAAAGTTATCTGAGGGAAGAGAACACAATAATCTCCTCCTGATACACAAACTCCTCCTGTTCTAGAAGAGCCCTAAATAACCTTTTCCCCCAGGCTCCATCTCCTTTGACACAGAGCAGGTAACAACTGAGCATCCTTGCAGAAACTTTATACCCATCTCATTGCCCCTGGATGGTATCTGCAGATCTAAACATTACCAAGGTCAAAACTGAGTAATGGACTTGTAACATAGTTTTTCCTCTTTAAAATAAGAAATCTCCACTTTTCATAGACAGCATCCCACATTATGCCTTTCTTGAAATTGTTAATAAGATCAAGTATTAGAGCAATAATGAAGATAGTTATGGCTTTTATTTTCTGTGAATTTTGTACCTCTCTGAACATAATGCAATGCTGTATTTATCCTACATTATTTTTCAAACACCTCCATGGGATGTCATAGTAAATTTCAGGTTATAAAAGTGCCGTACAGATTTCAGCACTAGATGAGTATTATCCACACCAACAAGCTCAGATTCTATCTTCACATACCTCTCCAAAAGACAATGGGATATCACCAAGTTTAACTGTGGATCCATTTACTATTAGGGAGATAAACTCCAGATTTTCTTGAAAGAATGGCTATAGATAACAGTCTCTATGGCTTCAAAAAATTAATATCACAGGAGGAAACATAAATGGCATTAGGATGATATTACACCTTAAATCTCCTTCTAAATGAGAGCAAAACAAGAAAGTTTTACACTTTTAAGCATGGATGCTGTCATTAAGCTGCTCTGACCAGTCCTGAAAGAGTTTATGATTTTTTTCTGTTTGTTGGTTGCTGTCACCACAGCAACTAACTGGTTCTACATGAAGTTACAGTGGGAGCCAGCAAAGCTGTAATGGAATACATTCCTTAGCGTGAGTCAACGCCTGCACTGGAGAGAAAGTACACTGCTTTGGAAATAGGCTCTGAAACGGTGTGTGGTGGTCAGACTGGAAATAAGACACTGTCCAAAATCAGATTTCTACCTCTTCCATGTATTTTTAATAATAAGTTTTGCTTTGTGGTGGATTGGGATTCCTGCTCCTTCAGTGTGACTGCAGCAATGGGGAGGAGGGAGCTGAAGCTGAGGCTGTTCAGTGCCCTGCAGGACAAACACAGAGATCTCTATCGCTCACAGTGGAGGCTGCAGATATTTCCTCTGGTTCGGTGATTTCCACACTGTGTCCCTCAGACCCCTGGGGATTTGCTGACTGCTTCTGAAAAGTCTTTCAAGTGGGACTAAAAGACACTAGAGTACTGGCATTATAATTTAAATCCACTATCCACTGTCTTTCCCTTGGAAAATTATAGAAGGTCAACAACTGAAAACATTGAAATGCACTGATATGTAGAATGGAATAATATCTACTGTGTGAAGTGAATCTCCTTCAGCCAATATAAAACCAGCAGCAGAGAAATTCTGATTGCACTGAGAATTATACTGCTGCAGATGCAGCTCTTCCCTGGATAAGCTGCTTCTGTTCATGTTGTTTGAAAAACAGTAGACATTGATTAATAAAGAATTAAATATACTTTGTCATGTGATTTTCAGCAGACAGCTATGTATCCAATCATTAATTATAAAGGCAAATTCGATGAAAAGTAAATTCAAATTATATTCCAAACAGCAAATCACAGTAATTATTAAAATTAAATACATTATTAACCCAGCGAATTTAATAAGATGCATTTAAGGTTAACAGTCTGTGAAGCAAGTTGCTTCACTGTTAAGGGAACAAATGTATTTTATCATCTGGATTTATTATAAGGAAGTTATGGCTTAATTTTAAGACCTCTATAAAAATGTTTTTAAGGAAACATTGAAAAAAAGTAACATTAAATCATGTTACAGACAGGAATTTCAAGAAGAAAGAATTACTGAATTGCTGATAATTAATATGTTGTATTTATTAGGACAAATGTGACAAGTTAAATTTGGAGTTACCAGCCTGTGGTTGGAGTTCTAGAAAAACATTTTTTAAAGCAGATAGCTATGATGCAAAGTGAGCTCTCATTCTGTTCTCAGAAAAAAAATATCCAAAGCAGCTTTGATTGCACAGAGAATTACACTGGTGAAAATATCCACTCATAGGTTTTCCCTGGTTGCAGATTTATGAACCTGAATAATGCAATACTGCATTAAAACAAAAATCTAAAATTCAAAAAACCCCAAAAATCTAAAATTCATGCAACTCTGATATGAGAGTTAGAAATAAATTGGTCAGGATATATTTTTGTTCTCAGTTAAAAGTAACTGCTTGATCTCATTTCTGATGCCCTCCCTTCTCCCCAGATATATTTTCACATACAACTATAAATCACGACAGCTGTGAAGCTTATTTTTATCCTACCACTAATGGGCAAATTGCAACCACAGAAATCTCATGAATATTTTCAAGCAGACTTACAGGGGCCACCTAACAAATTATGATTCATCAACACTCATAGTAGAACAGTTGCTCAGAACATGAAATGCAGTGATCACTTTGCCTTGTCTCTTAAAAACAGACAATACATAATTATAAAGAGTAGAAAAGAATTTATAATTTATTCCTGTCACTTTGATAAATATTAATAATGGTATTGAAATCTGCAAGGAAGTACACAGGAATAGCAGAGTTCAGCCGATAAAATCTGGTAGATTCATAGATTAGGAAAATTATTACACCACCAGCCTGATTCCTGCATTATGTCACCTGGGGAATGGCATCCAGCAATTCATATATTGAGTTTAACAACCTGTGCTCAGCTCTGGAATCACTTCAGACAAAAATGTCAGTTTAAAGATGGAGAGTCCCATACTTCTCTTGGTAAGTTTGGGTATCATTATCACCACTATTAAGCATATGTGATATTTTTCTAGTAGCTCAAATTTTCTGGCCACTGTTCTCATTATGTTTTTCTCTATGAGATTTCCTGGAGTGAAAGCATCAAGGATGATGTTTTATGTATGAAAAGCTTATTTTGTGTATATAAAAAGGTTGTACACTTTAAATTTATGACTTTATTTTAACCATTTTGAGATACATGTGTTTTTACTTTCTACAAAAGGATTTCAGAACAGTACACAGTATTCCAGTATCTACAATATAAACAAAGATACAATAATTTTCCTGATTCTTCACACTACTTCCCAGTTTATACAAGCATGGATTTTCATAAGTATTTCATAATACTTACCTGTACTTCCACTTTGCTGAATGAAACCTCACTCAAGCCTTCAGGGTCACTGCCCCAAAGTACAAAATTTGCAAGAATAACAATTTTCTAATGCTACATTAACAATAGTTCAAAGTTTTGACATTGGTTTTGCATGTTTTTTAGCTTCTAGGAAGGGGTTTAGAAATCTGGACTCAAAGCTTTGACAAGCTATGAAATACTAGATATTGCCACAGTTCTGCTCAGTCATCCAAGATGATGCTCAAGTCTGTTCTGTATCAGTTTCTGAATTTTCTCTTACAAAAGGCAGGATGTTCCCTATTCAAAAGGACAGCTGGCTCTTCTGTGTATCAGAAAGTGAACAGTAAATCATAACTAGACTGGATCTTTCCAATTGTACACCACTTCTTTTATCAGGTAAGAACCCCAAATGCCAGGAGTTCCTTACAGAATGCTATCTTGTGCCAATCCACACATGTAGAACAAACAGGACTTCTTGAAGGCGTTGATTAAATTCATTTTGTTGCAAATTAGACCATATAACACATGAAAAGCTCCCTCCAACCCAATTTGTAAATTACACAGTAAAGGAGACTGAACCAATTTAGGATTTCCTTTCATCCTGCCTCTCTCCTTCCCTGCAACTGTGCACTCACAAGACATTTGGTTTTGCTAAAATCTGGTCTGTAATGGGGTCTGTTTTGCTGTATGTAAAGCTTAACTACTGCAAAAGTATTTGCAGCATTGAGGCCAGTTTGACTGGCAAGTAGAAAACTTTATTCTGATTTCCTTTATACTGCTTATCTACCAGAGGCTGGAAACAAAGATTTTTTTTAAATGGTGTAATCATCTGTGACTGGAATGACTTTATTTCACAAAGTACAAGCCTAAGGAGCCAGGTCCAGATTCAAAACAGGAGAGTAACCAGAATAACGGTGATCCAATATATTTATTTTGGAAAGGGAAACCTACACGTTGTAAAACGTACTTCAAGAATATCTCTACTGCAAAGTGCAAAATAAAAGCAACAAGTTGGAGATAAATGTAGACTCTTGCCCTGGGATACATGGGAAAGAGACTGTTTGAAAAGCAGTGCACATAAGTCCAGGGAACCAAGATTACCTTAGGTCAGCCTTCCATAGATCTATTTTCCATTATGGATATGGAGGATAATGGCAGTAATATTTTTAATTATAATAAAGAATGAAGAAGATTTCCCTATGCCTAAAACCTAAACCAATCTCCTGTGCATATTTCAGTCTGTGTAGCATTTGGCAGGGTCAGAGCAGGAAGAGATGGTAAAACTCCCCTCCTTTGTAGTATGTGTTAAAAAAATCCACTAGAGGTATCTGCATTATTTCAGCACCCGTCACACCAAAGAAAAATAATCTCTGCAATCCATTTGAAGTGCAGTGAAAAAGTTAATGTGGGTTTTGCTTGTTTAATACGAGTTTTAATGCAAAAGGAAATGAAAATGAGATTTCAGGAGCTGTTAGAAGAGGTAAAAGATCAGTATCACCAAATTTCAGGATTAATTTTCTGCTTCTGTTTCTCCTTAAATGAAAAAGAAATTGACAGCAAAAAACGTAATATACTCTAATACTCAAATGGGTTCAAATGCATCAGTGAACTGAGGGTGGGGAAGCACTGGGACAAGTTGCCCAAAGAAATGGTGAATGCCACATCCTTAAAAGTGTTCAAGGCCAGGCTGGATGGACTTTGAGCAACCTGGTCTACTGGAAGGCTCCCTGCCCATGGCAAGGATTTGGAACTAGATGATCTTTAAGGTCCCTTTAAACCCAAACCATTCCATGAGTCTGTGATTCTCCCAATTGACCTTTCTTTGCTCTGAACTTGCATCTAATCCTACATGCACAGTAGGCTTGCATTGCTTTGAAGATATTTGTTTTCATGGTTGAGAAGGTCCCTCTAATATTTTCTGGTTTGTTCTACGTAGTATAAACATTTAACACCTGCCTTTCTTGTCTGTCATGATCATTTTACATATGATTCTTCTCAGCCACATGTGGCTGTTTCAGAATAAGTCCATATTCAAGGACAGTCTTTTCCACAGGTCCGTTTATTTTACTGCTTATAATTCTGTAGAATTGTTTACCTCTCTTCAGTGGCTGTGAAGTCTAAATAACGAGGTCAGACAGGATGACTCACTTCTATGTCTCACCTCCTATAAATGAAACTATGAAAGACGACCCCACCATTTTTCAGGTAAACCTCTGAATCCTTTCATTTGACCTTATTTTTCTGATTTCCCATTTGCATGCCTTTTGTTCCTATTCTTAAATTGTTGTCCATAAGTACTTTTGAATTTATTTTATATTTCACTCCCATTTACATCTTAGTTCTAGGTTGAGCATCTGCATGAAATCACGGGTTTTTACTGTCCACAGTGGATGGCTGTGGTCACAGAACAACCCCCAGGAAAAGAACATATCATCACTGTTAACCTTTTGTCCTTGGAGGTGTTCTCTGATTTCATGCACTGTATGCTGCTGTCTGGCAGTGCAGCATCTCATGTGCAGGTTTCTCTTGAGGCATGTTTTGTAGATGTTTCTAATACTGGCATTCTTTCTGTTTTGCATGACTGACATGTAATAGAAACCTGTTTTCCCTGTGCTTTTGCTCTGACTTTATGCTCTGTCTGTCTGGGACTCTGTTCTTGCTTCCATTTTCTATTTTTGTCTGCATTGGATACTTCTTTGAGAAAGTTTGTTTACAAAAGTTGGAAACTCATTATTTTTTAACTAATAATATAATGACACCTTCAAACTTAATTTGTTAGAGAGAGGTTTATACTGTTTGTGAACCATTTTATGTACACACACTTGCACACACAAATAAAGCACAGCTGCTATGCAAAAATGCCCAGGCTAACTCAAACAAGCAAGAGAGAACCATTTTATCACATCTGAACTTCTGCTGGCATGCAGATGACTTCATATAACTCCAGCTCAGTATCTCTACCTGGTACTGCTTTTCCATGACAGAAGATTTTTTTTAAAATCTATTCAAAATATGGATTTTATAAATTATTCTTAATGGATCTCCATTTGAAGGGAGAATATAAATCATGACATGCCAGCATTACCTGCATAAAATTTCAAAACACTTATTCCCACCAGCAGAAGTCCATATACATTCCCCTGAATGAAATTTGATAGACGTGAAACCACTAAAAGAAAGAACATCTGAAAAAAGGCAGTAATCTCAAAATCAATTTTCATTAAGATGTGAGTTTCTCCCTACTCTCTGAAATATGTGGATTTAAGTATGCTGCTTTTACATCCCCAGATACTCATTTCTCCTACAACGGGTCCAATTAGCATCATTATGGCCTTAATTGCAATGGGGCTGTTTGTATCAGTATTGCTACATGATTATGGCTTTCCAAAACATGCATGGTCACTTTTTAAATTGCTTTTAATTATGTCAAATTTCAGTTTGACACCATTAAATGTTCAAATTCATTAAGAACCTAATCAACTGGCTATCTAGATATTTTTCAGGAAGCCTTCAGGGCAGGCTGACAGATCCACAGCTTTTTTTGCACATAAACCTCTCACTGGTAACAATGCAGCTTTGTGCATGCAAAAAGAGAATGCAAGCCTTTATTTTCAAAATTAATGTCCTTGTAACAATGGCCTGCACAGAAGTATTGTCAGAAACTCTCATTTTGAGGTCCTTGAGATTCATTATATTCTAAGATTGGTCATCTGGTACTACAAAGGGTTACAATTAACTGCACCTTCCCTAATGCTGAATGATAGTCTGGTTAACAGGAACCTTTCCTCTTCCACTCAGTTACAGCTGTTTTCCAGCTATGGAAGGAATAACAGCCTTGCAGAAATGAGGTCTGGTAAGAAATAGTACCAGAGCAACAGTCTGGATCAGAGAAACCAGCTGGCAGCCTGTAGGATGATTTTACTCAGCCTCTGATGGTTCAGACTTCTTCTACTGTGGTTGCAAATGTTTGGGCCCTTTCTTTGATCAGCAATAATTCCATCCTAATTGAGAGAGCAGCACAAATGTACACAGATGTGCCCCAAACTGGCATCTGTCCCACTATATTCTTAAGAAGCCCTGATCTAAGCATCAGTGAGCCTCAAAAGAGGACATTGTCTCATTGTGGTTTTCATGGGGCCAATATTTTATCAAAAAAAAAAAAGCTCTTAAATATAAAATGCTAGAATAGCTCAAGTGCTCAATAAATATAGCTCAAATGCTTATTTCAGTGTCATCGTGGCACTTACATTACTTCTAATATATTAACAAGAAAATTAATTACACTTATGAGGGCAAGATGGTACTTTCAATGTCAAACATTTCATTTGACCCAAGGCATACTGTTCCCTGCAAAATGTTTTGGTTTTCCCAGTGATACATCTTTTGCTGGCTTAGGCAACCTGCAACAGAGGCGTGGCTGAGTCAAAACTACATGCACTGGGAGAAATGAAGAAGTTATTCCTATCTGCTGTCCAGGAAAAGTCAATCTAGAAGCAATTTGTTAAGTATTTTACTCCATTTCCTTCCATTTATGCTCTTGAACATTCTTTAATATATAGCTAACAAAAAGCTTCAGACTACATAAGACTTTACAAATATTTCAGTTATAGTTGGGCCAAGTGCATATTCTAATTACTAAAATCAGTACCATATTAAGGCAAACCAGAAAGAAAATCAGTTTAATACAGCTGCCTGAAGCACCACCATTTTAGATTTCAAACTCTGGCCTTTCCCCTGCTGAACAAGTGGAAAGAAGTATGCAAGACAAATGAAGGAGTTCTTTAGCTGACTGAATGTACGTGTTCAAAAAAGTTTGGAAAAATAACAGGAAAACTCACACTGGCTCAAATTTCATTTGCTTCTATTTTCTGATCTGTTCCTTCAACTAAACTCCTCCTAGAAGAGCCATAAAAAATCCACTCTGGAAATCTACAACATTCAAACCACTTTGGGTCAGCCAGCTGGGTCACTTGCCTCAAACACATTTCCAGCCATTGAGAAATGTTTCTCTCACAAATTCTGTTTGTCCATCTTTCCAGGTCTTGTCTTCTGCTGTCCAAGTGAGAAAAAGGTAAAAATAATATTCTAATATTGTGCATTCCTTGGTTTCATGGCTGCCTACTCCTCACAACTACCCATGACTATCCTCACTGAGTTTTCCCTCTTAGAATTCTCTCTGGATAAATAGTAGTACTGGAAATTGATGTGCAGTCATAATGGCTTTGAAATGGGCTTACCCAATTCTTTTTTCTGACATAGATCTTCAGATTCTTTAAAGCATTGACCAAGCTGAATATCTAAACAGCTCACTATATGTTGCAATTAGAGTGGCTTAAAATCATTTAGGAGTTATATTCTGAAGAAGAAAAAAACATACAAGATGTATATAAAAAACAAACCACACTGCAATCTTAAAAATGTCTATTCCAGCCTTTGCAGAAACCAGATATTCAGTCTGTGTGTCTACTGAAAAATTGAAAAATTAATGCAAAAAGAAAACCCTTTTCACAGGAGACTAAAACAAATTGCTATGAATCTTGCTGAAAAATACAGTTGGACAGCAGTATAAAAATGTAACACATGAATTTCCCTTATCTGTACCCATTCCATCCAACTTACATCGTGCCCTTCCAAGTAAAGTGTACTTACTTCAGGTAAATGGGCTAGCAGAATTTTACCAGTTTGTTTTAATTGCTTAATATTTACATTGAAATAATTGACTCACTCAATGTATCAGCTTTTTTTGAGGATTAAAAAAAATAGCCACCTGCAAAAACAATAGGAAACATCCCAAGAAACATAATCTGAGTTTTGACTCTTGAGGTTTCTAATGGAAAAGAAAATTTGCTGTCAATTGCATTATATGGCACCAGCTGGAGAATACTGGATTCTAGCTGGTGAGGGATCTGGGGGAACACTGCCTGTCATATGAAACAGGAGAGAGATGATTAAAGAGAGCAAAGGGAGGTGGTATCATACAGTAAAAAGATCCAAGACATAATTGTTGTATGAAGCAGTCAGACAAAAGTAAATAAATTCTGCCTTATTTGGCAGAGACTGTAAAAATAATGAACACTTAAAAATAGTTCCAAACACGAACTCTTCCTCATATTTACTCATTTTTTAAGTGCAGCTGAAGTTAATCATGCTTCCAAACTCTGAACATAAGACATATAATATTCAAATGATTTAATGATTTTTCTGGATTTTTTTCAAACCATTATAGGCTTGTATTTTTGACTGCAAATATGCACATATTGATATATTTAAAAGCTAATACACAGTGGGATTGACTGTAAACATACAGAAACAATAGGAAGCTTCTCATTGATTTTGATTGAGTCTGAAGAAGACCAATGATCTCAAAACCAGTATTATAAATCTTGTTCTCATAAAGCTGGTAGATACACAGACAACCCTTCCTAGGCTCCATCAGCTGCTTTCTGGAGAGACATTCCCCTCTTCCTCCCTCTCCTGTGGCTTTACGGTGAATTACTCTTCTGCAAATATTTTTGCAAGCAAGTCTATGTTTGCTGCACACCTTGGCCCTCCAGGCAGACTCCTAGGTTTTGCAGGCAAGATAAACACATCAAGGAGACAGACAGCTGGCATAAAAATCACCTCTGTGCAGGGTCAGCTGGAAACATGGGCAAAGCTGGGATTTGCCTAGAACAGCTAACAAAGGTGACAAAATTGTGGTGGCCCTACTGCTTACTTCGTCTGGAAAGGTCCCTGGAGAATCCTGCTGGTTTCTGCTGCTGCCAAAGAGGTTCTTGGGGCTGCAGCACTGCTCAGGCAATCATGGGGTCTGTGCTCCCCATCTCCAGCCGGGCCTCAGGAACCACAAACCCAGCTCCACACAGCTCTCCTCATAGTTTTATAGCTCTCCCCACTCCTTCCTGGCCCAAGACACAGCTCCAAATTTTGCTTAGCCAGCTCAGCCTCTCCAGACTGCTGAGAAGTTTTGGGCCAGCACTGCTTTTGTCCTCTTGTTCAGGACTTGCCTGACTGACAGCAAAGCAAGAAAAATCTAATATTTGAATGTAAAGCAATGATACAGTTGAAATATTCTGAGTTTTTAGGAAAAAATTGCATGGAAGAGCCTATTAAATATCATGAGAATAACATTTAGAACAAACAGTGTAGCCAGTAGCCATTGCCCTGTAATGCTCAGGACCAGGTGATGCTGAATTGAGCTCTGAAAAAGCTGTACTTAATTTTAAAACCTAGGAACAAAATAATAATACAGGGTTCATTCCACTCATGCAGATTACCAGAAGAGACTCAGCAGTCTGGTGAAAGTTAGCCACATTTCCTTAACAAATCTTTACATTTAGATATTTTTCAACCTTCCTCAAGAAAAGAAAAAACCTGGATGGAAGGTTGTCAGGCTGAGGGGACTACTCTTCATCTCTCTGAGGTTTGGGATTTTTTTAAATTCTATTCCCCATTTTATTTGAATGCATTTAGAGCAGTCTTACTTGTGTAATTGAAGACAATTTTGAGTGCCCTTAATCATGTGGAAGAAAAGAATTTCTGAAAGTGTGAGATTAGAGTGATAAGTCTTATTCCACAGTTCGCCACAAAGGGGTAAGAGGATATTTTAGTATCAAAGCTCGGGAAGCCAAATTAAAAACTTTCCTCAATTCTATAATTTGATTGATCTGCTTTCATAAGCGTTCTCTCCTATAATTATTTGCAGGGTTTCTGCACATGGATCCAGACGCACACATGCTAAAAGCAAGTGGCATCATATCATCCCAAACTAGAGAGAGGAAGGAAGGGATGAATCACAATCTACTAAGGGCTGTCAGGATCAACGGGACTTAGTGCAAAATAGCTTTATATCTTAATGGTTTAGTATAGGATGGTCATGACACATCCCTCAAGGTGGGGATTTTGTGGTACATGGCCCTTTCTGTACACCATAGCACTGCCTTGGATTTTGCAGAGGTTAAAAAAACTTTGCAACCAGTGCTGCTGTGTTTCTCTGCCGTGGGGAGGAGGGCGGTATAGATTTGATTTCACTCAGATGTATGAACTTCATTCAAACCAGATAAACATCAAAATTATTAAAGGACAATTCTAAACTAGACATTCCTTCCCCTGAGGGAGCACAGTACTGGGAGCAATAGCAACAGATTGGATACTGAGACATCCCCTTCCTTGTGCTCAGGGAAAGGAAATAAACACCACGGCCACAACTGGGGAGCCAATACCAAGTGGTCACACCCATTCTAGTGTAACCAGTTTATTTTCGGTTTGTTCCCTTTACGTTATCCCAACTTGACTTTCCCAAGTAACGAGGCAACCTCCAGTGCCCCACTGCTGAAATGGTTCGCTGCTGACTGCAGGGGAAAGTGCAGAGGCGCTTCCACCCCGGGAGAAAAGTGCAGATGTGCTTCCATCCCTGGGCTACACTGCCGCCTCACGGCACTCCTGCCACAAGGCTCTCATTTCCACCCTCTGAAAAAGCCCACAATCAAAGAACAGTTATCTACGATTCTGCCGGTAACACAACTCTGACAAATTGTGCATGCTTTATTCAACTGTATTATTAGGACATATAAGGAGGCACAGAATCTCCCATTTAGTTCGGGCGAGACACAAACCCGAGAGGGGCATAGGAGCAGAACTCAGTTACTTGTAAAACTGGAAGGGGGTCTGAAAGACAGGATGTAAATCAGTGGTTTATAGCTAGTAGCAGAGAGCAGAACCCAACGAAGAAAAGGCAGGCCATGAGCAAGGGAGCTGGCAAAAATCCTGCAGGAAAGAATTCGCCCTGAAGTGGCTCAGAAGTGAGCATTGTTCTAAAATATTCTGGCACTGTGAAAAAATAAGGTGTTACATAGAGCTTTATCAACAGAAATGCTATCTCCAAGGCGCTGGAAAACACAACACAGCAGAAGAAGGACGCCTGTATAGAAAACATTAAGTAGAAACAGTTGGTTTCTTTACAAAGCTTTCCATGAACTCGTGTTTCACAACAATTTGTTTAAAGCATTTGCCTGAGGCTTCTAGACACAAAGCCCAAGATCTCAATTTTGAATAAAAGTATACATTTGTGTGTACCTGAAAGACATACATGAAAATATCAAAATGCAGAAGGACTGAACTGAGCCTTGAACATAACTTTTCAGTGAGATACAGCAACAACAGAAAATATGTTTGGTTTCTTTTGTTCACAGTTTTCAAGCTGATCCATTTTACATTCAAATAACTCTACAGTAGCTGGGCTTACACAGAAGAATAAAGTAACATCTCTTTTCCCATGGACTTTAATATGTAAACAGGTAGAACCTTTTCTACAGCAGTGTTTCTCTGTATGTTATAATATTAATTGTTCCTGGGACTAAAAACCCAAGAAAGTTAACATTACAAGAAGCACAGAAGCATAAAAGGAATAAAAAATTCAAGCATGAAAAATGACATTATAACTTCATTATCATCTTCCTCGTTCAAGATGTTGGTGTTTCTCAAATAACAATGCAGAAAAGCAATCAGAATGAAGAAAAGAAATTATACTTTCTTAATCCATTTTTCTATCCCTATTAGAAGCAAAACATCTGGAAGATCCTAGAAAACTGCCTGTCTTCAAAATTCCAGTGACTCCAAAGGAAACAAATAATCTAAAGGATTTGACCGCCCAATCAAGTGTTCTAATTCCCCATCTATGTTGCTGTCTAAAGCCAGAACTACTAGAACATGTAGGACTAAACAGGAATTAGTCAGAAGGGATAGGAGACATAGATCAAAATAAAGACATTTTCAGTGAGAAAGGCAGAGAAACAATGTGGACCTGAGAAAAGGAAGAGTGTAATACTGAGAAAAAGTGTTTGGATAAGAAAATCAAATTAGAGTGGGGAGGACAGGAAGAAAAATGGGAGAAGAGAAACAAATGGAAATGCAAACCAAAGAATAATGAGTGAAAAGATTGTTCCTGTTGAGCAGTTTAAAACAGTACAGTGTATTTATTTACATTTAGAATGGGAGGATGCATCTGGAGCGAAGCTGGTGATTTAGGTTTCAAATATGGAAAAGGAACTAAGACTACAGCTGTTCTGTTTGGTAACTTAATTCTTCAGCCCAGTCCCAGGATCTATTTCCTTGTCATTCACATCTGAATATATTCATCCACCCTGGAGGCTGCTGTGTGACCAGTACAGATATGACTATGTCACCATCCTCCCCAGCCTGTCCCTCAAAATGAACGGAGCCAGCTCACCATCCACCAGAGGTTCTCCCGCTGCCGAGCACGCAGCAGAGTCCCCCTGTACTGCCATCCAAATGCCACTCAGAAGGACTGCTACATGGCCTCAGTATACTTCAAGCATTTTGAATTAAATGAACATGAAGAACAGAGATTACAATTTCAGGGGCCACCATATGGTGCCACCCAGGAGGGCTGGAGAAGCGTGTCAGGGCAGGGATCCTCCCACGGGGGAAATGAGGCTGAAGCAATGTGGCCACAAGCTGCTCCCTGGCAGCCACCCTGCCTGCCTGCTGAGCTAGAGCTATGGTGGCACAGGAGGTGGAAGAACCACGCAGCAAACCTCTGGTTCCTGGAATGACGTGGGGATTGCTTTCACCTGGATGCAGTCAGCTGGAGGAGTCCTGGATGCTCCCCTCTGCTGTCAACACAACGGCAGGCATTTGTAACAGCAGCTGCAAGCCGAAAAATAACATCCCAGGATCACACCCAGAACAATAGAACACAATGAGTTTTGGCCAACTGCCGTGCAACACACCCTTGATGTAATACTAAAGTCACACATGGCAAGGTACTTCATTATGAAATCTTACATAATCATCCTTCATGAAATTATTTTCTAGCGTTGTTCTCTGCTTATGATTTTATTATGTTTTCCTCTTTGTTGTTTACCTCATTCATGAATTATCTTTCTGCATTAGTTTTCTGTAGGACAATTTAATAATTTCAGGATGGTTTAAGAGCTTTTGTTAAAGAAAATATATTCGTATTAATGAAACACCATGAAAAGTAAAAAATTGGCAAAGGTGATATAAATCAATGCTTTACTGTATTTCTAGGGAGGACCAAAAAGGATCATTTCCTATCTAAATAACTATTTCCAATGACTATTAGAAGTGTTGATAACATCTGTCTATAATTGTGTAAATATAAAAACAGCTCTTATTTTTCTTTCATTAGGAGAATAGGTAACAACACTAGACTTGAAATCATCTTGATTGCTTTTGTAATAATAATAATAATAATAATTTCCTTTGAGCAGGAGCAAATATCCAGTTAACAATTGTGCAGTGATCTCTTGAAACCTCTATTTCATAGTGTTGCTTGGTGAAGTTGGCATGTGAATTTACCAGAATCTTCCTGTCTTACATACAGATGCCAGTACATTTCATTCTTTTGATGGACCTCCTTTGGAGAATGTGAAAACCACTAAAAGCAGAAGGTGAATCCTTGTTTTGCCATGCATTTCAGGAAATTCTGACAGCCTCAGCATCCTCCCATGGGCAAGTCATCCCAGCCCAGGTGCCGCTTAGCCTTGCTATAAACCTGATTTGGGCAGGAGGACAGTCCTGTGTGCGCTTCATGAGCCTCACAGAATTAACCGGTGTGTGCATGAACACCATCAGTGTGCACGAATCCATCAGTAATCCCTCCAGGAATGTGCAGACTGGCTGACAAAAATGCAGATTGCAAGCTTCTAGACAGATGGCTACACTATTCAGAAGTGTCCTGGGACCTCTGGGGGTGTCACAGCACCTTGGAAACCCTGGGGAAAATCAGAGGCAGTCCTTCAGGATAATGTTTTCTTTAGCTGCAGAGCCACTCCCTGCCTTTAGAACAACATCTCCCACAAGTCTGCTGGAGACTGCCAAGTACTTGCTTTCCAAGCAGTGAAGCGCTACAGACTAAAGACACCCTAGGAAAAATGCCTTTTGAGACAACTGATCAATATTTTCACTTTGCCCTTTATTTTCCTGGAGGTCAGCTGCTGTTGCTGCTGTTGTTGCCTCATGAAGGAAGCCTAAATCTGCTTAGTAGTGTATAACTGACTTGCAAAATTCAAATTTCCATCAGGTTACATGCCAAGAAAGATTCCACAAGAACTCACTGTAGAGACTTGTCTTTACCAGCGTGTTAGCAAAAACTGCTTTATCCCTCGGGACACTGGGAACAGCACTATCCAGCTACTCCTGGGTGGATTTCATGATTGCAAAAGTGATAATATTTTCAGACCTTTTTCTTAGATGTGAAAATCAGTAGTGTTATTTTGTGTCTTTTATACATCCCAGCCTATTTAAAGACAAAGCATATGTCAAGAAACCTGCAGGTCAGCAGCACAAAGGTGGGATACTGAGCACCGCCCTGCACTGTCACCAGCACTTGAAGCTGAAGAAAGTTTGATTAATTTTTCAGTCCTCCGGCAAGCTGATACCAAACCTGGGTTTGTTTTTCTGAGAGCAAGCACTAATGAAAAGTTAGGCTTCTTCCCAACATCTTTATGAGATGAGAGATGGCTACTTCTCTTCCTACTCTGTGTTACAGACAAGGTGAGCAAGAAATCACATTAGCCATGAGTGTTCTTATAGGGGTAAGCCAAGGAAGGAGTTGAACAGTACAGCGGGAATTCAGATGAGGCTGTGTTTTGGAAACAGATGGCCCTTTCAGTCCTCTCTGAGGGAGGTGAAGGGGTAGTTTGAGAGGCACATTATCAGTGGAAATTATGCCTAAAACACTTATCACTTGTGCTGCAAATGCACTGAGTTTTGTGCACCCTGCAGGATTCAGCAGACACAAGAACTTGTGATGCCAACAGGTGGAACAGGATTTATTTACTGGGGTTTTTGGGCGAGGAACAAGGGAGAAGTGCAGAAACCATCAGCTGTATCTCTTCCGTATCGGCAGGGTTGTGGTGGTGTCGGCACAGCCCAGGGGGGCGGGAGCGGAGCCAGGACAGCAGCACGGGGGGCTCAGCTGGATCGGGCACCCCGGGGTGCCCTGGAGCCGGCGGCAGCAGAAGGGGAGGTGGGCTGGAGAGATCAGCAGGTGTGATACGATGGGAGGACTCTGCAGCATTAAGTTAAATCTTAACTCTGCTGTGTATTTCCCAAGGGATGGATGCCTGTGACGTCAGAAGGAAACCGTTCCAACACTAATTTTACGCATTTAAAAACCAGGGAATGCTCTCACACAGAGCAGCTCTCGCGTAGCAGAACATTAAACACTCCAACCTGAGTCACAGAATCAATGAGGTTGAAGACCTCTGTTATCATCGAGCCCAACCCATGATCCGACACCACCACGTCAGTCGGACCACGGCACTGAGTGCCATGCCCAGTCTTTCCCCAAACACCTCCAGGGGCGGTGACTCCACCAGCCCCCTGGGCAGCCCATTTCAGTGCCCAATCACACTTTCTGAGACGAAATTCCTCCGAATGTCCAAAATTCTTCCTAATGTCTAGGCTGCACAAGGTGCGCAGAGAACCGCCCGCGCTCGCCGCGCTCGGAGGTTTCGTGAGGAAACCCGACCTTCCCCACATCCAGTGACCTTTAGTGACATTAGGCCTCTGGCGCCCGGCAGGGGGCGTTGCCCGGGCCGCCGCGGCGGCGCAGGCCCGCGCATGCGCAGGGCGCGGGGACCCAGGACGGGCTGCGGTCGCGGCTGAGCCGGCGGCGGCTGAAGGAGAGCGGAGGCCGGGGCTCTGCCCACTCTCTGCCGACCTTTCCCGCTCCATGCGCAAGATGCTGCTGGCCGCGCTCACCCGGATCCTGCAGGGCCCGGCAGCCGCCGGGAGAACGGTGAGTGCGGGCGGTGAGTGCGGCCCGGTGCCGGCCGGGCCGGGGCTGGTGCGCGCCCAGCCGTGTGCGGTGTGGGAGGGGCGCGGGCGGAGCTCCGGGAGCAGCCCGGGACAGACAGAGGGAGCTGCCCGGGAACGTGGCTCCAGCAGCAAAAGAGAAAAACTGAAGAAAAGTTAAAGAAAAGAAAAAATTGGTTTTTCTTTCCCCAGCTCTGCGTGACGATCCCGAGTGACAGTAAAATGGTCGCCGCGTGCAGGGGCTCGCTTTTTAAACCCGTAATGGCGCTGGGTTTTGATCGATGTTGTTTATTTATACTTCCAACGCTTTTTAAACCCATAATGGCGCTGGGCTTTGATCGATGTTGTTTGTGTATACTTCCACTGCACAGGTCAGGTCCCTCAGAAGGATCTGCTCGGCCCAATTGGAGTTCTGCGTCTGAATGAACTGCGTGACCTCCCTTTGCTCAGCCAACAGCCCCTTTCAATTTCTGCATGATTTTTTTTTTAAGTTTGTTATTTTTTTGTTATTAGTGTGAGTCATTTGTTGTATTTTGTCTGTCTTGTGTGAAAAATCGTACTTTTACCACTTCATCCTGCTTATTCCACTGTTATGACTGTGGCCATGAGGAAAAATTTACCCTGCTGAAAAAAGTTTGCTGGTAAGACCAGAGTTAAAGAGTACTTTTTGGTAACTGAGAATCAGCTGTGTTTTTGCCGTGGACAGCAGATGTGTTGCTGTACCCCCGTTCCGAGGCAATTCTCTCACCCAGGAGTTCACTGCTGGTGGATGACTGGATCCGTCAGAATAACATAGGGGAGAACATTTACTGGAAGCTTTTCCTATCTGTCTTGGGGTTGCCTATTGAGGAGTATTTCCTAATTCACAAATAAAATCTCTAGATTAAGTTTTGCAAATATGGGTACCTAAAATCAGTCCCTTACTACGAGTACTAGGCCCGTTCTGGAAATACCATGTTTTCCTGTAATGCCAAAGTAGATCTGGTTCAGATATTTTAATAAAGATTTTTGGATCCTACTGCTTACCCAGTATGTAAATATTTGTCTTGAATTGTTCCTATGCCCCTGTAGTGAAGGCATAAATGACCAAATAAATAGAGGTAGACTTAATCCATAAAGCAGTACCTCATATATGCTTTGAGCATTTTCCAGAGTGTACAGATGGATTTCCTTGTATGGAAACTACCACTTGCAGTGTTCAGTTCTAGCTGGATGATAATTTGCTGACTTCTCCTCCCCTCATTATTTGGTACAGCTACTTACT
>VZSR01000920.1:1870918-1892852 GCA_013398615.1 Brachypodius melanocephalos
CTTCCACATGCTGCTTACCTAGGGAGCCGTTAGTGAGGTAAGGCCTCAATCAGTCTTGTCAAGGTTTACTTTTGATAGGTGTACTGCCCAGGTATCAGGGCTTTTGTTCACACTCCTCAGTGTGCTTTTATGTCCTGTTCAGGGCAGAGAGTTTAACCAGGTGACCTAAAGAGATCCCTCCCAACCCCAGCCATTCCATGATACTGTAAATCCAAACTGTGGATTTACTTCCGGCTCTAGAAGTAAAATAGCTTTTCTTAAATAATACTAATAATACTGATGTATTGTGATAAAAGTGTAGAAACTTGGTCTTAATTAAAACCTCTAAATATTTAATCTGGTAACAGGGCAGGGTGAATGGGGGCAGTGATACTGATAGATCCAATCGATTTGAACAGAGGAGGTAACCAGGATGGGTTGAGAATTTTCTCCCAAGCTTCACACGCATCAGTCAGACATTTTTTTGGAGATGGTGATCTGAACATTCTCAAAATTTTGGTGGAATGTACCTTCAGCTAAATGTATGTGAATTCCCTGGCTGAAGGAGCTGCTGAAGTTTTTGTGTAACCTAATCAGCAGTAAAGATGTAGTTCCTTCTGCTGTGGCCACAGTGCATGCATGGACATGGGCCCATCCTGGCTGATCCTGCAGTGAAACTTGCTGAAGTCATGTAAAATCATCACCATTCATTAGTTAATAACCTGTGTTCATTCTTTAAGAGGGAACAGGAATGTATTTTTAAGCATCCTTCTTATCCCTCCCCTACCATGCCACTCTTCCTATTGCTCTGTTTCTTGTATCCTCAGGTACCTTCTGTGTTTCCACATCATTTTTAAGTAGTGCCCATGCTGTTACAGAATTGATACTCTCTCCCTCCATTGCTATGGGTTTTGAATCCCCCCAATTTCTCTTCCTATTGAAAAGAAAAAGTGGGAGTAGTTTATATTTCTGATATCTGCTGGATTCCTTTTGTTTGGTTGGTTTGGGGGTTTTGGTTTTTTGGTATTTTTAGTTCTATCAAGGCAAAATTCCAGTCAGCACAGAGAGTCAGCAAGCAAAGTCTGCATTGGCTGTCTCTCCTTATATTCAAGGGTATTACCAGTTTAAATTGTCTTTTTCTAATCTTAATTTTAAATACTGGATTTTAAAGGACTTTGACATACAGAATAAAAGTTCCCTCATCTTATGGGATATGCCAGTGGTGATTCTGATTTATAAGTTGTTTCTGTTTGGGAGTACTCTTAAAAATTTATTGAAAAGTCACATACTTTTACTTGATAATTACATTTAAACATTGCTCATGCTTTGGTTTTGTCTTTTTTTTAAGGCCTCTCGAGTGATGGTAGCATCACGTAACTATGGAGACTTTGCAAGTGAAGCTACATTTGAGATTAAGGTAAAGAGGAACATTTAATACTGGCATTCTTTGTAAGCATTTGTTACATATCTTTGCCTGATGGACTGGTCCCCCTATCTCTTTCAATTAGAAAATGTGGTTTGAATTTCCAGAACCAAACCCCTCACTATCTGACCTGATTACTAAGAGCTGCTGGAAGGACTATGCTGGCAGTGTGTAGTAATGTTACTTGTTTCTTAAGAATGTGGAGTTGTGATTTTTTGCAGCTGTGATATTGCAATGCAGCTGTGAGAACAGAGTCAGAAAGGAACTGAAGAACCTTTTCTGTTCTGTTCTACTGTTTTCTTAATGCTTTTCAAACAATTAAGTGTTTGCAGCCTATCCCACACATGCAACTTGTTGAGGTCTGTGTGGGTTTTTGAGGAAAAAATGTGGCATCCTTTCCATGTTTGACTTGGTGCTGCTCAGAAAACGTGTGTTATTTTCTGTCAGTTTTCAACTGTGGCTGGGTCTCAGGAAAAAGTGATGTTTCTATTGGCAGTAGCTTTTGTGTCGGTGTTTCATTCAGGAACTAATGGAAGAAAATCTGGAAGAAATAATTTGGGTTGTTTTCCACCCTCTCCCTGTTTGGCTGTGCCTGTGAAGTATGAAAATTGTTTCAGGTGAAAGGGAAGGAATATGTTTATATGAAAAGGCTTTTTTGAGTAGATTGAAGGTTTAATATTTGGTCCTGTGTTGATGTCAAGACTCCAGAATTTCTGTTACTCTGTGAACTTGGAAGCAGAGCTGTCTTGAGTAGTGTACCCAGGTGTTATATTCAGTTCATGTAGGTGTCAGTGGATTTGCTCTGGAGTGACTTTCTCTTTGATATAAACTGTCTTTAACCTATATAGAAGAATTTTGGCTATTTAATCTGTACTGCCAAAGTAAGTTGTTTAGTAATTTTTTTATAATAGGGGTAGCAGAGGTGAGGGCCAAATCTTACAAACTGTTTAACAGAGGAAACTCTTGATCTTTCTTATCTGTTCACTAAGCTGCTGTGGCTCTTACCAAGTATTTGGCACGGAACAACCATGGAAGTGTGCTTTTTGTCATGTTTCTAGAGGACTTTAGTTTATCTTCTGCTTGTAGGAATAATGAGGCTTTCTTTTGTGATTAGAAATCTGTCTTTATTAAAAGTAAGGGGTTTATTTCCCTGAATTTTGAAACAGTGCACGGCTGTCCTGACCTATGAGTTTAGGTTTTGCTGGCTTTCTTTTTTAAAAGGAATTACACTCTGGATTTGAAAATGGCAGTTCATTAAAAAATTAACTAATAATCATAAATAAGATGAATGATTTTCAGGAAATAATGACTTGTTTCACCTTGCAGAAATGTGACCTCCATCGGCTGGAGGAAGGGCCGGGCACCTCGGCAGTGATGACTCGAGAGGAGGGGCTCCAGTACTACAAGACCATGCAGACGATCCGGCGCATGGAGCTCAAGTCTGACCAGCTCTACAAGCAGAAGATCATTCGTGGCTTCTGCCACTTATATGATGGTCAGGTGAGAACTTTCGGCCAGGAGGTTTTATATTGTCTTACCTTATTTAATGTAGAGATTTTAATAGAGTGGAGAATGTAGAACTGAGTATCTGTGTACATTGTGAGAAAAGGGGAGGGGTGGGGAGGAGAGACACAAAGATGGGGAAGGACACAATGCAGCTGAAGATCAGCTCAATGTGAGGAATGAGCACGTTTAAAGGCTTGCATTTTCTCCCTCAAGTTTCGTTGATGGCTTTTGTTTCTGTATCTCATGAATCATGTGCCCACTAAAAAGCAACAGTCAGGAGAAGAAAGTTCATGAACTTACTGAAACTTGCTGTCTGTTCATTATCCCCCTACGTTTTCGAATTGTGATTGTTGAGATACTTCATTGGGGGCAGAAATTCTCCAGATTTTTTACAGATTCTGGTTCCCCTCCCATGTGCCTTTGCTAGTCAGTGAGGTTGGAATTTAGAGCCCAAGGCTGTTGTAGCTCCAGGCCTGTCACCAAGCCCAAGTCAGTCTCCTGTATCTGTGCTTTTCCTGTGACCTGCCAGTATTTGATGTGTGTGGGATCAGCAGTGTGCCACAGTGCTGACTGTGGGAGCAGTGTGTTTTCTTCATTGCTGCACGTTCTTGTCCCGTGTACCAGGAGGCTTGCTGTGTGGGAATTGAGGCTGCCATAAAGCCCACAGACCATGTGATAACAGCGTACAGAGCCCACGGCTTCACCTTCACCCGGGGAGTGCCTGTCCGCGAGATTCTCGCCGAACTTACAGGTTTGTGCTCAGTGCACTGAGCATCACTTGCTGCTGTGCTTGGGTCAGAATTTTTCGCTCAAATTCAAAGTGATGTTGGTCTACAAAGCATAGTGGGCCTTAGGAAGCCGTTTAGTGACAGAGCAGAAGGGATCATTGTTTCAATTTTATGAATCAGTCGTTTTTACTGTGAAAATTAACGAACAAGGCATATTTAAGTGCTGGTACTTCTAAAGCACAAATTCGTAAGGTTTTTCTTGATGCTGTATGCTGTATTCATTGTGCTGCAGCAGTTTGGCACTTGCTGATGGTAGGCATTCACTCTCAGTGGGACAGGGCATTATCCATAGGAGACAGACCTGGATTTTCAAAATTATGCTGCTGAAGTCTTAGGAAGACTGGTAAACGTTGCCTATAATGATAAACTGAATGGTTTGGGAAAATTTGACTGTAACAAGAATATTAAATGATAATTGAGACAGAGGTTTTGCAGACAGGAGAGCTGGCTGTCCACAGTAGGGATGAAGATGGAGCAGGGAAGAGAGGATCAGCCTGATGAACTCTTAATTAAGAGATCTGTGAACAGATGCCAGAAGTGAAAAATGATGAGCAAGAAGCTTGAAGGCTTTATGAATCACTGGTATAATAAAGACTTGATCTGAGAATCTGCATGCTTGAAATTGTAGTGTAGGAAAGCCTGTTTGGGGGTTAGCAATTTGATTTTGTAAACTAAGAACTGTGTGTGCTAAGAATGCATATCTATAATGTGCACAAAAGCCCCAGAATCCAGTGGAGACTGATTTGCGAAGTGTCACTGGATACTGGTAAGTCAGAAAGTAAGTGGGAGGATTGTCATGTCTGAAGCCAACTATGGGCCCCGAAACTACAAATATGAATAATAATGTGATGGGATTTTTTTCATTTCGTGACATACATAATTTTCTATAACATTATGCTTGACTTTATTGGGGCTCTTTTAATTGGGAAGGAGTGACTGTGGTAAAGAGACTGTTGTTGCAGAAAATGACACTTGGGGGAAGTTCTTAGAACTGCTGCTAGAGCCCATTCTTGCAAAGAAAGATCTTGACTACAAATGCTAAACTGAGAGACAGCATGAGTTACAATGACCAGGAAATTACTGAATTAAAAACTTTGAAGGAGAAGGAAGCAGAGTCACCCAAAATAAAACCAGTAGATAAGATTATAGGAAACAAGCTATAGAAAAGGACTTTTCAGGAGAACTGACAATTACATGGGAAATGAGTTTGTGTTCTCAGAAAAGTAGAAAATGTAGCAAAACAAAAAAAACATTGGTTAATCTGGAGCTCTTAAATACATTCTAAAATACAAGAAGGGACTGTACAAAAAGTGGAAGGAGCTTACTAAAGGAAAGTTGCACTTATTAATAAAACTATTTTTCTTAAAATTAGACTTTTTTCCCTTTGGTCCTAGCTGGCAGAATCTGTAACAGCTCCCACAAAACCAATTAATAAACATAGGAAATGTATGAGAAATATCAATAATAAAAATGATCCACTATAAAGTAAGAAAGAGAAGTACAAATTTCAGAAAGAGACCCACCTCTAAAATGAGCACCAGAGCTAATGTAAAAAAAAACCAACCAGACAAGCTGTGCTTATTAGAAATAAAATACAATCTTCTATTAATAGTAACAAGACAGGTAAGGATAGGAAATTGAATGAGTTCATGAGAAATTCTGTGTTCTTGGATGGGTTCATTTAAATAGGGTTTGTTGTAATGCTTCATGGATCACTGGTTTTCTTCAAACTACCCCTTGAATAAAGCCGGGCTGGGTGACTAATGTTTATGTTGGGGTGGAATGGGGAGCTGATAGTTGTTGGGTTTTTTTTTAGTGTACTCTTGGTAATTTTTACATGTGGTTATTGTCAAAAGGAAAACAAGGCTAAATTATTGCAACTAATTTGGAACTTTTTTTGCAGAAGCCGAAAGTAATAATATACTTCTTGCAGATTATGTATATGAGACCATGTTGTCTATTAAAAAACACCCCATATTTATCTGCAAGTGCTTTTGTATAAAAGGACACTGAAACTTTTGGCTGGTTTTAAAATTTCTTAATCTCATCCATATTTCTGGAATTATGCTTTCATTATTGTTCTTTCTTTTCCCGTCTTCTCTTACTTGTTTTCTGAGATATTTAACTGTAAACTTGTATGAGAGAGACCATCATGTCCTAACTCCACACAGATCATGACAGAGACATGGTCTTAGTGTTACTACCTTTAGGAACTGAATTAGGTGTTTCCATTTGTATAGTATTTTTCCTCCAAAAAATAAATTGCTTGTTATTCATGTTTCAGGTCGAAAAGGAGGATGTGCAAAGGGAAAAGGAGGATCAATGCATATGTATACCAAAAACTTTTATGGTGGCAATGGTATTGTTGGTGCTCAGGTATATACATGACTTCTGTTTTAAAGCACAAGCTGAATTCGTGTTCTGTAACCTCTCAATGTTTGTGGTGTGTAAGCTTGTATGCTCTGTGGCTTGCATGTCTTATTCTGGTGTGCTCACCATTTTGTAAACTGTAGCAAAAGTGAATCAAATGGAGAATACCGTTCATGTTTATCTTGTTAGTTGAGGAGGTCTCTAATAGCCTAAATGTCTCCTTAAAGTTCACAGGCTGCCTATCTTCAACTCCTTTAAATGTCGTTCTAAAATATTTTGTCCTGTACTCTGTGGCAGGTTCCTCTTGGAGCCGGGATTGCACTGGCCTGTAAATACTTCGGTAGAAACGAAATCTGCCTGGCCTTGTATGGGGATGGTGCAGCCAACCAGGTAAAGGACCATGGCTGGGGGAATTGATTTTCCTTCTGTGCCCTGTGAGCTCTGCCTTTACTCCAAGGAGTGGAAGAGCACATTTTGCACTCCCTGTGTACCTGCAACTGCGGCAGTGTTGATGAACTCCATGGAGGTGGCCAGACATGTTGCAGATTTTGAACACGGCCACCTCTTATTTGAGTTGTCTTAGGTGTTTGAGCAGGGATGTGTAGCTGTGTAGTCCTCAGTGGGTTCTCAGTGATTCAGGTGAACAGTTAAGAAGTTAATTGCAAGGGGCTCTTTATGTATCAGGAATGTAGCATGTGCCTGCTGTTTTTTATCATATTTTGCACCTATGTAAACATCTGTCCTTCCCCACTCCCGTTTTGAGCTTGGCCCTTGTCACTGTAGTGGAGGGAGAGCTTTTTGGCTCCTTCTGTTCTGAACACTCTGGATACTCAAGGAGTGAGTAAGGCTAATGTTAATTATGTGACTGGTACACCAGTCTTGGGAGGAGGGGTTTCCAGTTACTCTTTACTCTCTTTCCAGTTGTGCACAGCTCACCTAAGTGTGAGAGCCTGAAGTGTCTGTGCTGTAACAAGACCTCTGAAGGATGGCAGTGAAGATGACAGTGCTGCTGGATAGGGAGAGATGTGTAAATCAGGTTTCTGAAGACAGAGAAGAGGACAGAGCATTCTGGCAGAGCCAGTTTCTATTGACATTCCAGCCAGTCTCTTCATGTTGTCAGCTGAGACAATAAGCCAGATAAGCAGTTGGTGATTTAGAGTGTACCATTGATAGTTTCACACTTTCAAAGCACAGGTGGAGATCTTAGTTCATGGTTTTCCCTGAATTTGACTCAGAGCAACAAGGCTGATGCATTAATTGCAGTCAAACTTAATTTTGCTGTAGCAGCATCCTGCCAGGTTAATCAACTGTCAAGTTTTTTTATGACTGTTTCTGTAATAACTGAGTTAAAGTTGAAGGGTTTGTATTACGCTAACACAGATACTGATTCAGGCTTAAAAATTAACTTCTGTAAACTATTGATTGAGATGAAAGTTGCCTTATATCATGTACCTTCTCTTATTCCTTCTGAGTGTAGCAAATGGCTGGTTTCAGATCAATTTTAGTATTAAAATTTCTAGACCTCTGCAACAGAAGGATTTTCAGTAGAACCTAATGCTTGAAGGCTGAGCTCCCTGATGAAATCTAATTTTCTTAATTTTCTTTCAGGGCCAGATATTTGAAACATACAACATGGCTGCCTTATGGAAGTTGCCTTGTATTTTTATCTGTGAGAACAATAGGTATGGAATGGGAACATCAGTTGAAAGAGCTGCAGCCAGCACTGACTACTACAAAAGAGGATACTTCATTCCAGGGCTCAGGGTGAATACAGCTTTTTTTTTCTTTTTTTAGGGGGAATGTGTGTGCACATACCTACACAATGCATACATAGGTATTTATTTCTACATCTATTTATTTGAAGCTGAATTCTGTTCCAGTTGTGGAAATTCTGAGATTTGAAGTTTGGAGACTGGGATTTTTTTGCCTTGATGTGTCTTTTCTCATTACCAGGTGGATGGCATGGATATTCTCTGTGTCCGAGAAGCAGTAAAGTTTGCAGCTGAGTACTGTAGATCTGGAAATGTAAGTCTGTAATGGGCATTTCTTCTTCATGGGTGGAATTCTTGCAAGCTATTGCTGCATAAGTAGTTTCTCAATTTATATTAACCAAACACTTAATATATTTTTTTATACTGTCATTTTTTCCCATTTCTACCACAGTTACATTCTGTTCTGAAAGGTGTCAGGCAGTTGTGATCTTTGTGTTTAGTTAGGGGAAGCATCAAGAAAGGTAATAATCATTCTATATTTACAAGAAAGAGAAAGTGAAATAAAGGTTTTGTGAGTCAATGTTAGTGTCTGTCACCCAAATATGGTAACACTGGTTTTGCAGGTGTTTAATACTTGAAGTAATGAAGGTTCTGTGAGAAACAACAGGTAATTTGAAATATTCTGAGTAATGGTGGAAGGAAAGAAATTGTAAAGCTGCTCAATCAGAACATGAAAATAAATGCTCACAATATCAGCACATGCTTTCATTTGAAAAGAACTAGGTTTCATTTTACTGTGTGAAACTCTATGTGTTAATATTATGTAAATTAAACTGAGAAAAATCTGTTGGATGAAAATAATTGATTGGTGCAATTCAGCTCTAGCAAATAGTTGCTGCTGTACCAAGTTGATCACTCGTGGTGGCAACACTTTGTATTGCTTTTCATTTCAAGGGTCCTCTTGTGATGGAGTTACAGACATATCGTTACCATGGCCACAGTATGAGTGACCCTGGGATAAGGTACTGTCACATTCTTTCTTTTTTCTTACTGAGAAGTACTGATGGTCAAATTCTAAGAGATTGCACTGTGAAATTCAGTGTTTAAATCAGATGTCAGATGCATTTAAAGGTTATGATGAAATTGCTATGAGCAGCCTGCTCACTTATCTCCTTGCTGGGGCCATGTAACACACTTGTTTCAGTGCAGAATTTAAAGAGGTGGGTTTAGAACAAGCACAAAGTCAGTTAAACTTCTGTGCTCTCTATTAATGAATTCTGCTTTCCGTGTGACCTTGTAGTGTGTCCTAATGAAGGTTGGCTGAAAAGTATCATGCTTTTCTGGGGTTTTAAGAGGATTAAAATCCTGTAAGGTAAAATTACAGGAACAGTTTGGACTGCCCAGACAAATTAAACACATCCTAAAAATACAAACATCCACGTGCTAGAGAGATTTGGGCACTGCTCCCACTGACAAAGCTGAATGCGTCTGCATGAAGTAGAGGTGTATCCCAGCTCTTCATTGGAAATTTGCAGTGACTTGGAAACGTGTAAGTCATGCAGCCCCCTCCCTATGGGGGGCGGGTTAGGAGGAAATATGGCCCCTTAGGATCACTGTCTCAGGCTCGGTTTACTCCCCTTTCCCTTGAGTCTGGAGCTACTTCTGCTCAGTTGGCATTTACAGCTCCATCTCCAGAGGCCTCTGGCTGTGCCAGCCTTTGGGTGATGAATGTTCTGTGTTGTCACTGCATCCCTGAGAACTCTGGATTCTTTTTCTATAAGTGAGCTGTGTCCAGAACCTCACTGCTCCAGGATTCATGTCTTTGCCTGTCTTGTTCCTAGCTATCGTACTAGAGAAGAAATTCAGGAAGTGAGGAGCAAAAGTGATCCCATTACTTTGCTGAAGGACAGAATGGTCAACAACAACCTTGCTAGTGTTGAAGAACTAAAGGTATGGTTTTAGTTGCTGTGTAAGGAAGCTCGTGAGCAGTCACACACTATTGATCTCCAGAAAGCACATCACTGGGCAGCATGCAGTGCCTTCTTTAAAGTTCTTTAAGGTTTGCTTTAACATCAGTTTTATAGGTGAAGGTGAAGTTTTCTTGCAGACCAGCTCCTGAAGTTGTGCTCTGCTGGAAAGGCCTTTTGCTCTTGTATGCTAAGTAAGGCTGGGAGGTGTCATTTGCTAACAGATAGAAATCAAAATTTCCTGGGCTTTCTTGACTCCCCAGGAAGGGGGTGAGTCGTGGAAAGAGAAGCTACCATTAGTGAAGAATCCTAGTGAAGGAGTGAGGAAGCCTCTAAGCAAATGTTGTAATGAGTCAGCTGTTGAAAAAATAAAAAATAATGGCACTGACAGACTCAGTATTTCACATAATTAGAATAAAAAATGTAGAGGCTCAGTGGGATCATGTTCCTCTGTCAGTAAGGTACCAGTACTACCCAAAATGATGCAGTTTAGTAGGGAAGTTTTTAAAGGTTTTTAATTTTATATTTCTAGTCATTGTTAACTAATTCTGACTTCTACTTTATCATTGCATTTAAATACAAAATGATGATGTTTTTTCTGAGCTGTTTGCTAATAAGCATACATTTCTGGTTTAGGAAATTGATGTGGCAGTAAGGAAGGAGATCGAGGAAGCTGCTCAGTTTGCTACCACTGATCCAGAGCCTCCCCTGGAAGAACTGGGTCACCACATCTACTTCAATGAGCCACCCTTTGAAGTGCGTGGCCCAAACCAGTGGATAAAGTACAAGTCTGTCGGCTAAAGGCCTTTTTATTGGTGTAACTTATTCATAAGAATAAGTGAATGCATTTACAGGAACTATAATAACTCTTAAGCTTATTTAAGAGCTCTTTCAAAAGAGGAAATGTGCAAGGAAATCCATCTAAGTATGGAATTTCTTAAACATGCTGAATGTTTCAGAAGAAATAAGGTCAAGAAAATGTGGTTTATTTAAAGTGCTATATATTTGCTTTACTGACTTTCTTTGGATCGCTGTATGTGTTACGTACAGTGTAAAAAGAAAAATAAAAATTAAACTTTACCAACCTTTATCTAATGGTCTGTCTGATTTGTTTCATGAACTCTTTCCCAGAAACCCCACCAAAATGTCATTTACATGCTCTGGTTTTGCTGCAGAAATGTCACCATTGAAAACATCACACCAGGCTTTTCTCAGTGGTTCAGTGAGAGCAGCTTTAATACAAAAAGCTGTATAAATCCATCTATAGCAAGGTGACATGCTCTACCATATCCCCTCCCTGCTCAAACTCAGCCAGCAGAACTGTAATACATTTTAGGTTCACAGTTTTCACAATGCTGAAGCCAATTCAGGTGGGTGTTTTCTCAGCTAATGTTTTGTATTACACTGACAGGCACTGTATGCATTAGTCTTGTCATAAATAACTTAAATGCATTGACTCTGACGTAAAAGCTGTTACTATTCACTGTGTATGACACTGATGGTCAAACAAGCTACATAACTGTGCAAAACCTGCAAGGCCACTGTACATATACATATATACATCTAACAACTTAAGTGCTGGGAATGTATTTCATTTGCTTATTCCCATTTTGTGTTCTTCCAAGGCATTGATCTGCCCTGAGGTCTGGCCAGATGTTTGTCTGTGGTTTAGGATTGCATTCCAGATTCTGCAGCGAAGACCACCCCTGCAGGAAGGGAAATGGAGAACAGTTAAAGTGAGCAAGGAGTACAACCTAGAAATCCTAAGGATTGACTGGTTATGACAGCACATAGCAAAGACTATTTTATCGTTACAGCTAAAACTTCTTCGAGGTCAGCCAGGGGTTAACACGATGATAAAAGGAGTCAAATCAATGGGTAGGAAAAATAAATTCTTCATGCTTGTTTTTCATATTACATCATCATGAAGGGTGCGTGCAGAAAAAGGTCCCAACCTTGATAAATGCCAAAGCAGATGGCTTGAAGCATTGTCAATGTAGTTGTGTCAGTTACAATTTGAAAACTTTTATCAGAAAATCTGAGATGGAACTGATGGCAGTTGCCCCTGAACTATCACTGACCTATCACAATAACCAAACTTTAAAATGTTTTTAATAAAATATGTTAATTAAGATCTTAATGATGAACTAAATAGTATTTTCTTACCGCAGCTGAAGATACCACAAGTCATCTTTGGTGATATCATTAAGAACAGCACTTAGTGTGTAATCTTCTTCAGCAAACTAAAAGCCAAATTTATTCATAAATAAATATTCCTTCTTTGAAACCCAACTGCTAATTATGACTAAATTACAGGGGTTTTTAAATGTGATTTTATTTTTACCTTCTTAATGGTATCTGAGTCTGCTCCTTGTTGTTTCAGCCAGTTCATGAGCTCAGGGTCTGCATTCTCTCTAAAACTTGCTGCAGACCATTGGGAGTCTTTAACAGAAAACAAAGGTTAATACACCTCAAAACTAAGGCCAAAGTGGTGGTTTTCAGGTAACTGAAGCTTAAGCTATATAGTTTTGCATCTTTTTCAACAAACATATGATCTCGTATGTTTTTCTGTAAATGCTCCATCTCCTCATACCTTTGGGTTTAAGTTTTAATTGAAGCCAGTGTAATTCCTGAGTCTTCTGCTCCAAAGATTGTCGTAAGAGGGCCTGATACTCTTTCTCCTTCTGAACAAGGTTTTCCAAAAGCCTTGTAGCATGTAAGGGAGATCAAACACAACCACACTGAGAATAAATCTAACTGAAAAGAAATTATCATTTTTAATGAGTACCACAAGACAGAAGCATTTATGAGGTACTGTCATATGTAACATCTCTAATGGCTTAGAGATTTCATTTTGGTCGTCTGAGACTCAGGTGCCACTTGACGGCTTTCACCTGCAGAATTTAGTAAATAGCTCATAAATTCTGTTCCTGCTGTTCTGCAGCCTCCCGGGGCAGAGTTGCTGCCTTTATACTGTAATTTACTACAGAATAATGTAACACTGATGTTTTACAAGGGACTTTTCTGATCACGGATTTACATCACATCCATAAAGAAGAATGGGAACTTGAGCTGTTAACACACTGGCAGCAGCCTACACATGTAAGCCATGAGAAACAGGGCAGGGCTCTGCTGAGCTCTGCTGGTGCTCCGTAGTGGGCAGCCTGTCCTGTGAGCCAGGACAGAGCTGCTCTGGCCTTTCCTTGCAGGAGCAGCTTTGGAAGCACTGACATTGAGTCAGGGGGCATCCAAGGAGTAGGAAAGAAACTGGCACAGTTGCACAAACCTGATTACTTTACCATAGAAATCCAATGTGACATTCTGCAATTAATAGATTAATTACACAGAAACAAAAGCTGTACTGAAGGATGTTCAGTTGCCATACTGTACTGCCAGTGTATTCCAAATGCACTTGTGTTCCTGGAAGGCTTTATCACAAGGCAATAGGTGAGCAGTACTATGGGTAAGTATGTACCCATCAGTGTAGAAAGCATGGTCTGAGAGCTTTTCAAAGACTGCCTGAACATACAACAGAGGTTTTACAGGAGGGTTACCTTAAGGTATCGTGTTTAAGTCTGCCCAGCTCCTGGCTGAGCTGCTGCTGAGCCTCGTGTGACACCACAGAACTGAGGGTGCTGATCCCTGATGTGATGGCAGCATCCTCAGCCCCGTTTGGTTCAGAGGGCTGGAAACTCTCCTCCACTTCATCAGCATCCTTCTCCCCACCTTCAGTTTCTGATGCTGGCTCAAAGTGAGTGCGAAGCTCTGACAAAAGGAAAGAGGGGAAGAACAAGATTTTTTTCGTAATTCTGTCTTCAGAGGTTGTGCAGTTTGTTCTTCACTACTGTGGGTGGAGCATAATGTGGCATAATGTGCATTAATGCAACATTGAGCAGGGGGATAGTGAAGCCTTGTCTGAGCTGAAGCACAGGTTCTCTGGCATTGGTTTTAGAATGAGCAATGCACCAGCAGAGGTAGAGCTGTAGGTCATAGTTGTAGTGAGGACAAATATCATAAGATGAGTAATAAGACAGTCAATAAAATGTTAAGGAGAAACCCCTGAAAGCTTGCATTTTTCCTAAATAGTGAGGAAAAAAAAAAGGTTTTTCTCTAATGCCCTGGGCCAAAGAGTCTACAAAGCATTCCTCTTTTCTAGCCCCAGTTCTCAGAACTTGCTGCAGATGGCCACCCTTGTTACCAGAGAACAGTTGTGATTTCTGTCATACAAACAAAGTCCTAAAAAATTTGACGGATTTTGCTTTAAAAGCCATGGCAACTTTGGACTGTCACTAAATCTCTCAGAACATTCCTATACTGGAAGGGGTGCTCAGCATTTTAAACAGTTAAAAAACTACTTGCACGTTTCCAACTTTAAACATTCCTAGACGGTACTTAGACATTTATCTTCCTCCTTCTGGTGGTTTCCCCTATTGTCCGTCTATGGGCCAGAATCATCCTCTTCCTCATATTAATGCACTCCCTTCTACACATCTGTTCCATACCTCATTAATAATTTTTCAGAACACATAACCAGACCTGTGCACTGTTACTGACCCTGGATGTCATTGACATGCACAGAATAATTTTCTTTTTTACTAGAAAATCTCCAGCTTGGACTGAATTTAATCTGCCTTTTTTTTGTCATGGTTGGACTACACAGGGTGTGCAGAACCACTGGTTATCTCTTCATTATGTGCTTTTGTACTGCAAGTACAGCATTAATCCTCCAGATCTTCTTTCTCTGCAATACTCTGACCCCATGTCGTTTGAAGACTGGCAAATGGGGTGCAGTTAATGGCATGCTGAAAGAGTAAACATCTGAACTGTTCCACTTGCTAGAGCTCTTTGATTTGTGGAAAACCTTTTTTTTTTTTTTTTTTTTTTTAAGGATATTTTCAGCTGCTTTGATTTACCTGGAATAAGAATAGTGACTGCTGCCTGGACTGCACGACGGATGATGTTATCCATTGCAAACATCCAATGGGGTCTTATTAAGTGATTTCTTAATACTTTGTTCACCTGTAAAAGTAGCAGCACATACCGTTTGCTCACACCTTAGGAAAGAGAATCTTATATTCCAACAGTCATAGTAAGCTTTATAAGGTAAAAACTGCATGCAGCACTAAAAGCCTCCCACCTTTCAAAGTCTAAAGAACAGATTTGACAGTTTTAGGCTACAGCTTTCAAACCATTTCAAACCAGACTGTGACATTCAAACTCTTCTACAGTACAAGGAGGCAGAGGAGTGAGGAACAGTGGGGAAGCTGCAAACCCCTGGGATGAGCTTTGTCCAGCAGCAACCTGATGTAGTGGAAGGTGTCCCTGCCCACGGAAGGGGGGTTGGAAATAGATGATCTTTAAGGTTTCTTCCAACCTAAACTGTTCTGTGATGCTTCTAAGAATTCCTTTGCCCCTGCACCAGGAAAGGAACTCACCGCATCCTGGAAACCAAACAGCACCAGATGAATCTGATTGATGGAAGTGCTGTCAAAATCCAAATCCATTTTCAATTTGGATATTGTAGAAGCCATCACTCTCTGCTCAGGAGAGTGTATGAAGTCCCTTAAAATCCCAATAATCTGCTTGATGTGGTCCACTGAAAGTTGCAGTACTTCAGAGCTCTGGAGAAAAGATAATGAATGTATATCAAATGAATCCCAGAGTCATTAAACATTTATTTAGTAGCATTAATATTCTTAGGGTAACATAGCTTTGCTTATGTATATTTCACATTGATGAACAGAATCACAGACCTTTTGTTTCTGCAAAGTCTCTAGGTTTTTTTCTTTTAAAAAAAATTAAAGAGTATTTTCTGTTTTTTTTTTTTTTTAAACCTGTAAATCTACTGCTGCTGTGGCTGTCACAAAGGGAAGAGGTTCCAAATTATATCTACACATTCCTGCAATGTACTGCAGAGGGCAGCTCTCCTCCATAAAAACAGCAAAATGAGTCGCTAAAAAGACCCAATTTTTTAGATGCTATCCATTCAATAAGCTGAATCTGGACTTCTATCTAATCATGCAGATATTTGCTTTCCTTAGGTAAAAAGTATGTTTATATATGCATTTATCCCAAGTCAGAAAAAGGTCTAAAATGACACAATGATTCACCAGTGTTTATTCTATTATTTTCAGTCCATAACCCCCACAGTTAAAGCCATCCAAATGTCTGTAAGAGCAACCTCTGTAATTAAAAGGTAAAGGAAGTATTACATAAATTATGGAAAAGAGATGATTACAGCAGTGCTACAAAACAGGTGAAGACTGAACCAGGACTTGCTGCTACTAAATAATCCTTCATTGCAGAAAACACTTGGAGCCCTGATTATTTCTGACTCTGAATTTTAATTGTTTGTAAGGCTATCAGCTGTTCTGCAGTTTAAGCTCAGAGCAGAAATGTACTCCAACTGCTTCCCCAGGCTGAGTTTGTGGTCTGTAGAGCCCTACAGGAGCCCCTGTGGTGCAGTTTGCTGGGGAAAAGAGCACAGGGAGCAGCAAACCCTGAGCTGACCATGGAGCAGCAGGGCTTGAGAGCTGAGCCACAGATGTCAACAGCTGGCTGGGGACACCAGACCAAGAGTCAGCATGCTCCCCTTTATGGGAGTGCAGTCCAGATGAAAAACCATAGCTTTAGTAAGAATAAATGATGGGAAAGTGTCACGAACAAATGTGCTGGAGATTGCCCAGAAATCACCAACAAGGGTATGAGCAAAAATCAGATTCATCACAGAGAGGCACATCAGAAGTGGACATCAGGAAGAAAAGCCTGTTACAGGTGTGTAGCAATGTTTGGCTGTGTACTAACCATTCTATGATTTTTTTCTTGCTCCTCCTCACAGTAACTAAACCTTCCCATCCAACCTTCCCCTCTTCAGAAAATCTACATTAGCTTTTTTAAGATTCCCATACTGTGATCTTGGCACCTAGTTAACAAATGTTTTACTAAATCAAGTCTCTACCTTTAAAGCAGAAAATACCTATTACTATGTGGTGTTCTAGCTCCATGTCCTTAAAAGCTGAAAGAAAAGATACCAAAACCACCCAACCCACCAACCTCAGCCCTCCAAAATCCCCCATCAAATGCCCAAACCTCTCCCTCACATAAAATCAAGAGCCAATTGGCAGCCAGAAGGTAGTGTTTGCTACCCATTCACACAACAGCAAACAGCTCACACAGTTACAGGTCTCAGAAATCAAAGATATTCAGAAGGAACAATTGAAACACCTTCATTTATTCATTTTCAGAACAGGAATACGACTTGACTCATTGTTTTCCCTTTGACACAGGAAAAGGTGAGCTGAAGTGACATTACCTGTGCAAGACACTCCTGCAAATTGGAAGCAACTTTATCCTGTTCTTCCTTGAGGATTTTGTACAGGATTGCTCGGCGTTCGCTGTCCTTGCGCAGCAGGAACAGCCCAGAGTCCTTATCCTCCACGGACGGCGAGGTGCTCCTGTCCTCTGAGACCGAGCCCTCGTCAGGGACACTGTGGCAGCCACCAGGCACAGGCACAAGAGAGACCTCAGCGTTAGCAAGGCACCACGACTGCCAGAAGGGAGCAAGGACACTTCTGGGGTTAAAAACTCAGTTCTAACTACAGCAGCGGATTGGTCAGACTGGTAAATGCTAAATTATGAGACAGAAGATGGCTCAAATCCTCTACTGACTCAAAACCCACATGGCTGATTTCCCCCTGCTAAGAAGCTGGCATTAATGTCAGTTTTGGGGAGGAAAGCTGAAACTAGTCTTTTCTAGACCCATAATGTAACATACTCATTTGAAAGTATTGCTTTGGACTTTGGGAGAAACAGAATTGTATTTCTGCTTCCCCCTTCCCCCATTTTGTCAGGAGCACATGAAAGGGTCAAATCCTCACTTAAGTCCGAAATCCATATCCACTCAATCAGTAAGACCACTAACATTTACTCACTGGAGGAAGGAAAGTTTATAAGTACATGGAAACCTTAAAGGAGAGGCTCATTATTAGATATAGATAATGTTTACATTAACTGGTAATCTGTCTATGTAACTTACTGATCAACACGTGCTTGCCTAACCATTATGTGAAAAAATTGCCTTCAGATAAAATAAAATATGAATTAAATCCACAGAATTCCTCAAGGGTGTCAAGTGAGAAGCAAATATTTTACCTTAGTAAATGAGAAATGGGGTGCTTTGTCTGAATCTCTGAAATGGATCTCTTTGGCCTTTCGAAAAACACGTCCTGCTGTATATCAGAGTCTGGTGAAACAGAGCCATGCTCACTGCTGCTACTGCCAGCCTGTTCCCCATGGATTGGCAGAGGGAGGGATGTGTTCCGGTTATAATCTAGGAACAGACATGGTAAAATATGTGACAGAAATAGGCCAAAAAGGGCAAGCAGCTGTGATCATCTTCACTTATATCAAGACCTCACTTTGCAAAACGGCTGAGGGAGAAGTAACCTTGTTGATAAAAAGCTGTAACACAATTCAAAATCATTGCAGGCATAAGGAATAAAAGGTTTTAACAAGTTAACTGCTAAGCCCAAAGACAGCACAGATACTAATAGGAAATGCCATTTTGTTACCCTCTCTCACACATACACACGATCCCCCTTGGTGCTGGCCCCACAAAGTGGCTCAAACAGATATGAGTAGTTTAAAGAGCCTGAATTGAACGAAGAGGTTCATCTGCTGCTCCACCACAGCCATCTCTCTGAGCAGAGAGCACTCTACTACATGCCCTCCTCACCTCTGTTAATGAGCATCAAATTGCCATCTCCACACCTGAGATATCTGCCTCACTCACATGTGCCCCTGCCCTTGGCAAGAACTCTCCCTCTCAGCACTGGCCTGAAGGAAACCTCTTGTCCCTTTCCAATTCATTTTGAAAGTAAGAAAAAATTAAAACAAAACAAAACCCAAAACCAACCCAGATGCTGAGAGTTTGCTGTAATCCTGGTTGCCAGTTTGCAGCTATGTGGCAGGAAAGGTAAAGAAGTTCTCTCAACCCGAGGTGAACATACCCATGGAGCTAAAATACGACAAAAGTTTTTGATGCTTGTCACTACAAATTCTTGGAGGTGAGGGAGGAAGAGAGCTAGAAGCTGAAAGTTGTTCAGAAAGCTCTGATATACTCCACAGCACACGACTGATGTTCAAATGGCTGAGATTAAACAGTCACAGAAATGAAACAATATATGTCACCTCATGAAACCTAGTGCAAGGCATCTCAGTAGGACAGAAAATTGAGAGCTTCTGTCCCAGAGTAAGGGCCGAGATTGGTTCTGGGCTGCCTTTATTATTGGAAAGAAAAAAGAGACAGGGATGGGATGGAAAGATGGGGACAAAGCTGAAGAAATTTGAGGTGAGAGAAACAATAGACAAAGAAGATGGTGAACTGCTGCAGCTGGGACCTGCCTTGGGCCACCAAACTCCCCCTGGGGACGGCTGCAGCAGCCAGCACAGCTCTCCCCAGCTCTGGCATGGAGAATCACACACTCAGGTGCCGTCAGGTGCCTTTGCCTCTCCTCACCCAATGCAGAGTTCTCAGATTTGCCCACTCTGCTGGTGTCCATGACCAGCACTGAGCTCACACCCTGCAGCACCAGCTCCATGACCTCACCAATGAGTGGGAGAAGAGAAGGAGGAAAGCAGGAGGAGGGAGGGGTGCACCTCCCCTGATGTTTGACAAAGAGCCTGTTGCTCCCGAGGCTGCTAATGAGTCAAGCTCCACACTGCCTAACATCATGCAATTTTTTCAGGAAGACATCCTCAAGAAAGCTGAAAGGCCACAAGAGAAGATGGCTGTTGTGGGACAGAAAGCTACAGCATGCCAACAGCTCCTGCATGCCATGCCCTGGCTGAGCAGTAGGAGCTATCCTGTTATCCCAGTGTTACTGCAGGGACTGGAGTTCAGTTCTCAGTTCCCCTCAGGACAATAGGTGATGCCCATTTCCTTGATGAAACCAGTTCAGCTAGATGGTATAATTTCCTTGCTAATTATTCTCTTCAGAATTCTGTTCTTTCAAAAGTTACTTGTTGAGAGGAGAAAAGCTCAAATAGAACTCAAAGTTCTCAACAGAACTTCAATTTGCATTGGGAGAGTGTGTGTGTACAGACAGGTGAAAGAAGCAGCAAAACCAAGGGTTTTCCCTGTTTTTAAACAGACAATGCCTTCATATGATTTAGTTGGCAGGTCTATATTAAGGTTCCTTATCATTGAACAAGAGGCTGATATATTTGGGGGGGAGGGAAGAAGAAACATGCTATGCAGATAAAACAACACCTAGACAGCTACTTCAGCACCTTTGTGCCAAATTTCAGTGTTATGTGTCAAGTTTGAAAATACTGACCCAAACACCTAATAGACCCATATTTTCAGGTGTCAAACACCTACTCTAAATGCAGAACTGCTTTGGAAAGTCTTTGTCGAATGTCACTCATCTAATTTTCATTTACTACAAATGAGGCATTTATTTCTGGGGAGAGGAAAAATGACCTTGGGAGGTTTCAGCAAGCAAAATACAAAATAAGCAAGGCACTTCATTTTCTGGGAATTATTAAATACGTATAATCACAAATCACAGACATTTTCAATAGCTGAGTTCCTGCTGTTTTCCTGGCACAAGAAATGTCCTTGGTAAAAGAAAGTGCTTAATGATTCCAATCTTTTATATAACACTTAATGATGATGTTGACTTGGATTTGGCTGATAATTCCTCACCTGAAGGCTTGAATGCAATTTTGCTTTTCTTGCCCTTGTTCACTTGCTTCAGGAAAGAATCTCTCAGCAAAGCAGATGCTGTAACACGTTTACTAGGATCAGGTTCAAAACAGAGCAAAATAAAGGCCTTTGTTTCAGCAGACACTGAATCTGGAATTTCAGGATGAATCTTAAACATCCCAACCTGCAAGTAAAACACAAATACTAATTATTTTTATGAAACAACTTCAAGGAGACTTCAAGGCCAAAGCTCTTACAATACAGTTGCTCACACTTCTGACTCTTGTAGAAAAGGAGTGATCCAGGTACCCACATAAAGCAATGAAGTGACGGCAAGGTTCTAATCCTGTTTTATTTCATGGCAAACATGATGTAAATATCCATGTGATATTACATAAATGTAAAGGTATGGATGTATCTAATCATCTGCTTTCAGGCAATCTTGGGATCTGGGCATTATGGACACCAAGTGTTTCAAATACTCCTCTGACCAGACACAAACTCCTCCAGCTATTGCACTGGCTTTCCATCACCCCTGCTCAGAGCTGTGTCTCTCAGTTGCTGATTCCTCCAGTACATTCATGCCCAAGAACAGCAATAATTTCCTTCTCTAGCACCAACAGCCTGGGGCTGCACCTGTTCTGCTCCTGGCACTGCCAAATTTCCTTGCACAAATATGCACAATGACCTTGCCAGACCTTGTCACCACCCCCACTCTCAGGCCAGATGTCGTCCCCAGTCTTTCAGTGTTGTTTAATTGAAAATCACATGATATCCAAAGGTTTAACAAGATTCGTGTTAAACCATTCTTTAAGTAATGACTTTTATTTAAGACTCTCTCTTTAAGTAAGGAAAAATATGCTTCTACAGGTTACTCCTCAGTGATTTTTCCAGCTCCTCACTGCCTTCTTATTTTCTGCTGTCAATCCAGTGGAACTATTTGGAAGCCACAGCTGTAAAACCTGTGTGCACTGTATGCACATGTCTAGAGATTATGGTTTGTAGTCTCAGCATCTTTACACAAAACACATCCTGGAGAACATGCACAAAGATAGTGTCCACAAGAGAGACAGTAGCCCAGCAGTTAAACAAGTGCCACCTGCTTTCAAATAATCTCATTACAGAGCTGCATTAACACACTGTGGCACATTCACAGTACTGCTTCAGCTTCAATACAAGCTGAAGCAATAAATGCTGAGCAGTCCTGCTTCTGTGTGAATGACAGTGCAGTAATAAAATGCTAATAGGGCTTCAAGGCCTTCCAAACCATGACCCTAAGTACATTCAAGACTCACTGTCACAAATCAGCAGCACTCTGGTGTCAGGTTTCACTCTTATGCACTAAGCAAAAATCTAGGAAAATCCCAAACCAAGACCACGAAGTTCACAGAATTCACAGAATGACTAGATTGGAAGGGACCATGCTCTAACACCTCAAATAAACCATGGCACTGAGTGCCACATCCAGTCTTTTTTAAAAC